>VCAZ01000023.1:0-55000 GCA_005784505.1 Bagarius yarrelli
ATGGTAACATTCTATTAAAAGCAAAAAATCATTATTTTTGCACAAGTGCTAAGATTTTTTCCAGGCTTGTGTCAAGGCCTGCAGGTATAACGAGTCAATTAAGGCAGCTGAGGAGATGACATCTTCATATGCTGTACAGCAGTAAGTTGTCACTAGAGCTAATTACACGAAAACATCTTCTTTCCCTCTAACCCATGCCCTGGGATAGCTAAACAAATGCTGCTTCTATCTCTCATCGCAGGGTCATGACAGCATGCTGGCATGAACATCATAACATAAGAGACCCGGGAGGAACAAGTGTGTATCACAGGCCCACTTTATCACTCCAATGTGCAAGGGCATTATAGTAAGAGTCAAGAAACCGGTAGTGACCCATTGATTTAGTCTCTGTGATGAAAGAATCACAAAATTGATTTGCAATAGACTATTTGTGTTCTCATTAAAATAGTGTTTAGAGGCCATGCGTGATTTTCATCACAAGGCGGTGATTTATAGCCTTTTCCTTTTTTTTCCATCCATCCATCCATCCATCCATCCATCCATTCATCCATCCATCCATCCATCCATCCAACCATCCATCCATCTATCTATTGTCTATACCAGCTTATTCCTTATCAGGGTCACGTGGATCTGCTGAAGTCTATCCCAGCTGTCATTGGGTGAAAGGCAGGGGCACAACCTGGACAGGTCGCCAGACCATCACAGTGCTACATACAGACAAGCAACCACACACTTACACTCAAAGGATTTTCTATCTTTTAAAAATGTTCTTTAAATGCTGCTCAAAATATGCTGCCCATCACACATACACTCATATTCACACACAAATTTGCAATCTGGGCACACTGTTATATTTGTGAAGAAAAAAAAAACCTGAGAACCTAAAAATTCCAAACAGGCACAGGGAAAAAACTATATATAGACAGTAATCCAAGCTCAGGATCGAATCAGGGACTTACGTGCTTATGAGTCAGCAATGATAGTGCTTTTTTACATAAGAGAACATACAGAACAATTTAGAAACCATCTGTTTTTAGGATACTTAGCAAACAGTGACAGTTCCCAGGCCTAAAGCACAGTCACTACTGGTTCAATCAATCTTGTTGTGGCATCATTTATGATCAGGTCTGTCTGTTTTCATTGCGCTCTCAAAAGTCTGAAATTAGATTACTGAACCCCCATATTCATAATTCACATCTTTATGAATAGGCAGTACAATCTATTCGACAGTAATGCACTCTCAATTGATCGTCCTTGTTAGTCACGGGTAATGCTAAGTTGCAGGCAAGACTTAGAAAGATACTTTAATAGCAGGAAGAGTGCTATAACAAAGCACAATATTTTTTTTTTCATCTTACTGCACTAGGTGGTTAAATTGCAGTGTTCAAGTGCTCTATCGCAAGTGTTCAACTGATTATACCTCCACTATTGTACAGTGTCTGTTTTATTTCTCAGCCAGACATTATTGTTAACGGTTCTTCCTGTTACTCCCAATGAAATATTTCCTTAGCTCTGAGCCGTAGAGTGACCCATCCAAGGAGGGGATTAAGGAACTCACAATACGATACATATCACAATACACGAGTCACAATAAAATATATTATGATATATTGCAATACATTACATTTTCCAGTACATTGCAATACTTTAAAAAAAGTCAAACAAATAGCTAAAAGACAGACAACAATAGTAGGTGTCCTTATTTTTTCTGCCATGCTTTTGCTTTAGTGGGACAACCACAGAAGTGGAAGAAGAAGTTGAACCTTGTCCGGGTTTAAAAACGTTTAATTATAAGAAAAGGTTCAAATACAGTGTTTTAGTGGCTTTGAACCCTCAGTTATCCAATAAATCCTTCAAAGAAAAATTATTTTTTTCTCCCTCGGGGTCTATGACTGAAAATGCCAGACAAGTTTCTGACTACCGGTTCTAGTATGATGAAAATAAAGTTAACACACATTTAACCCAAACCAAATAAGTTTAAATAATTTGGCTTTTAAGAATAAATCATTAAGGATGAAATGGTGTCAAAAAACTAGAAAAGCTCACATCTTTGCAAGTTGGCTTAAAAAGAAGCCAGTCTGGAAGATGGTTCTAAGCCATATTTTGCAACAAAAGCTATTGAGCTGTTTTTCTATACCATCAGCAGCCACATTGTGCTATTATAATCAACTCCAAGACCCTGAAGACCATTTGCAACACAATATGCAATGCTTAATTAATATTTCAGTAGTTTTGTAACAGAGGCAATATACTATTGCACATGTGCTAACGCCACAGACACCTTTTCTGCAAAGGGGAGGTTCACTGATCACAGAACCATGGAAAGTGATCTAAGCATGTGTTTTGTTAAAAATTTTCAGAAGGATAGACAAGCTACTGGCATGAGAATGGACATCGTATTCATTAGAGCTGGGGTTGTACTCGCCTCAGTGCGCAAATCAGTAAGAAAACAGCCTCCTGACAAAATGAAGCATTATAAGATGGACTCAGAGGAGTGCAGAAAGACAGAGAAATCAAGAGAAAGAAAGCGAGTGAGAAGAGATTATACAAAAAGGGTTTGGTTCTCTTTTGGGATCTCACGCTTCTATGCAAAGTGCTTGGTATTGATAACATATTACCACTAAAAGACCTCGTAGTTGTGAGATAATTCTTCCTTCCTGATCTACAATCCAGTGCTAAGCTTCATCCAAGGAAGGAACAGATTAACACAATTGGTGAGACTCACCATCTTTGCGGTGGTAAGTGATCTCCACCTTGCGTTCTTCAGAGCCTAGCAAAGCCTGGGCTACCTGAGCGATGGAATGTCGATTGGTTCTCTCCCCGTGCAGGAAGTCACACATGCAGGGCTTCTGCATAACATCTGGACGGGAAAAACCAGTCATCTCACAAAAGCCGTCGTTACAGTAGATGATTGCGCAGTTCTGAACACGAGCATTTGCGATGATAAAGTTCTTATCTGCAAAGGACATCAAAGCAAAGATCACTTTGTTAGATTTATATGTACAGCATATACGGGAGTAAAATCATTCATCAGACATTTTTAAGTTTTTAACCACATGGAAATGTCTTTTAAACAAAAAACAACAGATTTCATTAAAACCATAAAAAATTCTGTTTTGTTGTGATGTTTCTTTTTGTTAACCCCCCCCCCAAAAAAAAAAAAAAAAAAAATTGTATATTAAAATGTTACAAATGACAAAACAAAATCTTAATGTTTATAGAAAACATTAATCGGAAGCAGCCATTTTGAATGAGTTAAAGCTAAAGCTGCTTTGACACTCAAAATTTAAACAAATGTGGCCCATCCTATGTGTGCTGCCTAGAAAGCCACCCCTCCAAAACATGCATGTGAATAAATACTATTACATTAGAAGAGCTTTGATATGATAAGTATAAAATAAAGTATTGATGGTCCATATCAATTTACTGCTAGATGTCAGAAAAACTATGCATTTTTTCTGTTTCTTTCCTTAACATAATAAAACCAGGCTATGGTATTAGATCGCCTTTATTGCCTCCTTTCTCTTCCTGCTTATAAAACCCAGATGAGGGTTTTTGAGTTTCAGTGCATTTCAGGACCTTGGTCAGATACATTACCAATCCTGCATCTCTTGTTGTCCTATAAGCCAATGAGCACTGCAAAAAAAGATTCAATTTCCTGACTTCCACTGCCAAACACAAGCCACCTTTTAAAACCTGTAGTGTTTATTTCGCAATAGTCATCTTCTCTTTATAGCAGTGAAACACATACAATGTCAACATTGTTTAAGCAATCGAGGTCTGTCCTAACATCAAGCTTATTTGCATTGGAAATCGCCTTGCCAAAAGGTACAACGTCTGCGTTTCAATTTCAGGGCCTTACCAACCACTGACAGACAAAAAACACGATGTGACATGTTTTAGGCTGGTTCAAGTCTGGTTTCCTATAATATTGATCTTAATAATAAAACTTACAATCTGTGAGTCCTAAAACAAACACTTTTAACACACAAAACTATCCCAATTCATCCTTGGCAAAGTTACTCGTCTAACTGTGAAAAAGTACATCAAAAACAAAGATGAGAAGGAATAAACAATAAAACATGTGGTCCTCTGGTCATGTGACTGATGATCAGTGTTAACTGCATTATTATAAGATACTCAAAAAAATTTCTTCTTTAGTAAACTATTACTCCATTTACTTGATCACTTTGGCAATTTCAGCAAATTACATTCATGTCTAACTCATGCACTTTTTATGAACGAATGGTGGGATTTCCCAGAACACACCGTGCTCCAGTTTTAATACTCACTTTGTCCCTCGAATTTTCGGATTATTATTCCCAAAAACGTGTTTTGCGGTGCCACATGACCTCTTCGTACAGGCATGATTAAAAAAACGATCAGGTCCAAATGCGCTTCTGCTCCTAAAAAAAAAAAAGTTAAAGCCGCGGTCCGATTACGCTCCAAAAATCATGCCAGTCTTGAGGTTCCTCTTTCATTAAACACGTTGGTAAAGGGATGTACAGTGCATCCTGGGTTCGTTGAACTTCTCTTGGATACAGAGAACAATCGCAAAGGAAATATTTCGGGTTGGTTTCGGCTCGAGCAGCATCGCTTTGTGCAGGTGGACTCCGCGCTGACAGCGAGTGCATGAGTGAGGCTTGTGTGGCAGCGCACACCTCTATAGTGGCTCAGACACAACGAGCGACAGTGAGGGGGGTGAGATGAGGGAGGAAGCAGAGCTTCACGGAACAAGTCTCCTCCTTTACACACACACACACACACACACACACTCACATGCACGCACGCACGCACGCACGCACACACAAATACGAAGGGGGGAGGGTCAGTGTGGTGATGCCTGATCTGATCATTCTGCACCGCGGCCGCGGTTAAGAAACATGATTCCTTAGAAACCCCATAAACCATGAAGCAAAAAGCCTTACCATTTGCCTAATACCCTTCCTTCCCCACTTACCTCTAGCAAAGATATTTCTTTGATACTACACTACAACCTAGCTAGGTATCGTTAAACACACAACAACTTGTAATTTTTTACACATTAACATGGCAACCTAAAAGTAGACACAAAATGTTTTTCGTCAGCCAAAACACAGTGACGTCAGTGACGTCAATTAGTTGTGAGGTAACAAACACACTCTGATAAAAGCCTGCTGTGCTGTCATTAGAGTGAATAAGGCATCATATGTATCTATACTATGTAGTCTTTATATGATTGCATATGAATTGATTTAAGGCACACGACTGAATCAAAATGAGTTTTAATCAGAAAAGAAATGTACTTAATGTATTTTTGTTTTAAAATGTATACAACAGATGATAAAGGCAAAGGAGTGAGCAGCAAGGTGTAAGGTTGTTTTTTATATAGTAAAAATATTGCACAACAGGAGCTCATTATCATCTGTGACATGTACACAGAAGGCAAATGTTGGCTATATTTCACTGACAGTCATTAAATCCAATTCTTCTTCTGTCTTTCTGGGGTATATAAGGTCCATAGAGACCGTGGGTTAGACGCTGGGCTACTTTCCTGCCCCACAAATGCAGTGATGCCGCTGACAAGGACTTTCAGAAAAGGGTTTCTGGTCCTTGATGTGGTACTATTAGAAAGGATTATTTTGTTGCTGACATTTATTCATTTTCTCTACCCGCTTATTCCCTAATTATGGGGATCTGCTGGAGTCTATCCCAGCCGTCTTTGAAAGGGTCACCAGTCAATCACAGGGCCACACACACATGGGCAATTTAGAATCACCAATAAACCGGAGTACCCGGAAGCAAGCACAAGAAGAACATGCAGACTCCACAGAGAAAGGCCCCTGCCCAGAAATCGAACGCAGGTCCTTTTTGCTGTGAGGCAACAGTGCTAACCACTGTGCTGCATATTATTGTTAATATTGTATATAATTGGCAATTACTGTCCAATTATAAACAATAAACTACACGAAAGGTAAAAGATGCATCACAAATCCAGTTAATGGTAGCACCCTTGTGACAGAAAAAAATATAGTTGTGTCTGATAATGCAGCCAAATGCACGCTTGCATAATCCTAGTGTCTGTGTAACTACAAATTACGACTCATTTTGTTGCCTTGGTGCTTTGTGTTGTTCATTCACAAATCGCATCAGTTGCATACAAAAATCCTTAATATGTTTTAGGGAACTCTGTTGTCTGCTGTAAACAAGAAAAAGCTTAAATAATTGCCTCTGGTTACATGATGTTGTCAATCTTCTCCCTGACATGCAGGGGCTGGCCATTGCTTCATCTGCACGCATGCTTATTTGGAGACTAGAAAAAACATGGTTGTGAATACTGATTAAAGTCTTAACGCAGCACTATCAGCCCTGGAGGTAGCAATGTCAGATTTGGTCAGATTTGGTCTGGGAATCTTGTTTTGGAGCTAAAATGCACGTGCAGCAAAAAAAAGGGATTAAAGCCTGATGTATGCTCTGATTATGATCTGTCCAAGGTACTGATGCATTTCAACATTCAAACAGAGCCACTTTTTATCATTCAGTTTGGCTTTTTAATCATTTATGATATGTACTCTTAATACACTTTAGGCTTATGTGAACCCAGGCCGACATGTTCTAAGCCTTTGATGCCAAAGACAATATGACGCCTGTTTATTGAAAGGGTCCCACCCTGCACCCGTAACATGTCTCTCTAATCTTTTTTTTTTTTTTTGGCTACTGCTGCTGCTGTAAATGCAAATATGTGCAGGATAGAAAGTGTGTCTGCCTAAAACATCTGTCCCAGTATTTCAAAGAGACTCATCCATCTGCTCCATTCAGAAAAAAAACTGAACATGAGATGCACAAAAATGCAAACGGCAACCGTCTTACTGTAGAATGAGCTTTGTTTTTGTGCCAAATAGATTTTTAATGGCTTTTTTGCATATTAGTCTACTAAATACAAAGTTTTAAATTAACAAAGAAAGATACAAATTGCTTATGATATTTGATATATGTTTTTAAACAAGATGATGTATATCATCATACAACAATTTTATATATATATATATATATATATATATATATATATATATATATATATATAATATATTATATTATATATATATAAAATTGTCATTACAGGCAGCACAGTGGCTTAGTGGTTAGCACATAGCAAGTAGGCCTGGGTTCGATTCCCGAGCAGGGGCCTTTCTGTGTGGAGTTTGCATGTTGTCTGCATGGAGTTTGCCTGTTGTGTGGGTTTACTCTGGGTCCTTCGGTTTCCTCCACCAGTCCAAAAACATGTATGTTAGGTTGATTGATCAAGTGTGACTGTGTGTGTGTGGCCCTGTGATAGACTGGCGACCTGTCCAGGGTGTGCCTTTTGCCCTTTCAGAGACGGCTGGAATAGACTCCAGCAGATCCCCGTGACCTCGAATTAGGGATTAAGCGGGTAGAGAAGATGAATGAATGAATGAATGAATTTTCATTACCGCCAAACTCTGAGCAGGAGCAACAATAAAATTTAGTGTTCACTGAGCTGCCATCAGTTTTTCTGAACTCGTGTAACAAAAAGAAAAAATATGCAAAAATGGGGACAAAAAAAAGTCAAGGACTTTAAGCCTTTTGAGGGTCATTGAAAAAAAAACAGTATAATAGAACCACAAATGTTAAACAGTGGGACCTTTTTTTGGTGTCACATTGAAACAAAGGTTTAAGGCCAAACATGCTAGTGAACCATGATAAAACCTTTTATAAAACTTTATATTTGTTACTACGTTGTATATATTTTTTTTAATATATCCTAATTTTATATTGTCTACTAGTAAGTCTGATCTCCATGTTTGTATTTTTATCTGTAACAGTTTGGTCTGTGTTTGTGTATCTATTAGTGACATTCATGTTGTATATTAGATCCCTGCATTAATCACATGATTAATTTACTGCGGTGGGAAAAAGGATTATAGTCTGGAGAATAAAGCAATGCAAGGGACAGTTAGTCCAAATCTTTAAGTGTTGGTTAGTCTGATGTTATCACATGTGGTTACCTCTAAGAGGGAATAAAAGTCTAATGATTGCCCCCAATTTTTTTCATTTTATAAATAATTACAGCTCTACGGTTCATAATTGACAAGCAATGATTTTCTCTGCAATATGTTGCACTTTGAGTGGGCAGATGAAGAGTCGTACCAGACTCCATTTCATGCACTGATCTGGAGTGTAATATGATGGGTTTTTTTTAAAAAAGCTTTCATTTACACACAGACAAAAAAGGAAAACCTTCTGAAAGAGGATGTTAATGTTCACAGCTGTTGGGGGGGGATCACTTTAAACCAACATTTCAATCAAATTTTTAACCATCTCCTGGTGAGCATCACAAAGATTGATTTCTCTGTTCTGTCACTGAAATGTCAGTCAGGATCCTAGGATGTATCTGAAGCTGTAATTTTTCCCTGACATGAAAAGAGATGTAGAATGAATGTTTCGAATGCTGACTTCAGTCATTATTATATATATACCAAATGTCATGTGATGTGCCAGTCTGCAATGCATGCTTGCTAGTATTTCGATGTGTGTATATGTGCTTGTGTGTGCATGTAGATGCTTTTGCATTGTCTTTTAGGTGCAGTAATGCATTTATACATGTAACAACACACACACATCATCTCACTGTTTTCTACAGTGTCTTTATTTGCATCAAAGCCAGCATTTATGTAATAAATGTAATAGCCAGCATTAAATGTAATAAACCACTAATGTTCTCTAAGTAATGACATCTAGATATTGGTTTATCCCACTTGGGAGATTTGGACCAGACGTATCTTGCAAGGTTAAAGGGCAGAATTAGCATGTCACCTGCTGTGGTCTCTTTAATATACAAATACACAAACATTGTGTGCTTAGATATTTAATTTTTAATAATTTACCAGTCAAATTTAATTCTTGTTATTACATTTAAATAATAATTGTTTGTTCATTTAAATTTCATGATAAACCAATATATTCAACACTACATCTATCTGTGAAAAATCAATTTAATATAAACTCTAAAATTTAAGATATGTTGTAGGGTTTCATGTTTTTAAAGATATTTTGGGGCATTCTTTGCCTTTATTTGATGGATGGATAAAATGTAGGGGGGAGATAGATTTAGAGGTGGGACTAGAAAGTACCCAAGCCAGGAATCGAACCCGGGTCACTGGAGCTCAACAACTTGCGGAAGTTCTTGGTATATGTTTTCTGTTTTCTGTCCCATGTTTATGTTTTATCTTTATGTTTTACGTTTACGTTTCATGTTTATGTTTCGAGTTCTTGTTCATTGTTCACATCTGTGTTTACTTCCAGTTTTGTCCTTGTCATGTGATCCTTGTTCCCCCATGTGTTCCTGTCATGTGAGCCCCTTGATTAGGTGTTGCGTTCCTATTGGTTGGTCTTCTGTATTCATATCCCTTGTGTTTTCTTTTGTCTTTGATGGGGATGTCGGTTGTGTCCCTGTACCGCTGTCTTAGGTCTGTTTTTGGCTTTATGTTTGTGCTAGCGTGCTAAGCTAAGTTAAGCTATGTCAAGTCGTGTCAGGTTCAGTTTATGTTTATTGTCTTGTCTTTGTCACTTTTGTAAATAAACTGCACCTTTGGGTTCTAAACTAACTACTCGTCTCAGTGGGATTCATTACAGTTGTACTGTGCATATGCAAAATATTAGTGCTAATATTAATATGTTTATAGATTTTTACAGTGTTGTTTTTGCATGTATGTGATACCGGTGACTGATGCTGCTTTTCCGAGAATAATCAAACTTAATACAAATGCTAACTATATTTAAATATGTAAATCAGAAATGCTGCCTTTTGATGTAAATCCAAAAGCTTGTCAGAGGACATACCATCTTAGAAAAAAAAATGAATGTGCTCCCTACTTCAAAAAGAGGCGAAAATTTCCCTCTGTCTGTCACCATGGTATCACTGGTCCATACATCACAGTACTTCCTCTGCCACAGATCTAACTACCTACAGGATATACAAAATATGGTTTAATGTCACCCTCAAGAAAAAACCCCACATGTGACCCAAAAATAGTTTGTCCTATATATACACACATGCAGGTAAAAATTTATTTCCACTACTAATTCAGTCCTTTGTCCAGTTTAGTCACCTACCAATCCACGAGGTCTCAGCTAGATTAAAGTAAAAGCTTACATATGCAAATTGTTGCTCATTCCACATCACAGGACAGCATAACACACTCAGAGAAGTTCTATCTACCCTCTTCCACATGCATAAATTTATAGGTTATATGGGTAGTAATGCATTGTATTTTCTTTGTTAGATTTACTTGAGTCGATTTTGAAAAAACAAAATTACTTTTAAGAATAGCTTTTACTGGCCTTACTTTTACTCCCACCCAAGTTAATTTTTAATCACAGAAATGTACTTTAACTTTGCTACATTTAATTTTATTCATTAGTTTTCATCATATTATGTATAAAGTCAGCAGCTGTCTGAAGTATGAATGTTCAAAAAAGAATGACAAAGACAGGGAAGTAGTGAGCATATCAGTGTAGTCAGAGTGTAAGGTTCTTGTTTCATGTTGCTTCTTGTTTCTTGTTTTGTTTTGTTAGCTTAGCAGCTAGGTTAGCCAGCTAAGATAGCTTCTGTCATGTTATGATTTTGTTTACTTCCTGGTTTTTGTCAAGTGATTCCCTCTGTCTCTGTGCCCTGTTCTCATTGGTTTGTGTCATGTGCTTTGATTGTCTCAGGTGTGTCTTGTTTAGTTCATGAGTTCTTTGTGGCCCCTTTGTGTATTTATGGCCCCTCTTATATAATACAAGGCAGAAACCTTGAGGGGAACCCATCCTCAAAAAGGGAACCCATCCTCATTTGGGTGACACTTTATCAAAGCTTGTATTTTATTAATTATTTTATTTTAAACACTGGGTGGTGTGATTATGTGTCTTTTCTATAATCATATACAGTAAGAATTCTTTTGAAGGTTAAGAGTCTTGCTCAGGGGCCCAGCAGTGGGGATCAAACCCTAATCTTCAGGTTAGCAGTCCAACATCTTAACCGTGACACCTTAACTACCACCTTGCTCAGGTTTAATATAGTCAGCACCTCCAGCAGGTCAGGTTTAACCTGAGCTGAATTGACGTCTAGCATACTGACTTTTTAAAAAAAGGTTTTTTTATGCGTATTTTATGTAGTCGATTGTATTTTTCTGGATTCAGGTTTTAAACTCACTAATTGGGTAATTTTCATTCGTTTATCCATCTTCTATATCCGCTTATTGCCTAATTCGGGGTCACGGCCGTCTCTGAAAAGGTAAAAAGCAGGACGGGTACACCCTGGATATGTCGCCAGTCCACCACACACACACACACACACACACACTCACATTTATTTAATATTGTAATTTTCTTACTTAAGTGACTTTAAACATTAATACTTTTAGTTAAGAAATTATTTTTATAAGTAGTATTTTTTGGGCTACTCTACCCACTTCTGATCATGTCTCATCGTTGGCTAGTGTTGCTGTGATCAGAGGCCAGATATAGTTGTGACATCATCAAGATTCAAACTTGCCATCACATTACTGTGGAGACCTGTGGAGTGTTAATTTAAGTGCTTTGTGCTTCGTAACTGTTACTTGGTCGTCACTCTGTACATATGTATGCATGGATTATGTGTAATTTCACAGGGAACCCCCCCCACCCCCCAGATGACTCAATTGTTTTTGCATTAGGCATTAGAGACATGCAGAAAAGGCAGCAGTGGGGTATTGTGGACGTGGAGTAAAGCAGATTTCGCTGTGCAGAGACACTCTGACTGAGAGGGAGCCCTTAAGTGCCATAAAGCGATCTCTTACCGCCTTCTCATTTATTACAGCCATGAGGATAATTCCCACAAACCCATCCTCTCAGCTAATAACACTAACCACAGAGAGAGAGAGAAAGAGAGAGAAAGAGAGAGAGAGAGAGAGAAAAAAAAATTGTATTTAATGTTTGTTAAACTGTATTTTTTTTTAACTATGGAAATGAACAAGGGAATGGGTGTGGTCAAATTAGTGCCTATGGCAAGGAACAAAGGGTCATAGCAGCAGGGAAACATGAGAGGAAACCAGGACGCAATAGGGACACGAAACTCCAAAGTAAAAGTCCTTGACACAAATGCAAGAAACACAGACAGGATAATTGTGACATAATTGTTATTCAGTAATTTATAAAAAAAAAAAAATATTAGATTTCTTTCAATTGTGTTTTTTAGGGAATCAAGTAATCATTTGAATTAATTGTTTCGGAAATAATTGGGATTATGTGTGTTGGATACTTACAATTTTAACATGCCACACATGGGTTAAAGGTCTCAGCCTGTGAAACTGCGGCGTAGTAGTAGCAGGGTGTGTTTCACCAGGGAAAAAGATGCCAGTGTCTACTGCTGCATGGGCCTAAGACAATTTCCCTAACAAAGTAGACCTCATCAACCTTTGTCTTTCTTTTACTCGTCCAGTCACTTGGGCTTTCTCACTGCCACCTTCACCCAGACGTACATGCCCACATGATGGATTAAACGCAAAATATCCACCTGGGATGGAAACAGGCTTCCTTTACAGTAGGTTACCTACTCCAACTGATCAAGATTCGCATCATGGTTATTTAGTTTTCTTTGTTTGATGTCATGATCATGGATTTTTCGGATATCAAAATTCCCTGCTGCTTCTTTGCTACATGTAAACAATCCGTGTGCAGTGACTTGTGATAAAAACAGTCAAAGAGAGACAGTGAAACTGGTTAATAAAAAATACAGTATACCTCTGCCCTTTGCTTCTCTTGGCTATTTGGAAGATTCAGTATTCCCCCATGACCGCCTGCTGCTTCCCATTCATTTCTTCTTAATCTGGTTGAATGTGGAGCAATTTTTCGAGAGAGAGAGAGAGAGAGAGAGAGAGAGAGAGAGAGAGAGAGAGAGAGAGAGAGAGAGACAGACACTAATCCAGCTAGAATCACCAGCACAACACAACCAAGCAAAATTACTCCCACTGATATTGCACATTATCTTTGTCTTGCTTTGCTACACCGCTGATTCCTCCTTCAATCCCTTAACTACCCCCTCTTCAACGTTTTAACCAATCCTTATTCAATTTTAAAACCTCTCCTTCTCCCTTTAATCTCTTTTTAATATTCCACACCCCATTTGTAATTTAATTTTCTTTCTGTCTCTGTTTTGGTTCACATTACACATCGGCCATTTTTGTTATTTTTTGACAAAAACATCTTATTTATTTGTCTTTCTTTTCATGCAAATGCAGACCTGTTTTTTTTTTGTAGAGAATTTGACAGGATATAGAGATAAATTAATAAAAAAGTAATTTAAATGACAGAGTGTATTAGTAGTCTATATCCATCAAGGGATCCCCTGTTGGCTAAAGCGTTCTACAGTCCAGCATATACACTGTTACTCTTGGAAAAAAATAGTCAAATGATTACATCCTATTTTTAATTCCTAGCACATAATTGGTAGCATTTAACAACCAGTTAACAATTGTTTAATAACAAACATTTAGGTAGCATATAACACTCAGAAACACAGAGCTAATGTTGTTTGTATGTAATAAAATACTTCCCTGTACATATTTTTCCATTTATTTCGAGCAGGATGTAAATATGGCACTACTAGATTCAAGTGTGTCTATCTAGTGATTCGAGTGAGAGGCCTGTGTGAAAGGACACAGGGCAGTCGTGCTGACACTCTGATACTGCTTATGTACCTTATCACCTACATTTCTTTGATGGTGGTGTGGGATGGTAAAGGCATTCAATAGATGAAGGTTCTCAGTACTGGCATGTCTTTATTGATGACAGCCAAGTCATAACTTGTCCTACAGAGTGAAAACATATGTACACACTTCACATAACAACTGATAAACTGTTCCAAATCAACCTCCTATATTGCACTACAATGCAGAAGCAAAGCATACTAAAATTAAGAATGTGACATTTATTCGTTCATTCATTTATTTAATTATTCATTCATTTATCTTCTATACCCACTTATTCCCTAATTCTGGGACGCAGGGATCTGCT
Organism: Bagarius yarrelli; assembly: GCA_005784505.1. NCBI lineage: Eukaryota > Metazoa > Chordata > Actinopteri > Siluriformes > Sisoridae > Bagarius > Bagarius yarrelli. The sequence continues at coordinate 14,035 of VCAZ01000023.1, forward strand.
GGAGTCTTTCCCAGCTTTCTCTGAAAGAGTGAAAGGCAGGAGGGGTACACCCTGGACAGGTCACCAGTCCATCAAAGGGCCATACACACACACTCACTCCTATGGGCAATTTACCAATCAACCTAACATACATGTTTTTGGACTGTGGGAGGAAACCGGAGTACCTGGAGTAAACCCCTGCAAACACAGGAAGAATATGCGAACTCCACACAGAAAGGTCCCTGCTCGGGAATCGAATCTGGGACCTTCTTTCTGTGAGTGCTAACCACTCTTATGTAAAGTATATTTAATATTTGTTACACTGATTTACTAGATTGAATTACTGAAATTCAGTCTAATAGCAGAAACCTGGGCATAATTTTGCCACAAATATATTCAGCCCTGTCATATGAAGACACAAGATTTCCTGGTGACTGGAGTCCAAATTATATAGAGGATGATGACTATATGGCTCTGCTCTGTCAGTAGACAGATGAGAATATGGCCAGCTTCATTTATTAAACATGTGAATAAGGAAGAAAAGGATGAACGATATGGAACCCCTCCCATGCACTGACCCACAGAGCTCTTCCTGTAATGATGGTCTATATATAACTTTGATATTGCTATATAATTCCTCATATGGTAAAGAGTTGTCTCTTATAGATAATGTATGACAAAGTCCAAAGCAGATTTTTATATAAACGTAAAAACAAGTTAAATAATAATACAATGTCATATAAGATATCATATACAGTATGTTTCAGCCTACAGATGTAGTCTTTAGATGTAATATATGAGATTTAATCATATTTAAATATTTGCATAGTTGGAGTTTGGATATGATGCTCTTTAATCCCTCTATCATGAGAGGGTGGAAAATCTAAGATGAGTGTCCCACTGGGAAGTTTGACAACTAAGCAGATTCATTAAACCTCACATCGAGCACACTGGGCTCTGTGGGCGCGTGTGTATGTGTGTGTGTGTGTGTGTGTGTGTGTTTGCTCAACGGACTTACCTCATGCCTCCCGCTGCCTGTCTAGGCCTTTGCCATCACATGTTACCATAGTAACAGTCCTCTACCAGCCCAGTCTGCTTTTTCTCAATGTAAATGGCCTGTGTTTCAAATGGGCCCTAGAGCCACATTAGCTCTTAGAAAGGCTACAAAATTAGACAGCCCACAGAGTCATGACTCAACAATTCATGGTTCTGTCATTGTTTATGCTTTTTGAAATGGTATCTCCTGTATAGTAGATTCTTTTATGTGCATGTGTTTAAGAAACAGGAAAGGATATTGCAATAAAACGTATGAATAGTATAATGAGCCTTGACATCAGGCCTCATTTAATACTCAGACTGTAAAACAGTTTTGCACAGACCCTCATCAAGATAGAGTGATGAATTTATTAATCAGGATTTTTCTCTCTCTCTCTCTCTCTCTCTCTCTCTCTCTCTCTATCTCTCTCCCTTTATGTTTCTCTCTCTCACACACACACACTTTCTCTTTCTCTCTCTCTCTCTCTCTGGCTCTCTCTCTCCTCTTCTCTCTCCCCCCTCTCTCCCTCTCTTAGCCATGGTTCTCAGGGGGGGGACTATGCTTTGTCTGTCTCCACAACAGCATGTCTGGCTGACAGCCAAGACAGATCTCACTGATCCATCTCACTCTGTCTCTTTGTTCTGTCTGATAAAGAGATTTACTTTCTTCATTTCATTTTAACTAAGAGTAAATCTAGAGAATTTGTTAACACTCCTGTCATACTAGCTATAAGTTATTATATAGCTGTGGTTTGTCTGGGTCAAAAATATTATTAATAAATATTATTATTATTCAGTAGAATCGTGGTATTAAAAGAAATATTTGATATAAATCTTTTAACGAAAAAATTATTAAATGAAAAGAGATATGCATATATGTATTAATTAAAATACAGCATTAATTATACATTTTGATTTTTTTAAGAGTATTTTGCCGGGTGTGGTTTGTCAGATTTATCCTAGCAGTAGCCTGGGACATTAAATTGTGGGGGGATTTTATATATAATTATTAAAAAAACTATTCATCACAATAGTGCAGCTGCTGCGTTCATTTAGTAGACACCCTTATCCAGAGCGACTTACATTAATCTCTTTTATACAGCTGAGCAATTGGGGTTAAGGGCCTTGCTCAGGTGCCTAATGGTGGTAATTCGGTGGTGATGGGAATCAAACCCTGATCTTCCAGGTATTAGTCCAACACCTTAACCACTGAGCTACCACTCAGTTCCCTTGCTGTCACTGTGTTAATGAAAATATAATTAAGAAATTCACACAATTAAGGAAAAGATGGCTGTTGCTTATTTCAAATAAATTAGTTACAGAATGCCATCAATAGTCAAGTCAAGTCAAGTCATCCTTATTCATAAAGCACTTTTAACAATTGAGATTGTTTCAGAGAAGGTTTACAGAATTGCATAAAAACATACAATATTAAACATTCACTAAAACACTCAATTTGATTGATATCTATAAAATAAGAGTCCCTAACTAAACAAGCCAAAGGCGACTGCGGCCAGGAACCAAAACTCCATCATTGATAGAACAGGGAAAAAAACCTTGGGAGAAACCAGACTCAGTCAAGGGGGCAGGACTTCTCTGAGCAGACAAACCAGTAGGTTACCCATGCTGCAACAACGTTTCCGTGGTCTTGTCCAGATGGCTGTCTAGAAGACAAAATCTTCACTGGGAAACTGCCTTATTGTCTCCAAGTGCTGATCCACAAACTGGGCTGGTGGCGACGGTGAGCTCGGAATAACAAACTAACAGATGTATGTTAGTGTAGATGCCATTCAACTTATGATATACAAATATATTTTGTGTAATTGGTGGTGTTCCGGTTGACCTGCCTACTGCAGCCTAACAATTTAAAATCTATACGATATTTAATAGGAAGCCAGTGCAGTGTTGACAGAACCGGGCTAATATCATCATACTTTCTGGTTCTAGAAAGAATTCTAGCCTCTGCGCTTTGAACCAGCTGGAGTTTGTTTATTAGGCATGCAGAACAACCACCCAGTAAAGCGTTAATCAATAGCATAATACATAACTGATCCAATAGAAGCTAATTAGTTTATACCGACTGCTTACCCAAAAGTGACAATATCTAATCAGCAGTCTAATCTTATGAACCCACTGATTTATAATCTTCTCATATCATGATAGTGATCCTGCAATTACCACAAACAAGCAAGCTTTATGGGTGACCTAAACATTTTTGCTGCCCTCTAGTGGATGTACATGTTCAATGACACTTCTTTCGGAATTTATATTTACATTTACAGCATTTGGCAGACGCCCTCATCCAGAGCGACCTACATTTATCTCATTTATACAACTAAGAAATTAGGTTTAAGGGCCTTGCTCAGGGGCCCAACACTGGTAGCTTGGTGGAGCTGGGAATCGAACCCACAATCTTCGGACTGGTAGTCCAACACATGATATGTACAGTATTTTTTTAAAATCAAAAGTATAACTGTAAATGTCAAGTAAACTTTTTGGTCTAAAGATAAATTTATCAGATATTTTTACATCGCAAGCAAATTTATTTAGAAAAAAGGAAAAGCTTTTAGACAATTAATAAAACAGAATGTGATAAACAATTCGCTTCCTTTACATATAAGGCTATAAAAGAGAATTTAAAAAAATAAAATCCCTCAAATCTTACGATGTTGTAATAATAATAAATCACTGAACAGCAATAACGAATGATAGCATACAGAGAGGACGAGTAACATCTGACAAGCGTAGTATAGCGCTAACAACCTGTCTCTAGAAGTGGACGAAACAAAAGAGGTTGTTGTTGACTTTCGGAAAAAAAAAGACCAAATATCACTGACTTCCAGTAGAGCCTGTCAGAAGCAGAGACTGTCAAAGGTTCAAAAAATCTAACCTTATGTCAAGTTATGTCAAGAAGCTAATTATTGTAATGTCAAGTGTATATAACATTTGCAGATGACATTGTGATCTGTAGTGGGAGCAGGATGCATGTGGAAAACCTGGAGAGGTGGAGGTTTGCTCTGGAGAGAAGAGGAATGAAAGTCAGTCATAGCAAGACAGAGTACATGTGTTTGAATGAAAGGGAGGGAAGTGGAACAGTGAGATTACAGGGTGAAAAGGTAAAGAAGGTACAGGAGTTTAAGTACTTCGGGTCGACAATCCAGAGCAATGGAGAATGTGTAAAAGAGGTAAAGAAGCGAGTGAAGGCAGGTTGGAACGGGTGGAGAAATGTGTCAGAAGTGACAGGAGAATATCAGATAGAATTAAAGGGAAGATGTACAAGACAGCTATGATGTATGGTTTAGAGACAGTGATGAGACCAGCTATGATGTATGGTTTAGAGACAGTGGTGAGACCAGCTATGATGTATGGTTTAGAGACAGTGATGAGACCAGCTATGATGTATGGTTTAGAGACAGTGGTGAGACCAGCTATGATGTATGGTTTAGAGACAGTGGTGAGACCAGCTATGATGTATGGTTTAGAGACAGTGATGAGACCAGCTATGATGTATGGTTTAGAGACAGGGTGAGACCAGGTGATGAGGAGACAGTACAGGCTATGATGTATGGTTTAGAGACAGTGATGAGACCAGCTATGATGTATAGTTTAGAGACACTGGTGAGACCAGCTATGATGTATGGTTTAAAAACAGTGGTGAGACGAGCAATGATGCATAGTTTAGAGACAGAGAAGTAGCAGAGCTGAAGATGTTGAGGTTTTCTTTGGGAGTGATGAGGTTGGACAAGATTAGGAACAAGTTCATCAGGGGCACGGCTTATGTTAGATGTTTTGGGGAGAAAGTCAGGGAAGCCAGATTGAGGTGGTTTGGACATGTACAGAGGAGGGATAGTGAATATTTTGGTAGGAGGATGTTAGAATTGAAGCTACCAGGCAGAAGGCAAAGAGTAAGACCAAAGAGAAGGTATATGGATGCGATAAATGAGGACATGAAGTTGGTGGGTGTGAGTGAAGAGGACGTAGAGAATAGAGATAGATAGAGAGAGATGATTTGCTGTGGCGACCCCTAACAGGGAACATATGGAAGCTATACCATTAAGGAGTATAGTGCTACAACACAAAATTACAAAAAACAACATGGAGCTACATAAAACAAAAAAATAACACAGAGCTAAAGGATTTTTAAAAAATACTGTAATGTAAAGTGCATAGTGTGCATGAAGAGCCCAGGGGGCACCTGGTGCAAACAATACAATGAACAATACATAGAACTCTTTATACAGATACATTAAATAGTGCTGACCAGAGTACAGAGTGCTAATAGATTGAAATTGAAATTTAATGCGCACAACAGTATTAAATTGTTCCTGCATAAACAGGATGTTATCTGTGTTTGTATGCGTGTGAGTTGAGGTAGTTTAGTTCTGGGTGTTACGTAGTCTAAAGGTTTGAGAGGAGAAACCGTTATACATTCGGTCCCTCAGCACCAGCTTTAAACACAAGAGGATAATAAAGGAAAATCTTTGGAGTCTGTCTTCCGTCTATCACAAACATTTAAACCTTGAGCCATCAAACTCCTTTAGTCTTAGAGACTGGGTTAGACAGACACACATATCTAGAAGGTAACATCTGGACTTTGTGTGCCACATTGTTTGCATATATTGTTCGTTTTATAATTCTAAATTTAAACTACATTGTGATTTATTGCACTGCTGAAGTTATGTTCACTATGTTATAATAATGAGCTGGACACTTGTCACATCTTTACTTTACTTAGTTCATCTTTACATGAACTTCTATCATCGTGGGAAGTGGTGACTTAGTGGTTAAGGTGTTGGACCGATACCAGAAAGACCAGGGGTTTGATTCCTAGCATCACCAAGCCACCACTGCTGGGCCCCTGAGCAAGGCCATCAACCGCTATTGTTCAGTTGTATAACTGCATTTCATTAGCTCTGTACATGTACCTTGCACAATGACAAAAAAAAGTTGAATCTAATCTAATCTAATCTAATCTGATCTGATCTGATCTAATGATAAGAGTGTCACACCCTCACATCTCTACAACAACATAAGTCTTACTTTCAATGTAGCCTTTTGTGTTGCTAATAAGCCAATGTTGCTAATAAGATATCCTGATACAACACAAAACATTTTTTTCTCTTTTTTTCTCTCAGAATATAATATCCTCTCTCTGGTTCTAGTAAGAACTCTATATCGCTCTATATCGATATATCGCAGATGTCGTTTTTTTCCAATACTGTGCAGCCCTGTTCGCTAGAACCATTTATTAAGCAGGTCTTTTAGTGGACCATGTAAGATGCAAGGTGAGGTCAATTTTTTTCTATATAATTAGCCACGCCCAGCAGTCTCCTCACTTCTTTATCCCAGTTGGTTCAGGCATCTCCATAATCGCTTTGACTTTGCTCAGGTCCAGTGTAAAACCTTTATGCACTTCTCATCCAAGGTCAACCTTTCTTATTGCCGTCTTTTGATAACATCATGCATTCTCTTCTTCTGCATATCTACACCGTATACTAATATGCCATCTTCAACACACACAACCCCTTTGTATCCTTCCAGCATTTGTTATATGCTGCATTGAAAGTGCTCTGCAGACGAGATCCCAAACGATAAACCGCTTAACTCATATCTCGCAAAAGGGTTGATAAATGTTGTTGAACATTTTGCTCTGCCAGAACCCTGAGCTTAGTAAACACTTTGGTTTCAGCAAGCATTGCGAATATCTGATCTACTGCTTGGAGAATATGACTTTCTTACTGCACCCACTTATTTAAGTGGGTCAAATCATATCTTCCTGTGAGCCTTGCTCCATGTTATATATTCCCTATATATTCCCTAATCTGCTGGAGTCTACCCCAGCTGTCTCTAAAAGGGCGAAAGGCAAGAGGGGTACACCCTGGACAGGCCACCAGTTAATCACAGGACAAGACACACATTCACTTCTATGGGCAATTTAGAATCACCAATCAACTTAACATACATGTTTTTGAACTGTAAACTCACGAAAGCACAGGTAGAACATGAAAACTCCACACAGAAAGTCCCCTGCCGGGGAATTGAACCCAAGCTTTCTTGCTATGAGGCAACAGTGCCAAACGCTGAGCCACTGTGCTGCCTCCATGTTAGATTAATAATAACATTTTCCATTTCCCATTTTCAGCTGTCAGGAGCACCCTTAAAATGTGGGGCCCCAAGCAACTGCCTGACTTGCCTGCCCTATTGCTACACCTCCTAATGTTGTCTGAACACTAATTAAGCGTTCTGAATCCCCTGTTGAGAACCACTAATGTAAAGCATCTCAGTTAGAACAAGTGCATTAATAATACTCCATCATTTTTAGTATATGCTGTTATAAGAAAATGCACAATCAGATCTGAAAATTACCAGTGCACTGTGGTGTAAATTATTTTATGTGCCATCAAGTTCTGTTTATAAACTAAATGTATTACTTTGGGAAAAAAAAAACATTTTTAGTAGCTTTGTCTAAAACAGCAACTGGTCTAACATCTAGTCTAACTGATCTAATTATGTGGATACAGAAATATCTGAACTCATTTCAGGCTGAATGAATAAAAAAAAAATGTATATAAAAAAGACTTTTCTGTCCAGAACAATATTGTAAATACACATAAAACGGTAGTGTTTACTTCTAATTTTCATCCTAATAACATTTTCCAATTCTATTGCTAAGCAAAGACACTGAACGTTGTGTAACTCATTGCTACCCTGTAGTACTAATACCCGCATTAGAGTTGAGAAGTACCTCTGATGCATGGCTAAAACCAGTGGAGGCACACGACCCTGGTAAAAAAAGAAAACACACGCAGCTTACTGACAGCCTGTAACTATTACTTTTAATAAAAAAGAAAAATACCAGTCATAAAGAAAACAGCCTCTTGTACAGAACAGTTCATTTCCCCTTAGCAAAACAGCTATTAGTTTCGCCCACTGCAAAGCAATTTACAGCTTCATAAACAATTACCATCCTGCTTGGGCAATTTACTAGGTTGTTTTAAGGACATTGTGAAGCCAAAATTAATATTCTGATGCGCTGATGCAGAAAGGGAAGGGTCATTAGCTAAAGCAGTGGCTCTTATCCTGACTGCTTCATGCAAGATTTTTAAGCCCCTAATGTAAAATAGAATAATCTACAAGCTTTTATAAATCTAATATCCATATTACTAATGCGTGATGTAAAGTCAGGTTGGTTAATTAGAATTTAATTTGTGTGTTTCAGAAAATGTTTAAATTGATTATGTTCCTAAGACAAGTAAATAGTTGGGCTCCATGAATATAAATTTGGAATTAAGAAGCACTGTTTTTATCCTTGCAGTGGTTTTTGAGCTCAACATATCCTGGGAGAAGAAATACAGCAGGTGGGGAACTCAGCCAGTAGGTGGTGGACTTGTTTAAGACAACATTTTTGTTGGGTTAGGGTTGAATTGTGCAAAATGTAAGCTTCATTTCAGTGTGTAGAGAGTGTAGTGTGTGTTTCTTTTTTCTTTTTTCCGGGGAATGCGGTGTGATTGGTTTGATGGGGGTAGGTCACTGACTAGTTTGGAGGTTGTGGCTGATTGAAATAAGGGAAATTTTGCTGGTTGATTAGGGTGGGAGGGTGTACATGGGTTGACTGGGGTAGGAATAGGTGCTGCTTGATTAAAGGTTGTTAGATTATGAGTGTGGCAGGGGTAAATCGGTTACTCTGGGAGCAAAATGTTAGTCAGAAGAAAGTAAACCTTTAAGTAAATTCTGGGTAATGTGAAAAACATTATCGGGATGGGATTTAACCTTTAAAATTAATTGAGAAATCATCCAAATTCAGAAACACATGCAGCCTTGTTGTACCCATCTTTTGACCTCTGGATCAAATTAGAAAAGGATGACATTTTGTCACGTCTGTGTTTATCAAGTACCACTAAACTAGCACCTGCCACCGCTAAAATTAATCCATATTTTGGAAGCATGCAAAGAAAATCCCGCCGTTTCTAGACTCATTATAAAGATCAGTTTTCTGGTTGGCCAGAAGTGACAAGTTTAGATTAGCACATCATAGTGAATTGTAACTTTACTGCCAGAGGTTGCCAGATGGATCTGTTCAACTCATACGCTGATGCTGTGAAATACAGTCGATTTAAAAAAAAAAAAAAGCTGTTTTGTCTTTCTCCACAAGGGGGTAGTGTATAACAAGCCAAAGACATACTGAGCTCCTGTGACGGTGTCCACTATATGAAGCTTTAAGAAAAAAATCACAGGAATTGTATTTACCCCCATCAGTATAACTTGATCTTTACTCGCCATGGTAACATTTTAATACTTCAATGCCTTTAAGCCAGGGTTCTACAAAAAGAGAAAAAAAATCTCGTTTGAAGTGGTGGAAATGCCACTGAACATAATGTTCATATCATTTGAATAATAAACCAGACTGAGTTTATGAATATGTAAAGAATGCAGTTTACAGATCTGAACACTGACAATAGAGGAATACTAATTTTCTGCTCTTTGTCTGACGAGGGGTTAAATAGGACGTTGACTGAATAATGTATTTTCTTTTTTTTCTCGCTTCTTTAGGTCTAGCATCATCAGTGCATACTACATTTTATCAGGGAACAGACCAGTTTCCACTTAAATATTAATATGGCATGCAAATGAGAGAACACCTTGGTTGAGTGTGTTTTACATAACAATTCAAGGGCACTAAAAGTTCCCCAGTCCTCTTTCACGAAACAGATTCAGCACAGAGGACCTAATATGGCAAGCGGTTTTGTGTGCTTTTTTGCGCTTAACTCTCAAATTGTCTTAATGTTCAGCTCTTAAATAGTTTCAAATCCACCAAACTCATTTTTAAGGTGAGCTCTGAAGCATCTTGGGCTCGGACAGAACTGCAATTAAGGTGACAATAATGTTTAGCCAGTTCAGCCATAGGCCAAGCGGGGAACCTTTGTTTCATTTTCCCTTTAAAGGAAACTATAGTTTTTGCTATAAAAGTAGAAAACAACTTGGCCAGGTGAGAGTGAAAGATGGTGTCAAAGTGGTGAAGGAAATCAATACAATGTAAATTATTAAAAGCTGAGGAATGCAGCAGTCTGAGCTAGCACAGCAATGAGGAGAGGTCTCTCTCTCTCTCTCTCTCTCTTTGTCTCTCTCTCTCTCTCTCTCTCTCTTTCTCATTAGTGGCTGGAAGTCAGGGTTCCATGAGACTGGGGAGGCAGGGTGGCTCAGTGGGAGAGAGATGGCCCAGGCCCCTCACATCCCCAGCAAGCCCTGAGCTCCTGCTCCTTCACTCTCCCTGGAAGCTCATTAGTAAAAGCACTGATGCATAAGAGCTAGTCATTAGCTGAGCTCTCTTTTTTTCTTTCTTTCAGCCCCCCTTCCTTCACATGTCTCCATCTTACGCTGTCTCTTTTTCTTGCTGCCTCCCTAGGTGGTTGGGTTGATCAGCGAGACTGCTGGCATTGCAGGTTTAACTGATAGAAGAGGCCCACTCATCTCGCTTCCCTCTCCCGGGCGGAGCTGTAATAAAATGACCATGCTGAGAGGCTTTGAGCTGTTCAGATGGAGTCTAACCAGAGTAAACCTCAGTGCTTGACCATGGCCTCCTTCTCTCACTTTTTACGACATCTTTCCTCTTGGTATATGCGATATATACAAACACACACAGACAAGGTATCTTGACAAGAAGGCCTATTATCAGCTCACTCTGCTTATGAACTGGATGTTTATGTTCATGTACAGTATGTATGCATACAATTCCACTGGGCCGGTTTATTTAAACACAGGACTAGTCATTGAATTAAAGTTCTATTCTTTAGGTACTATAAATAAATTTGGCAGTGGGAACATACATTTTTTCTTTTTGTATTACGTCTAAAAATAGTTTTCTTGTTTGTGTTATGTATAACTAGAAATACAGGTAGTGCAGTGATGAGGTATAGTAACCCCACTAAGTCACTCTTATAAAAAACTGATTAGGTTGAGAAGATTGTCTAAAGCCTGCAGTTAAAAATTGGGCTGTTTGCAGTGAAGTTACACAAGCCAGATAATATAATAAGATTTTTGTGAGAAGTGCATTACAACTACCCCTCATGGCTTTCGCTCTTTTATAGATGGATGGAATAGGCTCCAGCAGATCCCCGTTACCCCGAAATAGGGAATAAGCGGGTGTAGAAAATGGATAGATGGATGGATGTATTACAATTCTTGCATTAGGACCAATTATTTTGTTATTTTAGTTTGGTTTTGTCTGTAACTTTGTGCTACTTTGGGCTATGTTGTGATTTCGAATTCTAGTATTGATGTATGCTTTAAAAAAATTGTTCAGAAAAACTGTTCAGTCAATGAGTCTTTTCCTTAGCATCTCAGTTGCATTGTATCTCAGTTGTAAACCGCTAATGACTAAACCTTTTATCCAAACATATTATTTCATTCGATTTAAGGAGTTTTGCATGCACACAACTGCTTCCAGTAAGTCTTCAAATATTTTTTATACTCATCTAAAACAGATACTGTTTTAAAAGTTCCTAAAAATGTAAAATGTATTTTGAACTAAACTTTTGTTTGCATGACATCGTTCCAAATATGCAATCAAAACCTTAATATAGGCCAACGATATGTTTAAGTTTTTTTTTATTTCATTATATTTTTAAATAAAATTTGCAAAAATATATTTCAAAATATATTTACATACATATATTTTTTCCGAATATTTCTTTAACGTACAGTAAATTATTAAAAATATTGAAAAAACGTTCACAAGTCAGAATTGAACACAGGTCATCCAGAGCACAATGGCACCCTGTTTGTCAACACACTACCCACTAGGATATCACGCGAACCATGCATCATGGTTAATGATAATAATATTTAATAAAATGTATTGCTATTTCACAAATTGGGCAAAGAACATACTATATATAAATAGATAGATATTTATATATATATATAGTATGTATAAACACTGTTGCCCTTTAGGAACTCGAGCTGTGTTAAAACTGAAATCATACCATCACATTATTGATCAGGAGTTAAGCGGCAGCACACCTTGGCAAGCTTTTTTTCTTCAGTGTGTGTGGGTGTGTGTGTGTATGCATGTGTGTGTGTGTGAGATCGAAGAAAATATGAAAAAAATGCAGAAAAGAAAGCAAAAAGTGGTGATTGAAAATAGGCAGGATCTGTGCCCCCAATTTATTTAGTGCATGGATACACACTTGCCGTCTGTTAGCTGGCTGGGATTGGAACATGCATTGTGAGGGTTTAACAATGCATGTGCTCCGCTCTAGTCTGGTTGTCTTTAAAGTGGATGGCCAGACACTGAGTCCCCGAGGCTCAGGCCCCGCTGCTCCTGAACCGCTAGCTCTGTGGACCTAAACCGGCTGAAGAAGCCCGCTCTGCCGATTCTTTTCCCCAGATAGAGGCCCAACTTCAGCCTTTTTCCTCCAAGGAGGTGAAAGCTATGAGTATAATGGAAAGTGTGGAGTCACCACCATGTGCCCTGGAGTATGAAAAGCTGGTGGAGATTATAACTAGGGTGAGCAACCTCCACCCAGGGGCCTCCCAAAGTAAACCCTATTTAGCGAGGCTGTTTAGTTAATGAGGCTCGAACATAGTGGAGGATAAGGAGTATGGATACCAGATGATAGCTTGTCCTTTCTAGACAGCCATCAGGAGGGACCTCCTCTCGCAAGCAGGGGGAACCTTATTCGGTTTATGAAAACCAAAGTTGTAAAGACCATACTCCAGTCCAGGGCTTCCACCACGAGAAAACTGTATGCCTGGAAATAGAACCTCTTTGTCTTCTGGTGCAGAGACAAACAGCAAGCGAGGTTACTACCCAATTGGTTTAGTGCTGGAATACCTGCAAGAGCGTTTCTTTACAGTGCTGACAAGTTTACATGGTAGCCATAGCAGCCTTTCATTTTAGACCCATTATCGATGTTCATCTTTTAGTTTGATCTAGATCGCGAGACAATATTTTTTTTTCTATTTGGACATTGGGTTAGGTCAAGACTCCAGAGAACAAAATAAACTCTATCTTCTTTAAATAACATTTGAATTATTAAAAACAGTATTTTAGAACTGTTCTTTATTTCATGTTGTCCCCCTTCTTAGTATGCAGAGTGTAATATATGAGTATTTTCAACAGGGTCATGGGTAAATAGGTGAATCTGGAATTAATTCTTTTATCTGCCCCAGATAATAGTAACCAACTTACACACTTCACAATTACACCAAATTGACTATAGCAGTCCATTAAAAAAGTTTTTAATATCACCTGGGGATTTATTAGCCTTGGGTCAGATTCCAACAAATCTTTATGTTTGGATGTACCTTACTGTCGGCTTGTGAAATATATTTGTAAAAGCCCCATTGTGTAAGTGTGTTCAACAAGACTGGAGCATCAAATTCAATTAGTGTATCTGTATCTTTTCAGAAGACTGAGATCTCATCTTGGTGCAGGGTAAAATCAAATGATCCCAGTGTTCCATTAGGTCACAACCCACAATATATTGACAAAAATATTGGGACATCTGATTATTCTTTCCAGATTTAGCCTCACTCTTATAATAACGTCTACACTTGTGAAAACTGAACCCAGCACACAATCAGTTCCAGAGTATTCTGAGTTCCAGAGTATTCTGAGTATTCAATCCAGAACCAGAAAGCTGATGAACGGTTTTTACCTGCAGGCTATTAGAATTCCTAACAAACTATAAAACAGTCTTACTACAAACCATGAGTGACTCCACATAACAGATTGTTACACATTGCTAATATATTGTATTATAACAATTCCGCACCTTCTTTACTTGCTGGTTCTGCACCTGCATCTGTGAACATTCTAAGATTGCACAACTGTAACCCAACTATTGGTATTTTTTGCTAACCTTTTTTTGTGCACCCCTTAACTACAAAGAGGTGTAGCTAGAGATTTCAGTCAGTATTTCCGCCCCTCCTGGTCCCTTCATAACAAGGTGTGAGCCATAAGGGGGAGTTTTAGAACATAAAAAACCTGCATTTCATGGCATATTTTTCGGGTATGAAGAAAATGAAAATAAATAAAGTAAAATAATAGTAAAATAATAAAAAAGTAAAATAATAAAGCCAACAATAGTACTTTAAAGATAGGATTAGGGAAAACATATAATTCTGAAATTTATTTGTAATTATGTAACCCCAATTTGGCACCCCAGATGCTACGTCTAGGGACAAATGTCCCCCCTTTTCCACCAAATGTTCTCCCAATATGAACACATATTGTATATATTTTTTAATATTAATATTTTTACATCATTTGGCAGGCAACCTTCTCCAGACTGACATACAAAAAGTAGTTTTATTATTATTATTTTAATGTGCACACTGTCACTGACTTAAAAACTTAAAAGTTGTCCACTATGTTGTATAGTATAGATTTTTCTATTTATCCACAATAGTGTTTTAGTTCTTCCTAAAGGTGTTTAATTTAGTTAAAGGGCTCTATTCCGAAATTCTTCCACAGCAACCATAACACTGCATGTCTTTAAAGACCTCAGATGATTTGTGGGGAAGACACAGTTAAGGGTGTGCTTGTAAAGTGTCTACAAAATCTTAATCATTAAATATAGTGTTTTACATTTTTTTTGCAGAGAATGTAGCAGTGTTTAAGTTGTGTTCTGTTTTAGACAGGAAGCATAACCTTTTTATTAGCTACTTTTATCCAGATACACCTCCTATTGCCATTTTACAATTAGGTGCTTTTACTGAAGACATCAATTTCACCCAGGGTTTTTTTTCTAAAAAGCTTGCATTGATTTTTCTTTAATAAATATTTTTTTTTATTTTAAAGCTGTTATTTGCCACCTACTGAATTGACATGCTATATTGAAGTTAAAAAAACAGCCGAGTATAAAATTTTTAGTTTTATTACAAATAAAAAAAAATATAATTTAGTAAAAAAAAAATGGTGCACAGTAAAAGACCCCTCTGTCTCTGTCTATGTCCTCTCTGTGGACTGCAGGACTGCTCGATGAGATGGGAGCCTGCAGAATCTAATAAATGATAATGAGCTTCTGGTAGAAAGACTACACTGAAAGTAGCAAACGAATGGATTTCATATACAGCCAGGAAATTAAACAACTTTATTTCACCTGTTTGAATGCTATTGTACTTGAACATGATTTTTTCCAATAATGATTTCATTATTTTTAATAATACCCTTGGATTAAAAATCAATACAAAATTTTACTTTAACCACATCGGACTATTATGCTGTCAACAGAAGTTATTTCATATTTTGTGGAACCGTAATTGTAGAAAAAATATTGTTATAAATTGTTATAAAGAATCAAGATTTTTTTCTATCTGGAGCTATATTGAGCTTATCTATAAATGTTAAATGATTTAATAAATAAAATCTTTACTTGTTTTTTCGTGCATATATATATATATATATATATATATATATATATATATATATATATATATATATATATATATATGCTTACAGAATATTATAAAAAAAAAATATGGGCTTAAAGAATTTCACGTAACCGTTTAAGATTAAGGTTAACATTTTAGCTGCATATAAAATTGTTATACTAATAATAGCTAATAATAACAATATAATAGCTAATAACTTTACCTGTCCTGCCTTAAATCTGTACTAATGTTATTATAAATGGAAGCCAACCTCAAACAATTTTCTTGCTTCCCTAACAGTACCCTGATGCGCCCTGACTGATTTTATAGAAGTTTTGTGGCAATAAAATAATTTATTTGCTTATACTGATTGAAAGTGTAAAATTTATCCAGCAACAAAATAGCAGAGCACTTTAACAAAGAGTTAAATACAGTTACGTGCTGTCAGGGCCAGCAAGGTCTTCTCTGCCGGTCTAAACACTAGCAGAAACTGACCTACATTTACAACCCGAATTCCAATATTTATGTTATAAAATTGTATTAATTTATTTCCAAAAATTTATTCTCTTAATTCCGTAGCGTTTCTCTTGCTGCACTGCTTCCAGTACGTGTATGTGGATGTTAGATTTTTTGTCCAATTAGATTTCAGTTTCTATTTGCTGCCATGTTAATTTAATCTCCCAAAGCCTTCAGAATCAGTAGTGCTGCCCATGTAACTTAAACTATGTTAGCAGTGGCAGATCGCTAATTGGTTAATTTTATTGAAGACTCTTTTTTTAACCAATCAGATTTCAAGTCTGTTTTCCTATACTTTGTACAGGTTTCTATAATTGCGACGTGATAGTGGTGGTATTAAGAGGTGTATCAGTCCCCACTGAAGGTCCAGGTACCAAATGCACTGCCCAACAGTGTTTAAATAACAGGGTTTGATATCAGTATAAAATGTCTAGCATAAGTGTAATATAACACTGTGGAATGAACATTTTTAATTGAACAAAATCACAAATATAATTGCTTGCAACTTTGTGTGTGTGTGTGTGTGTGTGTATAAACCTTATAATGCAATGCATTACTCAGCACTAATAGTTTATTATTGCTTGACATTAAATTTCAGCTGTCCTATTTATTATTTTCCAGGCATCACCATACAACTTGACTTAGCTTCATTCTGTGTATCACTATCCAAGAAAAGAGCTTTCCTGCCAATTAATTCAGTTTTTCGGTCCTTGTGCCTCCTGCCGATAGATTCCAATCCAGCACTGGCTGTCTGGCCACTGAAACCTTGACTTCTCGTTAAGGCAACAGCTAGCCAAGCCCGAGCCTATCACTGTGTGTGTGAGTGTGGATTGTCAGCAATTAGCCGAGGCAGTGAGGTGATGGGACGGGGCACAGCCATTACCATGCATGAGCCGATGTGGGCCTACACATGGCCTGAGAGCCCTGACAATGTTTGTTAACCCTAAGGGTCAGAGCTGATTCACTTCAGCCGACAGAAAACAAGATTTATGTAACTCGGATCGATACAATCACAGGTACTTTCATTGGAGTAAACAGGCAACTTGCCCTATCAGCTTAACATGGTCCTAATGTGGGTGTTTGTGTGTCTGTGTCCTTTATTGCTCCATAACACAGGTAATGATGAATCTTTAGTCACCGCCAAGGCAGAGGTGCTGAGAAACAAGTTGGCCTTAATTTGTTGGCAGATGTATAGACCTGGTGGGGGCCACAGACGCTGTTGTTGGACATGATGGCTGATCAGTCCTCTCATTCCTCTGCACACTTATCAGCAGTTCGTCACAGCACTGCCTCTGAGAAAAAAATTTGTAATTTGCATCCTTCAGGCAGGAATCAGGAGGACTAATGACAATGCTGCTCTCCGTGGCTGCATGCAGAAAATTGGGGCGAGTGTCATTGAAGCAAGAGCGATCTTCTGACGCGAGTTCTTTTATGCACCGGACCGGTGTCTGTGATTTCATTAACACCACTTGTCAGCCAAACAACAATAGGACGCACACACACCTGGCAGTGAGTTAGTGCAAATGGGCACAGACAAATAGGCTACACATGCACACCCTGTACTGTACATTACAAAACAAAAAGCACATGCTACCCTTCATGCGGTGCAACACAATAACATTCAATCTGGTTAATTTTCTAGCCGTTCATCCTGTAAGAGGACCGGACCGCATGCTGACAGATGTGTGCTATTCCTTGTGTATTGAACCGGTAACACAATGGGAGAATTCAGCCTCATGCCAACCTCTGTTCTAAAGGACTGCTCTCCAATTGATTAGACGGCTTGTGAAACAAACACTGGAGACAGAAGAGGGAGCGTGTGGCTGGTAACAGCTGGGCAGCATGCCAGAGGCAGTATTGGCACAGATTGGCTCAGCTTTTTGCCAATGCCACAGTAACAGGCATAAATGGGAAAGGCATTAGGATGCCTTGGAGTCATCGCGGGGTTTTTTTTTTCCAAGAGTTTAGTCCATGCCAAGATTCTGGGCTCTTGACACATATGGCAAAGGCTGGAGTTGTTTTTGCTGTTTCATTTTCCACAGCAAGCCAGATTCAGCCTGGCACTCATTAAAAGGAGACTCTGTGTGTAATTTAAGACATCCTTCATGCTCACCACTGATTTAGGTCTGAAAACCAAGTGAGAGATCAAGCTCAAAATCAATCAATCAATTACAGAGTGTGCTGAGCTGCATCAGTAACCTATTTCTAAGAATTCTCAAAGGTGAACCATCCTTATCGATTTGGAAGTAAAATCAGGCTATCCAGCCAAACTATAGATGTCATCTCCCAAGGACACAGTGCTCCTATGTCAGCACAATCACTGCTAATCCAAGCCAGTGTGAACAAACTCGAATCGGACGTTTCCCTTTTAACTCTTTAAATTCCTTAGACTTTTTTAAGGGTGACTACATAAATGACTAATTCTTAGATAACAATTAGTTCATATGCATACAAGTATTTGTGTATTAATTACTAAAACAAGTAAATGGGTACCTAAGAGTTTAAGCCTGTGGACCAGGGCCGGCTCTAGACATGGGCAAGGGTGGGCTGAGCCTCTGTCTTGGCCACCAAATCAAACCTTTCGTTTACATTTTTGTGCTTATATTGACTTATTATAATATGTCTTCTTAACCAAGCCCGAACAAGAGTATTAGTACAACAGTATTTTTGTGCTATTCCTTCAATGAATTGGTGAAATTACAGAGTATCTATCTGCTCAACCTTAACCCCCAAAATTGCCCACCTGGGATATCTGTCTGCCCACCCTTCTAAAGCTGGCAAAAACTGGGCCTGCTGTGGACACTGCTTGGAAGATTGCAATTTTGATTCCAATGGACCCCAAGCTCTCACTGCCGGCCACTTGAGCAAGGCTCTTTAGCCCTTAAAATGCTCTGGGGAAGGGTGCCTGGCAAATATATAAATATAAAATAGATAATAATATTTATTAAAATAAAATAACTGGATAATAAAATATAACCAATTCAAGCTATTTTGGGGCATGCGAAGGTTTAAATGTTGCTTACCTGTTTTTATATTTATTTTAAAAAATTAGTGCTTTTTAATAGGTTGAATAAATAATGTATAAGATTTATATATAAAAAGAATGGCAGGGGTTTCAGATGCAAAATTTCTTCAAAAGAAAAAGTAAAAACTTTCTAAAAAAAGCTAAATGTTTAATAAAGAGTGTCTCTAATATTGCTTTACAATGGTGATGTGAATTCATATGATGTACCTAATCAAGGGATTTCGACAAGATAATGTCAGACAAAGTGATGTGTGCACTATGATATTAGTTGATTAACAATCAGTCATCACCCATTAAAGGCTCCAACTTTAGCAGGCGAAGATTATTCTCTGGCCATCAATTTAATCACACATTACATCTATGACAGAGAATGTGAGACAAATGAATCACACAGCACTTAAAATATTGATTGCATGTATTAGCCCTGGGGTCACAATGGGAGCTGAAGCACAACTCAGGACTCCAAGAGGCCAGTGGCACTCTGTAATGGGGGCCAGACACAAACACTTTCTGACTACACTTGAGTTTGCAATCTATGATTAGTGGCCACTTGAAAGTGTGTGCAAGCTTCCGAGCGCTATCTCTTGCCTTTCTCTCTCTCTCTCTCTCTCTCTCTCTCTCTCTCTCTCTCTCTTTCTCCTCGCTGCCTCTTTCTCTTGTTGGCCTGTAAAATAAAAGTTGGTGATTGGATAAATAGTACTAGATTACTGTGCTGGAAAATAAAAGCATATGCATAATTTGCATTTTAATGAGCTAGAGAGCACTGTAAATAAATAGCGGTGGAAACACAGCAGCTAGCCTCTCATAAAACAAAAGCAACTCAGTTCTGTCATTGTTACAAAGCAGCCTTTTCATTACGGCAAAATGTATTGTTGCACGTATATGATAAATGTATTTCTACCATCACTGCTATCTGTTTTGCTAATAGCAGGCAAAGCACATGGGAAAATGATGCAATAAATGTTAGCAGGTAGGTTTAAAGTCGCTTTGTTTCTGCAACATTCATTTCTGTTCATTTGGAAGATGTCATGCATCAATAAGCCATGCATGAAATTAATTCATGGTGAACAAGACATGGAGTGTGGCTAAGAAAATGTTGTTTAATTAAATGAAAACCAATGGCATCTTATAAAACAAAGAATATGAGTGCATACATATAGTGACACCAAACCATGATGCCTCTAATTCACCGCTTCTTCATGCTATGCAACTCAGTTAATGCATTTTCTCTTGCTCTTTAAAACACTTGCACATTTATATTTGCCATCATAATCTGTATGACAGAAGTCATTAATTATGGTCGTCAGACAATCCTTGTTTCTTCACAACATCTCTGATTAAAATTTCACACTTTGCAATGATGTGTGCCAGAGTCACAAGCTGTGAAATGTCTCTCTGCAGTCAATGAGCTTGAATTCCTATTCTTCCGAGATCCATCGAGCATGAAAAAGATGAGCCGTGTTTCTGCGACAGTCAAATCAAAGCTCTTAAGTGGCTAAGGAAATGCTTTATTTACATGCTAATGGCAATATATCTCTGCTACTCGTTCATTAAAATATTGTGCAAATGAGGGAACAACAAAGCAATAACTTCACTCTTTATACATGGGTTCAAATTTCATATTTGGGGAGTTTAATTAAGCAATAGATTATGTTTTGAAGGGAGTGCTGGGCTTAATGAATCCCTCGAGACGACCAATAAACACCGCAATAGGATCAAAGCATTCGTCTCTTTAATGGATGGGAAAATTATAGATGTAAATAGACTTGAGCTATTCTTTCCGGTGCTCATGGGAATGTTTACCAGATAAAAATGGCACTTAAGTAACCTGGGCCATACAAGTTATTAATTTATTTATTAATATGACAATATTTTGATATTAAAAAAGCTATTTTAAAGTTCTAATAACATTTTCAGGGACAAGGACTAGTGGAAAATACAAGAAAATATACTGATTGCTTTCTTGATACAACCCAATAGATCAGTTCATTACTAATGTAAATGTAAGTATGTGTTCTGTGATTAAGTGAAGTGGTAAGATTTGTTCTGGTGATATCCAATCAAAACCGCAATTCCTCCTTCCTTTAAGAAACGATTATAGCATTAAAACACAGAAATATGTTGATACACAGTATGATTAGTGTTAACTTGCAAATTTTTTATTAATTATAGGAAATAATTTATATAATGTCTGCTGTGTATAATTTAGTGGAAGTGAGTAGCCATAGTTAAAGTTTTCAATGTTATAAAAAAAAAACCCCAAACATGAATATTGTGTATTTTTAGCAGTGAATTTGGACTTAGTGCTGCTTCTTGTTAAAGCAGGGGCAAAAAAATGTGAATATCTGTGGAAGAATTTTCAAGAACGATCATTAAAATTCCACTTGAAATCAAGAAAATGGCATTTTCTGAGTTAATAGGGGGTTTCAAAGGCTCAGGGTCATAAAAGAAAAATCTTCTGTTGTCTGGAAACTGTGAGTTCAAACTCTACAGCATCACTGGCCAGGGGCCAAGACAGCAAATCTGACTGTGCACTCTGGGTGGGAGGGGTCAGATATCCTCTCTCCCCTGTCAATCACAGTGACACTTGGCGATCATGACCACCTGTGAGCTCATGTGTGTGGAAGAGGCTGGAAAGTGCTTTTCTCAGTGTGTGTTATGTTGCTTGTTCAAAAGATGCAGTTGGCTGGTTTACCTGTTAGGGCTGAAGCACATGTTAGATGTCAAATGAGTAAGTAGGTGGTTAGTGGGGAGGAATTAGCCAAGACTTAATTAGAAACATGGACGAGGGGGTAGTTTTAAAATCTGACCCGACTATGGATTTCGAATATTAACTTTGCTGCAGCATGGAATGGGGAAGTGGTTAAGGGGTTGGACTGATAGTTAGAAGATTGGGGTTCGATTCCCAGCACCACTAAATCACAGCCTATAGTAACTAATCATTGGTAGTCTGTCTTAATTTGATAACAAAAAATTTTTGAATATGTGTTACAGTGTTATCCTTTTTTTTATTGTATTTTCTTACTTCTCGATTTTAACCAAACAGCAGAAGTGTGTCCATACCATATTCTGAATCCATCCTGCAATACCTGAAACTGTGAAGTCAGTGAACCCTGCAGCACGGCGTGATGGAAGTGTGCGATACGTGCTCACATCCAGCCTTCCCAGACGTAAATGTTGTTTATCTCAGTAATGTCCAGTTGATTGTGAATCTCCCCAAGCCTCAGGAGTACCTGCTGTGCTCAGCAGTTGAGCCAGTTGAGTGCTGGTCAGTAGCTGTCAATCACTGTGGGACAGATCAGCTAGCTGCCTCCTTTCTTCACATCCAGGTCATACCGCTGGCTCTCGCTATGCTGCTTGGACTGAAAATGATATGATTGAAATGCTGCTTTTTATGGATTTGGTTGAATTTTTGGATTTTGATTCCTTTAGACAGTGATATAAAAATAAATATCGCTTGTCTGCTTACTGACAGTGATATTAGATTGAGTCGGGAAATAGTTGCAGGTTTTTATATTCTTTCTTTATTATGCTTACATGAAATAATGGGGAAAGATTTTCTTTCTGTTCTGAGTGGCAGATGTATTCTTGCCGCCTGAGCTGCTGGCTAGACAGTCTGGAATGTGCCACTTGTAGAAATAGTTCAGAGCCGATGCAGACATGATGCAAAGCTATTTATTTAGTTGTTCATAGCCCCACAACCAGGAACTCTAGGTTTGTAAAAAACCTAAAACCCTCAAAAGTACAAATAAGACCATGTTTTCCTTTCTTTCTCTCTCCTTTTTTTTTGCCGTCCTTTTCTCTCTTCTGCACACACACACATTCACATGCTCAAAACAAACAATACACATTCTCTCTCACACCAGGGCACAAACACATTGATTACCTCATCTGTACGGATATAGGAAGCCACTAGCTGCTATTTACTTGAACTGAGGTAAACAGAGCTGCTGACAGTAGACTTGTCCTGTGTGTTTCGTTTGCACGCTGCCCTCTGTGCCGACCCCTGGCTTCATCTAATTTCTACCATCACATTCAGATCAGACGGCCAGCGGTCAGCCTCATTAGAGCCAATGTTTTAAATCACCTCTCGTGTGGCTGTGCAGCGGCCCCGCACCCGCTTTCTCCTGAATCATCAGCATTTAGATTCGGCTCTGGTGATTGCAGCTGCTGGTGGTAATACATTAAGGGACTGAGGCGGCCAGCCGCTCCAGGATGAAAGCACCTTTTCCCATTTGCACTAAGTTTGCCTTCACATTCTTAGGCATGAAGCCCCCTAATTAGGGCAATGGTTTTGACTGTTGTCATATTCAGTTGGGGCAATTTAGTCTGTGTATTACAACAGGGTGGTTTTATGAAATATATGTTTATATATATACGTGTGTGTGTGTGTGTGTGTGTCTGTGTGTGTAGATAGACAGTGATATGTTAAATGATGTCACGGAGCTGGGGAATTGATTCTACTTAGGTTTAAGGCAGAAAAAGAGCAGGGCTCATTTGAAGCCTTCCAGGCTCTGGAGCCAAGAGAGACTGCTCTTAACCTGCGCTTTAGATGACAAACGCAGACATTCAATTTAAGCTGATTGACTCAACATACTAAATGAGATCATATGGAAATAGTCATTCAGCCTGTGAAATGACATCTCAAAAGTAACGAGTAAAAAAAAAAAAGATTTCATCCATAAAGAAAAACGTTGGTGCGCTTCAAGTGTTTTTTTTCAGCATTTTCAAGAACGTTTGCTTTTGTATATGTGCATTTACATTGTTATATATTTCATATACAGAGTGGTTTATATTGGTTTTTGTATTTACACAGTTATATTGGCTAACAGCTAGCACTGGGTACAACAAGCTATTTTGTAGGCTGTGTTTACTTTTTAATAGGTGCAAAGGGAACCTTAAATATTAAGGTTCCGAGCGCCATATAATGTCAGTCATGCAGAATACAGTATGCGCATTATTCTCATATAGCTGCCTTAGCTGTAACAAGGATGTGTTTGATGTGTGTATGTGGTTTACAGTTGCTTACTGAGGGCCCTGATTAAAACCCCACGGTACGTCACTGCTTATTTGTCACTTACAGTTTCCATGTGGTTTCATGGTTTCATAATGTAAACATTTTGGCTTAACAAATATTTATGTTACTTTACATTTATACTTACAGCATTTGGCAGCCCAACTGACCTTTACTTATTTTTCTTATTTATAACAGTTGAGTGTTAAGTGTCAGGGGGCTAGCAGTGGCATCTTGGTGCTTGGAGTTGCTCCCAAAACCTTCTGGTCAGCAGGCCAGCACCTTTACCATAGAGCTACTATTTCAACGCATAATTATGTACCTGATTGGTAAACTGCAGTAATATCGCACTGATGACATCATTCATTTATTCATTCATTCATATTCCCCTCCCCCAATTCTGGGGCACGGGGGATCTGCTGGAGCCTATCCCACCCGACTAATGACATCATCTTGTCTGGCGTTATGAGATTCTTTAGGGGAGATAAATTATTGGCAAAAGTGTCTTAAAAAAAAAATAAATAATAATATATATATATATATATATATATATATATATATATATATATATATATATATATATATATATATATATATATATATATATATATATATATATAAGCATCCTTCACACATTCTCTCTTATGCCGCCCTTTCTCTATCTTCTACATTCTCTCTCAGGGTCTCAGGATTATGAGAGCCTCCAAGCCTCTTGAGGTTTCAGATAGGGGGGTTATAGAAAGTACCCCCCCTATCTTGCTGCCATGGGCCTGACCAGCCACTGTGAGTCCTGCCAGAAGCTCACTGAGCAGCCAGAGAGGAAAGAGGCACTGGGGATTCCTGTAATTGTCAATACTCTCAGCAGCTCTTAAGCACTGCAGCATGAAATGAAGATATACCCCTCCAACCACCTCCACTTTTACCATCACCACCAACATAACCATCACCACCCACAAACCTCCTCCTCTTGGTTCAGTTCCACCATAAGGCCTCTCTTTCTTTCTCTTTTTCATTCATTTCATTCCACTAGTCTTAAGCGATAGAATGTTAGATTTAAGGTTTGCAAGGTCTGGAGCCCTTAAATCCACCTGGAGATAGTGGAGAAGAGCCCAGAAATACTGCAATCGATGTGGCAGTTTGCCAGTGCCATCTCTAAATAACGAAACCTATCCACATCACTGCTGTTGCTTAGTGTAGCCTATCCTAAATATTTTACTCCAAACGATTAGTGTTTTGTTTCAAATTAAACAAATAGAGAATCTGTTATAATAAAAGATTATAATTTAGGTAGAATGTTTTGCACCTGTCTAAAGATGATGATAAGGGTATAGGTAGTGTAATAGAGTGTCCAATAAGAAGGTTGACAAGGTATCTACCGGACAGCCCTTACATATCCTCAGATGCACTTAGAGGCTATATGGTGGCTTCTATATTAAGGGTTGGTACAGCAAAGATAGTGTGCACAAGTCATTGTTCTCAGCACTGCAAATCCCCTACTGTGTTTTATTTATTATATCATGAATTATAGTCAGGAATATGAAGCTGTGAGGGTCAGCTTACTTCGTGTGTAAGTGTGTGTATACAGTATATGTATATATAAATATATATAGTTTGATTAGTTCTAGAATGGGCAGCATGGTGGCGTAGTTGTTAGCACCTCACAGTTGCCCCACAGCAAAAGTTTGCATGTTTTCCAGGTACTTGCAAGGGTTTACTCCGTGTATGTAGGGTTGATTGGTGATGCTAAATTGCCCATAGAAGTATGTGTGTGTGGTTTTTTTGTTTGTATGTGGCCCAGCAATGGACTGGTAACCTGTCCAGGGTGTAACCCCTGCCTTTCACCCTAATGACAGCTGGGATAGACTTCAGTAGGTCCCTGTGACCCTGATTAAGGATAAGCGGGTATAGACGATGGATGCGTGGATAGTTCCAGAATGTCTGTTATTAAATGCTGCTATTTAAATGAACATACAGTTCAAACCGAGGTCTTCTTGTCCTCAGGTGCCTGTAGCAATCCCAATAGAGTCTCTCCCACACTGACGTCCCAGAATAACTGGCACAAAGCTAAATTAGACAACCCATATCTTCTCATACTGCACTTATTGTCTGACTATTTTTAAAAAAGAGGAATGTGAGCTAAAATACAACAAGCTTCGATTGCTGGTTGTGCCAGGAGTAGGCCAGTGAGAGGACATGCAGACAATACTCCCTAACTGCTATGTGACAGGCTAATTATTGGCCTACTGTTTCAAAATTCTCGCTACATAGGTCACTTGGACAGTGTAATTAAAAATGCATTACAGAATCTTTTTATTGAAGCAATTAAATCAAAAAAGCAAAAAAGTAATTAAGCTTGGAGGTAATGATAGTGTTAGTCAACAGCATTTATTGCGGAAATGAGCGGTGTTTGCTCTGCCTCTTAATGCGTTCTGCAGTCGTATTTACAGGCGGCCGTTTGATGAATGTGTCACGCAAGCTCTCAGTAAGAGCCATTTATGTTGATAATGTCAAATTTTGTGCAAAATTAGTTCTACACCCGCACCGTCACCCAGGAAGTAATTGTGAGCAGACTTCGAGCGCGAGTCCCATTGCTAGTGTACTTTAGCACATTACGACATTTAAAGATACTGTAGTGCAATTTGTGCCTTCCAGTTTATAATTACGTTAAATTGCCCGTCTTATCAGCGCTTAGAGTTTGGATTATCAGAAATACTGCTGTATGAGATGGGCAGAATTCCTCCCAGTCACATGCCTACAACCAACACAAAGAACAGAAGACAGAGGAGATAATATTCTGAGAGTTAAAAAAGGCAATTTTTTACTTTAAAGGGAATCTCACATTAAAGAAGCTGGGCTGTGCGAAGGAACTCAGTCAGGATTGGCTGTTTAACACATTAACATACACTTGACTTTAAATAAAATAAAGCTTTTTTTTTTCTTAGGCTATGATCCACATAGAAGCCGAGCAAATGCCAAATGACTTGTCATTTCCACACATCCCCCTAGTACGTCAGCTTAAACTACATTCAGATGATATGGTAATGTATGGGGGCTGTTTCTGTTGGGAATGGTGTAGATTTGCTGCCCTAGTTAGCATATGGAACGATTTTAAACCTAGACCCTAATTAGAATTCCATGCACACAATTTTGAACAGCACAATAATAATTTAATTGTCAAGAAGAAAAGGGTCAAATTTGTAGCTTTAAGGAGGAAGGAGGCAACAAAAGCACAACCGGTGCACTTTATAACCCAGACCTATCAACAATATCTAGTGGCAAGAAATGTAAAATGAAATGTGTTAAATTATATAAAAGCTATGGAAGGAATACGATATTTGCTGGATGAAGTGTGTTCGCTCATGAAGGAGACTTCTAATTTACGTGTAAAAGTATTATTCCTTAGAAATAACGTGGCCTGGGGCTGTTGTCCACTACAAGGAAATCTTGATTATTGTATTTGCAGGCAGTCCTGTCAGTAATAGCACTCAACGTTTTACAGCTGATCTCTCCATTTCACCAAACCACAGCTGCTTAATGCAGCTGCTACATTGCTACAGGCAATGTAGAAATAGGACCGCGATACTTCTTCTAATTATCACGACTTTAAGAATTCTTCGTCATTTTGGCAAACATAAAAAATTAAAATATAAAAGAAAACAAAATCTACAGGACGGTTGCTTAAGGCATACAACGTTCAATGTGTGTGGCATTTATTCAGTATAATTCAATCAACAATCTGGTGTTTTAATAGTAATTATTGGCTTTATAGATGATTTATAGGTTAAAAAAAATGGGAAGCCTTAAGATTAAAATATTTTTATTTTTATATTAATAAGTGTTTTTTTTAATAGCCAGCAGAATCAGTCTTTAGGATAAAGGACCTTTGTTTTTTGGTTTTTATACCAAGCATATGTTTATTTTAGTGCTAAAGATGATGAAAAAAAGGAGATGCTGGTGAGGAAATGTCAGCTGATGTTAGTAGATAAAAATGAAAGGGTCACTTGGAGATTTTGCATTATACGTTACTAATTGAGGATAAAAAAAATGAGGTGTTGTTTAAAAAACGTAATCTCTGGTAAGTGGCTGTGTTGTAATGCGTTGTTCTTGGAAAATATTTACTTTTTGGTTATTATTATCAGATCACGTGCCAACTGCGAGT
This sequence comes from Bagarius yarrelli, assembly GCA_005784505.1. NCBI lineage: Eukaryota > Metazoa > Chordata > Actinopteri > Siluriformes > Sisoridae > Bagarius > Bagarius yarrelli. Next base: position 42,139 of record VCAZ01000023.1, read on the forward strand.
AATTTTTGTGTGTTTCATTAAATAGGCTGAGTTACATAGATAACCGCCTCACAGATAACTAAAGAAAACCACAGTTTACAGTATATTGGTCTCACCATATAATTAGCAATTTTATAGAAGTATTGTATGTATATATATATATATATATATATATATATATATTAAGGCTGTCAGAGTTATTAAATAACTGTATGATTGCAATTATTTGACATAATCATGGCCGTTGTATCCGCAACTATTGCAGATTCTTATAGGTTTTTAAAGCGTGCTCCACTAACGCTCCACAGCACTCGACTAACTCTCCATCACAAGCTTAACTCATGTTAACGGCCCATAAGGCAACTGTATAGAGCATGAACAAATTCCTGAAAGATGCAATTCCTCTATTTATAATAAAATATTTACAGTGGAGCATTAATAAGGCACAAAATTTTTCATGTTGTAAACATGGAGCAAGGAGGAAATGAGGAGGAGGTGAAGAAATTCTTACCGCACCAGTCCGCTCACATACTCTGCTTCCAACATCCTTTCTGTGCACGCATGACGCTAAGCAAATACGCATGTTAAGTTCAAATGACAAATGAAATGTTCTGCTGAGTTTTGCATCACTGAGTCCTATCAGCTTTATTATTTGCTAATGTTTCTTTCCTGTAATCTACCGAGCCATTAAGCAGCAGGATCAGCCTTGTTTTATAAACGTGACATTCATGACCTGTTCTGTTATCATCTTAGATTATTTTAATTGTTTTGTTATTTACAGAATTTTCTAATTTCTGAATGTGTATATTTTTGGGGGGTCTTATGCTGAAGGATATAGGAATTATTTTTCGATAATTACTAAATAAATACGTTTTTTTTAATTTATTCAAACAATCGTCAAAGCTTTACAACAAACAATTAGTTGCTAAAGCGCCCATACAGGCAATAGATAGCCATAATTTCAATTATTTATTTGACAATTAATCGTCACCCAAATTTTATAATTGTAACAGCCCCAAATATATTTATATAGTGGGGAAGTGGTGGCCTAGTGGTTAAGGTGTTGGACTGGTACCAGAAACACCAGGGTTCGATTCCCAGTACCACCAAACCTCCACCGTGGGCCCTTGAGCAAGGTTCTTAACGCCCAATTGCTCAAACGTAAAAAAGATATATATATATATATAGGTATTCATGTTAATATTGAAGTGATCATACAGCAATGCTGTGATTCATGTTCTTGAGATCTGAATATTGACACCTCAAACACACACACAGTGTACACGACACAAGTAGATTCCTGAAATACTTTCGTGTGTACAGGTTGTCTTGATGTTAAGACTGTGAACAGCAGAGGGCAGCTTAAATTCATATATTTATTTGTATGTGATCCCTAAGCTCATATTCACATCTTGGCCTTTTTTACATGTCTAAGTTAGCCCACGGCTAGAGGCGCCCCCACTCAAAGACCACCGTTTACTGACATTAACAACACAACAGATGGAGAGAAGAGTCTGCTCTAATGTGACAGGGAAGTAATTGGTTGCATCTTCTCTAGAGGGTTTTTTTTCTACTTATGTGTCTCTCCTGCTGTAATGCTTCACCAAGCAGCTCTGGAATGCATGTTGTATGTCTGGTGAGTTTCATTACAGATAAGACTGCTTAAAAAGGCTGCACTATTTTTACCGTCTTTAAATGTCTCATTGGAAAAAAACTACAGATCTGCTAAGGTATGTTGTAAGTTGTCACATGGAGCCTTGGTACTTAATTCATCTCGACATTTTAATTACTCTTTACAACTCTGTCAAAATATTGGAAATATTGTGACTGGAATTTTCATATAATTTGCACAGTTGAAAAATGGATAGCATTTCGAATGTATTTATATATCACACCCGGGTATTCAGTCAGTTCTTCTATTTAAAATTGCAATATCATCAGACATTTGCTCAAGGTTTCCCCATGTAGTTGGTATATGCAATTGTCTGTTACTAATGTTGTAAAGACTGTTGCTAATAGAGCGTTTTCATCTATGTTACGTTTTGGTCAGTTACCCGGATGCACAGACATGTTGGAAAGACTTGCGAGATCTGTTCAGTTCGGTGTTCGATGCCGCCAGTATGACCTACTTCTGGATTGATGATGTAAAAACACTCTACAACACGTGAATTTATTAACGGTCCACCACCAGTCTGTGTTACATTTATAGCATTTGGCAGACGCCCTTATCCAGAGGGGCTTACATTTTTATCTCCTTTATACAAGTGAGCAATTAGAGATTAAGGGCCTTGCTCAGGGGCCCAATGGTGGTGGCTTGGTGGTGCTGGGAAACAAACCTGGATCTTTCTGGTATCAGCCCAACACCTTACCCACTAAGCCACCACTTTCCCACACTATATTCTACAAATACTATTACGCAGTGTTTTAATTTAATGTTAATCCAAAATTGAAAACTACAATGACACCAAGAATAGTAGAAGTTAGTCTAGCTTTTTTTGCTTGTATAGTACGTATGTAACATTGTTTGCAAAGGATGTAATTCGTATAAAAGACTAAAATGTTGTCCGCACTATTATGTAACTATAAAATTCCTAATAACCTATACATCAGAAATTGTTATAAGTTTATAAGACTGTAAAGTAAGTCTCTTGATTTGAATAATCGTTTAGATGCTTTCAAAAGATAAACCTCTGTAGCCATTCATTCTGAGCAAAACAATCTACTGAACCTCTCATTACAACTTATTTTATCAGAAGTTGCAAAACACAGATTTCTCTTTCTTTTCTACACTTCCTTCAACAAGACCATCTTTGGTTTCTTTGCTGACTCTGCCATGGTGTTGGTTTTGTCTGCTGTTGGATAACTTCACCCCGGCTACCAAGTTCAAGTTTAAAAAGCTTTATTGTCATTTCAACCATATATAGCAAATGCAGTACACAGTAAAATAAAACAACGTTTCTCCATGACCCCCTGGTGCTACACAAAACAACACAGAACTACACAAAACAACAAAGAGCCACATAACAGAAGAACAGCACAAAGATAAAGACTAAAGAATAAATTAAGTCTTAGCAACATAAAGTGCATGTGTGCAACCTGGTGCAAACAGTGCAGAACTGACTGACAGTGCAAAAAACAATACAAACATTAATCTAGACAGCGCAAAAACAGACAATACAGAACAAAACACACTGTGCAGTACAGTACAGTACAATACCAGTGAAATGTCTGACGTATATTGTAAAGCAGGTTGCATTCTTCCACTTCTGATGATGTGTGCACCACCGCAACAGAAAGGGTTACAGAGTGTAATGGTAGCCGTTCAGAGGCTTCTCAGGTTACAGCGGCAGTAAAATTTGTCCGGTTTAGTGTTCTTCTACCACTGATATAATTTTAGAGATGTTATTTTAAGGTAAAAAAAACTACATAGTGTTGCTTTAAAGTGATATAAAATAAACTGTGCCATGTCTTTGTTGACATTTAAAGTGAATTGAGGTTATTTATCTCGCAAGAATGCAGCAATTTTATACCAAAAATAGTATACGTGAAAGTTTAAGTGAAAGGACTGATAATTAAAAGTTCAGGGTATAATTCCCAGCCCCACCAAGTTGGCACTGTTGGATCCCTGGGCAAGGCCTTCGAGCCCCAATTGCTTAGTTGTATAAAAGAGATAAACGTAAGTCGCTCTGGATAAGGAGGTCTGATAAATGCTGTAAATTTTAATGTAAATGCCTTTAAAGGAAGAACTGTGAATGAATAAATAAAAGTAGCTACAGTGTCGGGGAGTAACGAGTTACATGTAACAGCATTACATAATTTTATTACAAATAAATGTATTACAAATAAATGTAACAGTAATTTGTCACAGGTACTTAGAAAAAATGTGTAACTAAATCACAGTTACTCACAAACATTTTTAGGATTACAAGTAGGGCTACATCTGAATATTGCCTTTAAATTGTTGAATAATATTTTGTTGTTGCTTTGCCTGTTTTTGATTTGCACAATAACTTCTGCGGAAGCTGTTTATTAAAGTGGTGATATTCTGATGATTTTGATTGGTTCTCTGGTTTGTCTTTGCTAAGCATAATGCTTGACAATTACTTTAATCCACATTTCTGCTAAAATCATTAGTCTACTACACTGTGTCTTTGAAAGTAAGATTAACCCTGCCTAGTATTCATCATTCATTCATTTATTCATTCATTTAATTCATCATTCATTCGCTAATTCAGGGTCACAGAGATCTGATGGTGTCTATCCTAGCTGTCTCTGGAAGGGTGAAAGGCAGGAGGGGTATACCCTGGACAGGTCGCCAGTCTATCACAGGGCCACACACACACTCCTATGGGCAATTTAGAATCTAGTGTGGACTGTGGGAGGAAACTGGAGTACCCGGAGTAAACCTATGCAAGCATGGGGAGAACATGCAAACTCCACACAGAAAGGCCCCTGCCCGGGAATCGAAACTGACGCAACAGTGCTAACCAAAATTTGAAAAGCATGTAGTTAGTAACTTAATAGTAGCAAAAACGTAATCAAATATATGGAATTTACCCATCATTATGCACACAATTTAGTTATAAAATAAGTGTCAATGGCTGCCAAAAATCCTTTTTTTTTGAGCTGCAGAAAGTGTGTGCGCGTAAGCAAATGCGCGGTCACGCTTAGGTCTCGTAACCGTGTTGCCCGTGCCGCCGCTCGAGATGAATGTACTGGAGCGGGTGTGCACGCTCAGTCACTGTCACCTTCCTTGCGGTGGTCCTCCGCTCCCTCCTTACACCGGGAGCCCACCGCTGACCGGAATTATCCTTCATGGGGCCCAGCGCCTGCTTTAAATAAACACGGCGTTCAGCCACCGTGCGCCGCCGCCCATCCATCTCAAAGAATTAGCGCCACTTTTGCGCGCCCCGTGAAGCTGAGCGTTTTTAGTGAGACTCGCACATCTTTCACTGCAAGCAAACACACAGAGAGACGCTGGGGGTAGGAACGAGAAAAGCTCCATCTTAATAGACGAATCAATATGAATAATTCAAAACTACGGTAATCGGCGTCGTTAAAAGTTTTGTAAGAGAATGTCAGATCATGAGATTTGTCAAATTCTGGACATGGATTGGCTGCAGTTTTCCTCCTTACACATTGTGAAGCTGAGATACTTATCACAGAAATGAAATCAACACAAAACACCATTTTTTCATTGTTTTTCCTAAAGTTTCGGTGTATCGCTATCTTTTTCGTATCATCTGGCATTTGCACAGACAAGAGACATGACATTATTTATTCAAATTTAACATTTCAGTAGTAAATTTACATATCCTAGCATTTCACAACACGCGGTAAGTGAACACACAGGGAATCGTGTAGAAAGATTCAGCAGTCTGTTTAAGTAAATAATAGAATCTGTTATAGTGTGATTATCTGCATTGCTTATTCCTGACGATTTTTAATTATAAGCTCAGCATGATCCTTCAGTGGGTAAAATATTTTAAAAGCTCAGTGTGTGTGTGTGTGTGTGTGTGTGAGAGAGAGATTAAATTTTGGTTGAAGTTTACAATTTGTAATAGTGCTGCCATTAGACGTGTGAATATTTTTGTTTTATATGACGGGATAATATTTGCCTATATTAAAGTGTTAATAGCAACACAATTGATTGGTTAGCTCCACCAGTCATTAGTGAGGGGGGGTGGTGGAGAACATGGCAGTAAAATTATAGTGTTGTGCCAGTCCACCAGCATGAGCCTGCTCTCTGGGAGGGGTGATCAGAGGGCCAGACCACCACATCTGACAGCAGTTTGAAAAACCACAGGAGGGAACCATGTTAATTAGGCACTCATGAAGATAACACTTAGCTCCATTCAGTCAGAAGATCTATTCCTAGATATCTTAATTTGCTAAAGGTAGTAAAATGTGTGGTTCCTTTAATTAAGGTGAGTCTGTAAAAAAACGCCTTACATACTTACGGATTTGTTACATTTACATTTATGCTATTTGGCAGACATTCTTATCCACAGCGTCTTACATTTTTTTTATATGAACTTATATGAGCAATTGGAGGTTAAGAGCCTTCCTCAGGGGTCCAACAACTTGGTACTGGAAATTGAAAACCAACCTTCCAGATCCCAGTCCAAAACCTTAAATTAAGCATCAGTTAAAACAATGAATTAAAACTACAATAATACATAAACATTTTGAATTGATTCATTTAATATTATTGCGTAAATGTAATTGATTTATTAGTTATAATATTTAAAGCTAAAAACAATTCTAATGATTATATTCCGATTTTTATATTCCCAATTGCCAAGTTGAATAAAAGCGATAAATGTAAGTCGCTCTGGAAAAGGAGGTCTGATAAATGCTGTCAATTCTAATGTAAATGCATTTAAAGGAAAAACTGTGAATGAATAAAAGTATCTACAGAGTAATTACACTTAACCTATTTACAGTAATTTACATCCTCATCCAGAGCGTCTTACATTTTTTTTATATGAACTTAGCAATTGGAGGTTAAGAGCCTTCCTCGAGGTCCAACCACTTGGTGTTACTGGAAATCGAACACCAACCTTCCAGATCCCAGTCCAACACCTTAACCACTGCGCTACCACTCCCCCCAAGTGTTAGTGCAAGAATGTGATATCAGGTCTTAACTGGTGTAATGACTTAAATTAAGCATCCGGTAAAACAATGAATTAAAACTACAATAAATCATAAACATTTTGATTTGATTTATTTAATATTATTGTGGAAATATAATTGATTTATTAGATATAATATAAAGCTAAAAACAATTCTAATGATTATATTCAGATTTTTCCGAAGACATTAATCTTTTAATTAAATTAATTGTGCGGCATCTAGATGGTTAATAATCATATAATATTTAATATAAGGAGAGTTTCTTTGTCGTAGCTTAAACTCTCACTTTCACTTAATTTAATAAAGCACCTTTTTTTACGTGTTGTTTACTAGTGGGAGTGAATGTAGAAGGAGTTTTGCAATATTAACCATAAATAAAGTGAGTAAATACAGGGTGAATAGACTATAAGCCTTAATATCTAAGCTATAGATCACTCATAAAAACCCACCTGGAATAACTGGAGATTAGAAGTTTAATTAAATGACCCAGAAATTAAGAGGTTCATTTAAAAGTGCTACGATTGTTTTTTTTTTTTTTTTTTTTTTTTTTTTTTTGTAGCTATAAACACAAGTTTGTAGTATAATCTAAGCTACAAAAACACGTATTTTTAGATCTCCGAATTTCTTTCCTGAGGATGGATTGGCATGTGTTTTAGTCTGGTGGTGATAAGAAGCTTACACAGAGAGAATCTCAGCGTAGATCATTTCACTGACGACTTTGGTGGTGAATGTTTTAAATTGGTTTCACCCTCTTAGATTTGAGGCCTGTTAGAGCGGTAGCTTAGCATGTTAAGCAGCTGAACACATCTGGAAGGAGGAGGTTAAGGTAAATGAACGCAATTTCGGCTTTTTTTTATTTTTTATTAAGCAACCTTAAATGTTAAACACCGCTGCAGATTATCAAAGCTTAGACTGTGCTATTATTTTTATAGTATTTTTAAACACTTATTGCATATCCAAGACAGAGCAACATTAGAGCCTGATCATTCCATGCATTCATTACATTAATGAATATATTTGCATATAATGAATTAATATGATATAATATAATATGTATGTGTCTTTTCATCGAGCTTAACTCATTAGCATAATAATTAATATTAATAGCAGTGCAGATTTTTTAAAGGTATGAAAGGCTTAGCTTATACAACACCTTCATACTGTAAATATTCGGCTACATGGATGTTAAGGGCAGATGGATCTCACAGACAGAGCTGGACATGGGATCTGACTTGAGGCTGAACTACTGAGACTTCGATACAATTGTGCAGCATTTACACAAAGCGGCAGCTTTGCTTTTGACATTGACAGTCTTTATTCCCTATTTTTTTCCGAGTAATAAGAGTATTGTTAAGAATCCAGCAAGCATTTACGCTTTTACTGGTGACTCATCTTCACTGTTGCATGTGTCTTTAGTTTACCTAGCAGAAGGAATAAAATAAATAATGAGTGGTGCTGTTTTATTTGGTGAACGTGTGTGGGTGTTTTTGTGTGCATGTGGGTGCGTTCGGTCCTAGGTATGTGTGCGCGCGTGTGTGTGTGTGTGTGTGTGTGTGTTGCCCCAGGTCTGGCTAAGCTTGTGACTGTCAAGTAAAATTTAAAGAACTCTTTCTGGTTCTCATGCTTTAGTTTAGCTGTCCCAGTGAGACATCTGAAAACACTTACAAAGACAAACTGGTCAAAGAAAGCTTGCAAATACTCTCAGCAGCTGCTTTTTCAGTCAATCAATTTACTGCAGCCATCTGGGGGAAAGTAAAAAGCTCTTTAGGAGCACGAAGTTATAAACTGGCTGGCTTGTATTGCCGTAATAAAAATTTAGCTTGTAGATAGCCTTTATATCCACACTGTTTCAGATGAAGGGTGAATATTGATGTTTGAATGAGAAGAAACAGAGCTGATACGACACACGCAAATGTGGTTCTTTTGCTATTGCTATTCGTTTGACGTCCGTCCAATGACACTCGGCGAGCAGACATAAGATTAAAACCACCTGTAATTTAGTTCAGGTCCCACTGTGCTGTAAAAACACCTCCTGAGACATGGACTCTGATGATGTTCTGTGTTATCTGGTGCAAAGATGTCAGCAAATCCCTTCTGTAAGTTTTAGGTAGGGTTTCTATGAAACAGACTAGTTTATCCATCCCATCCCAGCGATGTTGAAATAAATTGAGATCTAGGGAATTTGGAGGCTATGACAACACCTTGAACTTCCTCAAATGTTCCCCAAATCATTATTAAACGATTTTTGCAGTATGGAAGGAAGCATTATCCAGCTAAACGGGTGTTCCTGGTCTGGGTGGGTAGTCTATTTTAAACTTACATTCAAATGAATGCCGGGCCACAAGGTTTCAAAGCATAACGTTGGTCAGAGCATCATATTTCCCTATGCTGGCATGCCACCCTCCAATAGGCTGCATTTACACTGCAGATCTTGGTGCCCAATTTCGATTTTGTGACTATATCTGTTTTTTTGATAACCTGCTTACATCATCTTTTAAAACTGACTCGTATCTGATATCTGCATTTACAATATAACGTGGCGAAACAACCCAATGTAGACGTCCTGACCAGAAAAGAAAGTAAAAAACAGCACAATAATCAATAGATGCAATGGATCAAGATGAAATGATTATTCAGTATTTTGCTTTCCAGACCATATATAAAGGTTGGCAAAAACAATGCTCACTGTGCACTGTGCAAAAAAAAAAAAAAACATGGTATATATGAATTTGAGGAAGTGAGCCCTTTGATCGCTAATTCATATATACCATGTTTTGTTTTGTTTTTTACAGACGAAACAGACTTAGTAAACAAAATAATAAATATCAAAATACACAGTTGCGCTAAGCCAGTGGTGTTCAAACTCGGTCCTGGAGAGATGGTGTCGTGCTTCAACCCTATTCAAACACACCAGAACCAACTAATCAAGATCTTGTGCTAGGTACACTTAAAACTTACAGGTAGGTGTGTTGAGGCAAGTTGGAGCTAAACTCTACAGGACACCAGCCCACCAGGACAAAGTTTGGACACCCTTGCCCTAAGCTGTATATATTGATGTGGGTGTTCATCTGATTTGACATCACCGTCACATATTCAATGACATTCAACTCGCATTGACAGGTAAAAATCCGATCTGTCTGCTTACATAAAACATAAAAGTTTTGATCAGGTAACAAATAAAGAACATATAGGTAATTGTAACAAACGTGTATCTATAAAGTATATTCTATTGTAAATGATGTTATAGTGAAACATTTTCTCACTTTGCATTGCAGTTTTCTTAAAACTGATATCTGATATTGTAAAATGCTTTATTGAAACTAAAACTAATTACCGGCAATCTCTAGTATTAACCACCAGATCTGTTGTTTTGAAGAGCCCTGGGATGTCTAGCCACCTTAATTTGATCCTTGTCTCAGTTTTTAAGATCTTTAGCCTTAGCTTGTTGGCTAGTTTTCTGCTTCTAACATATGAAATTTGAGAACTGACTGTTTACTTGCTGCTTAAGGACATTGAAACAAGATGCTATGCTACCACTAATGTGTTAACAGTAAATCTAATCATTTGATTTTAAAACATTAACTTAAGTAGTAAAACCCACCTCTTTTTTAAATACCTAGCTCTTGACATAAAAAAAAAATTAATAAAATAAAAATCTATGCCGCTCTTTCAACCGTTTTTGCAATGATGTGACTTAAAGCACTTTTATACATCACTTTGGACAGAAGCGTCTGCTAAATGCTGTAAATGTAACATAAATGTAGTAATCAATAACCTAATGGATGCTTTTGGTTATTAAAAACATATACTACAACTGAATTATATGACGGTGTAAGATTTAAAATACTAAATACAAAATATTTGAAGCTATTTATATATATATATATATATATATATATATATGTATATATATATATATATATATATATATATATATATATATATATATATATATATATATATACCCCATTTTTTAGACACAAATGTCAAAATATTTTCTCTTTTAAATTTCCACCAATTTGTGTGCTTCCAAGCAAAATACCACATGCTTTCTATTGGCGTGATGCTAAGAGAGAAGCAGTGGAGTCTGTGAAGATTGTTATGGGAGGCTCTTTGGTACCATCCTGTACCGTGTTTTAGTTTTGGCAGGCACACACACACACACACACACACACACACAGAGGTCAAAGCTGTCACTCAAAGGGCACTGTCAAATCTCAGCCTGCCCTGTCTCAAGTGGACGGCTCTTTTCTTTTAGCCAGCTGTTTCAAATCAGCTGGATGAAACCATTACACTTCCCACACACCCAGCACCCCCCACATCACCCAAGAAAAAGAAACGGCCACTGATCCTAATATAATATAATGCAATAAATAAAAGAAATGCTAACAAAAAGTAAGATATTTGGTGTCAAAATATAGTAGTATATATATATATATATATATATATATATATACTATATACAGTATATACAAATGAATTAAAAAATCGATCAGTACATAATATATCAAATTAAATCTAAATTAAAAGTACTTTTTACTTTAAATGAACTTAAATGAACTACTGTAGTTTCAATAGCAATCTTTCGTTCTTATCATCTACACCGAAATGTCAACAGTATTTTAAGCACTCTCATAAAAGTGGATATTAAATGTGACGGCATGCTTTGTTCAATACAGAACACTTGTACATGGACACAGGAAAAAAAAAGAATTATCCCTGACTTCACAATAGTAATATCCAGAGATGAGGCGTACCTCAGCCATCTAATGCAAATTACACCAATTTACTATCTTGTATTCTGTAGGAAACCATTGCTAAACGGTCAGGCTAGCTAGTCACAGATATTAAAATAAATTATGTCTAATTTGAATTTTAGTCACGGAACATTAACTAATAGAAAGTTATTAACATTTCAAGAGAGAGAGAGGGGGAAAAAAAGCTTTTGCCTGCAAAATTAACAGTGGCTGCGCTGACCTGTGCGGCACACGGACTGATCACTGTAATGACAGCGTAATGGCATATTTACATTAAAATCTCTGTAGCTAATATGGGATTCAGACTGGGACGCTAAGTCAAGGATTATTTGGTGTGGCCTGCTGGCCTTTTCTAGAGTATTGCTCTCTGACTTCAATCCTCAGAAACTTCTCATTTCATGACTATTTAGAGGTGCGTCCTCTGAGGCACGACTCGCCTCCCTCAGCCTGATGTCTGTCTCAGTCTGTAGCTTTTATTTTATAGCTTTTCCTTTTTTTCCTTTGCCTTCAAAGGCAATTATCATCATTCCGAGTCTATTTTCACATGGATTTGGGGGCGTCTTATTGGATAAACGGAATTCCTCATGCTGACTGATGGCCGTTCAATTCTTTGACAGCCCCAGATTACTGCTAGTTTGTGCTTTTAGATAAGAAGAGTTTGGTTATACATCCCAGAAATGACGTGAGGCCAACAGACCGTTTCTGTTATCAAAAACACAGGCTTATCTGAGGTATTAAAACACTATGATTCACGTATATTAATGCCAAAACTTGTCAGTAAACAGATGAGCTGAAAAGTAAGCAGATTTTAGAGAGTCAGTTAAATACATTATGTGCTCTGTGCTGTGCATGACAACATTATTATTAGTGTCTGTCTGTCTGTCACTGTATATGTTGTCTTGCAAAATGTCTGACTGTCTTCATATGCATCTATCAGTGTATGTGTTTCTACGTCGGCCCTTGTCTGTGCATTATTTGTGTCTGTCTGTGTGTCTCTGTTTTTATATGCCTGTCCAATATCTAGATACTGATGCAATAATTCTGGATTTAGTCCTGGTTATATTCCCTGTGTCTTCCTCAAAGCCTTTATGGTCTAGTCAAACACCTGCCTGACTCTGATTTGCTGTCTGATTATCTGTCCTCAGTTAGGATTTCCACTTGCTCTTTTTAAGATGGCATTTTAAAAGAAATCTATTATATCTGGCCCCGTACCCGTGTCTGCTATTTCTAGCTATCAGCTGCTGACATTCTGCAGGTGGGCAAAGTGTGTGTGTAGGGGGTGTTTAAAAAATTCAACATGACATCTTATGTTTGCATCGTAACTTGTTCCTCAGACCCTGAGTGTAGCTGACCATCTGCTAATCTAGTCAGATGAGCAGAGAGTTGGCAGGACTCTTGAAAGGAAAAAAGTGAGAAAGAGAGAGAGGGCAGGAGAAAAAGAGAGAGAGACAAAAAGAGTAAAAAATAGAGAGAGTGAAAAATATAGAGAG
>VCAZ01000023.1:57500-130000 GCA_005784505.1 Bagarius yarrelli
ATTAGATTATGTGATAATCATTACCGCATAAACATTGGCACATAAACCTGTTAAAACCTGTTACATGTAACTGCAGGTCAATTTAGCTAATACAAAAGCACCATTTGAAATCCCCTGAAGCTGCCCATCACTAACCCACCACAACATCCTACCCCACCCTAAAACACCCTCTATTTTCACAAAACACACACACACACCAGCAACACCTTGTTGTTTTGGATGGAATAATAAGCTGTAGATGACGTGACAGGACAATATGATCCACTGACAGATGGACAGAGAGGCCGGTGAGCGTCCCTCTCTTGCTCAGACAGGCAGATGTCCTGTGTCTTGGCGCGGGAACGGGCTGGGGGACAGGAGCAGCCGGCCGCTGAAACGAAGCGGCTGAAACTCGAGCGCTCCTCAGGGGGTTGACTGGTCATTTGATGTCCAGCACAAGGGCAGTGTGTGATGGTGAATGAGCTCGGGGAGAAAGGCCGACTCGGCAGTCTGTTGCAAAGCTGGGTTGGCAGCAAAGAGAGATGGGGGGGGTACAAAGACAAGAAAAAATATCTCAACACTTTCTTGAGTGTTTTTTCTTTTTATTCTGCCTGACAGATACAAAAAGTTGTGCGCGCACACACATAGACACAGAGGACATCTGCAGGGAACATGAAGACAAAGCAGCAGATGAGTCTTTACACTGCTAACAAACACCTGGTGCAGAATCTTATTTTGAACTATATTTTTGCAGATCACAAGCCACTCAAGCATCTCAAGGTCAATGCTCTTGTTCTAACATTGAGGCATAAAACGCAACCTACTTCAGGAACGGTAATTCTGCCCCATTACTTGCACCTGTCATTAGAAAAGCACTTGAGAAACATACCAGAATGTGTCCTAGCATGTTTATTCCAGTGAACAACAGCATGGCATGTGTTTTGTTTTTTTTTGTTTTTTTGCAATGTTTACCCCCAAACAATGCATGCCCACATAATCTAAAACTCAGAATTTTCACTGTTGGCGCTGCATTCAAGCTGAAGTCAATCGACAGTTTTGACTTTACTTGAAACAGACAGGAAGTCGTAGTAAAGTGTGTGAAAGTGTGTGAAGTTCTTCGACTGCCTGAGATGTAGTGAGACAAATGAAAGGCCAGACAGGAGGGAGTGGATCTCTGTTCCTCACGGCTCCTGGTCCATAATTAATCGCCAGCGATTGGAGGTGCGGTCCTGCCGCCCTGTATATAAGGCCCTGTCTCCCACACGGCCCAACCCGCGGTCAGCAGACGTTAGGCAACATTAACTGCCTGTACCGCTGCCACTTCAGAGAGGAGAGCCAAGCGAGGGAAAGACTGAGAGAGGGTAGACAGAAGGCTCAGGAAGGGAGTTGCATGAGAATTGTGGCTGTGTACCTTTTATCTTAGCCAAGATTTGTAGAAGGTTCAGGCCTCTGAGGTTCCTTAATTCTCTCTAATTCATTTGTACTCAAAATTCCCTTGGCTGTGGATAACCTGAGAATGATAATGAACCGGAGAGCGCTAGAGCATAGACCTTTAGCTTTGAAAGTGCCAACGTGGATTGAGGAAATCTTTCTTTTTAAATCTTTTGTGCAATGGGAATTGAATCTTATTAGTGTCTGTCATGAGATGTCCTTACCACGAAGCTGGGGAGTTTTTAACTGTTCAGGGATCACACACACTCGCGCACACACATCACACTATTTATGCCCAAGTTACCAGTGTAAAAATAAATCGCTGTAATATTGTAGGCGAGTTGAACCAGCGCCCATCTATGTCGAGGCGAGGAAAGCGGTCCATCCGAATGTTGTTCACTATTTCAAAATCATATTCAGCCATGAATATTTATCACTTTGGAGCTGTGTGAATTTTCAATCAATAGATTTTACCCAACAGCAAAAAACCCCAACTTTTTTTCTCCTGCTTTGCTCTGCATCAACCTATCCAAATAATACATAATCATTAGTGATGTGAAGTCTTGCATTTACATTTATGGATTTTAACGCCATAACGTTACACAAGTACAGCCTTTCTTTTTCCTGATCACTCACTCACTCACTCACACAAACACACACGCAGACAACGAAGGAGAATTTATCATCATATTTTGGCTCATCTGGAATTCACCAACAGTGCTCAACATCGAGCAGTACAAAAACAGCATCGCAGAAATAGCATGAACCTTGCTTTGAGTTCATAACAGGCCATGGAGTAGTTGTAAGCAGAAACTCCCTAGTCCACCCCCAGCGGTGTCAGATACTATATTCCACAACAAACTCTGGCTGATTTGGAGAATATTTTAAGAGCGTATTTTGTGTCTGTGGGAGGTTTGCAAAACTGTATATTCACAATACATGTTTTGATGTTTTGTTAAAAAACACAAAATTCAGGGAAGTTGATTTTTTTCTTAGAACAATAGCTATAGTGTGCATACATAATATAGTTCAGAATTTTGCTCAGAAAAGTGATAATTTTTTTTTTTTATTTTACAAATCACCTGCCTACTTTTGGTGTAAATGTATAAATTGAATCTATGTCTCTAAAATCAGTCAAATAAAAATAAGAAAATTGAGTTTGGATCAGAGTAACAGATTTCTGTCTGTACAAGTAAGATTTCCTTAAAAAATCAAATAAATTTATGTTATTATTCGTGTTTATTGTTATTTTTTTAATGTCAAGGCTAAGCTATACTAGCTAGCTAAGCTATGCTGTGATGTGTTGATTATTGTTCTAAGGTGTTCCTTGTTAGTCTTGTGTGTGTACGTATATGTGTATATAAATATATAGCCCCTGTGTTCCTTGTGTCATTGTGGATGATTGGTGTTCAAGCACCACATGTGAGATCATGGTCATGCTCATGCGAAATGTTTGTGTCCAGTCCAGTCCAGTCCAGTCCAGTCCAGTCCAGTCCAGTCCAGTCCAGTCCAGTGCTTCTGTAAATAGTCACCTTTGTAAATAAACTGCACCTGGTTTCTGCAACACATCTCGCCTCAGTGGAATTTATTACCAAAACATTGCAAAAAAAATATTGCAGGTTTTTAAGCTAGCTTTTAAAGTTTTCTGTATTTTTCCCGCAAAAATCACGTTAATTATACAACAAGCTCTGCTAGTTATGCTGTCTCACACGGTGACCCATATGCTTTCTAGGGTCTAGATATCGGTTATGTGGTAGTCCTAACGGTAGCTATGTGATCGAATTTAAATTAACCACCGATTATATATTATTGTGTAGGTGAGCAACATAATCAGTCAAATGGAGTTAAAATGGAAATTATTTCATGCTATATAACTAGATCTAGATCTAGACCTAAATTACATGGCCAAAAATATGGGGACACCTAACTTTTACATAACATACACTATATGGTCAAAAGTTTAAGTGTCCTGACCATCAGAATCACATGTGATTTTAAACATCTTATTCCAGATTTACCCTCAAGTTTTCCAGTAAAATTTGGAGCTTGAATGTGTGTGTTCATTCAGTTACAATCAGTGGTGTTAAGATCAGGGGCTTTGTGCAGAAGTTTTTAAGTGCTATTCAATCATAACACACCATGTCGTAATGGAGGCCAGGGGCTTTGTGTATTGTCATGGAACACACCATGTCGTAATGGAGGCCAGGGGCTTTGTGTATTGTCACGCTGGAGCAGTGTTGGACTTTTTTAGTTCCAGTGAAGGAATGATGTAATGCTATAACATACAAAAACATTCTAGACAACTCTTCCAAATTTGTAGCAACATTTTGGAGAGGAACCACATATGAATCTGATGGTCAGGTGACCGCAAACTTTTGGCAATATAGTGAATATATGATATATTTAACACTTCATTCTGAATGTGTTCCTCTGTTGCTGTTGTCAGGTACATAGCCAGCACTTAGGCAGCATTCCAGTTTATCTCAAAGGTGTCTAGTGGGGTGGAGGTCGGAGTTCCTTACAGGGCACTCAAGTGCCAAAAAATTCAAAGGTTTAGTTTTGTGCACAGTTGCTAGAACATGATTAAATCTCTTAGTTACAATGAAGGTCAATTGTAATGCTATGGCAAATAGAGATATTTTACACATACTGTATGTGTGTTTCCAACTATGAGGCAACATAAATCCATATGGGGAGGAACCTCATATGGATTTATTTATTATAAATATCAGAAAATGATAAAGTATAAATATAATAGATTCCAAATACAAGTTCTTTATTTATTTATTTTTGTATAGACGCTGATATGTGATATATTTTTTCATATGCACTATATTCTGCTGGTTTTTGATTAATACAGAGAAATGTATTGTTGTCATCTTTACTAATCTTTATTCAGGTTAAGAAAGGTCTAATAGGATGTAAATCCATTTTACTGCAATAGAAAATCCATAATTGTAAGATTAAAAAAGGGTATTTATCTACTGTTTTAAAACATGCAGAAGAAACAGTAGTTTCTGGACGATAAGTAAAATAAATATGCATTAATATGAAAGTGAAATAAATCTTTAAATGCATTTCTAGTTGACTTTTGGGGTTAAATAATTTTGAATTCTACAATTGTACATGTAAAACAATTTAAAAAAACTACACAAACAGAATGAAAGAGAATCTACTTAAGGTAGCTGGCAGGCAAATAAGTGAGCAAGTAGGATTTTTTTTTTCTGACAGGCATTGGTAGAAACATCAAATCAATAGCATCAAATTACACTGTGAACATTAAACATCCTATTTTCGCTGTTCCTCTGACAGCCTGTGTTGGTGCAGCAGAGAACTGAATAACTAACTACAGATCAATGGCACATAATAGCTCTCCGATCCCCATCAATACTCAATTAATGAAAAGCATGGGGAAAATACCAAGCGGCTGCCCATTCTGCTCCGAAACAGTGAGTAACGATTGCTCAGCTACCACTTTACAGCCCGTGAAAGGCTCAGCAGGACTCATGGGGGAGTTATGACGATCAACAGAAAGCTTTGGTGCAGATTCACGAGGTGTGGGAGTTTGGGCAGAGGCTGCTTGACTGGTGAAGAGCATTGGGGAAAAGCCTGTACTTATTTCCCCCCTCAAATAAAAGTGAATTAAATTTTTGGTGCCGTCTGGAGAATTTCACAGGCAGGGGGCTTTCCCGTCTGTTTTTTTGGTCTCTTCTGGACATAGTTTTGTGTGCTGAAAAAAAATTAGTAAATATATATGCTATAAAAAAAAATAGTATTCATACCACTTGAACATTTTCACATTTTTGTCACCTTACAACCACAAACTTAGATGTATTTTATTCCGATTTTATGTAATAGACAGGTAAGGTGACAAAATGTAAAAAAGTTCAAGGGGTATAAATACTTTTTCAAGGCACTGTAACCATCTGACATCAACAGTGTTGGCTGACCAAACCCGTCTCAATTTCTAAATCGTTTCCTTTTTTGTCCACAAACTGAAAAACTTTAACTGAGTAAATGCTAAAAAATAGTTTATTGGCTGAGACTGGAAATTCATTGATTCTGGAATAATTTACTGACAATGACGATTCCTGGATTAATATTGAATCACAACATGAAATTAGACAAACTATATTAAAATGATTTATGATAGTCCGGCGAAGACATTAGTGAATTCAGACTGTATTGATTCTATGATTCTGATGATCCAAAATAAACATTAATGAATTTAGACAGTCAATCATAAACAATAACTGATGCACAGTTTATTTAATCAAATCACAGCCTTTCGAAATTTAACAATCTCAAGCCATATTTTTTATGACCATAAATAAAAAAAAACAAACCCAAATCTTTGTCTTTACTTTTCATTCATGCATGCTTACCTAAGTACATGCAGCGGTTCAGTACAGCATGTAATGTATTATATATGTAATTGAAGTATTTCATGTTTTTTTTTTTAATTTTATTTAGTAAATACATTTTTAATATTGCATTTTGGTTAACCAGAGGGAAAGGTTCAAAAATGGATTGAGGCGGGTTTGGTCGACACACACTGATGACATCAGATGGTTATGACTGGTTAATTAAAATGTTGATTTTGAGTCAACAAAGGGTGTTAATCCAGGATCACATCCTACTTAGCAATACTATGTATAAAAAATATGAATCAGAAGTTGATAAGTATAAAACGGCACATGCAAAATCATGTCCAACCAGTACAATATAATAATTAGCATTTTGCTCTCAATTAAACACTTAACATTAAGTATAAATGTACTAATAGGGGGCAGCACGACGACTTGTGGTTAGCACTGTTGCCTCACAGCAAAAAGCCCTGCATTTGATTCCCAGGCAGGAGCCTTTCTGTGTGAAGTTTGCAAGGTGTCCCTGTGTTTGCCTGGGTTTACTCCAGGTACTCCGGTTACCTCCCACAGTCCATGAACATGTATGTTAGGTTGACTGGTGATTCTAAATTGCCCATAGGAGTGAGCGTGTGTGTGTGACCCTGTGATGGACTGGCGACCTGTCCCCCTCCTGGATAGACTACAGCAGATCCCTGTGACCCTGAATTAGGAAATAAGCAGGTATTGAAGATGAATTGATGAATAGATGAACAAATACAGCAAAAAAAAAAAATAAAATAATAATAATACTTTAACGATATCTGATAGGCTTAGCGTTACTAAGGGTGCACATATAAAACTCTTAGCAGTAGCACCTAGATGGAATACCATTTCTTATATTTTGTCATCAAAATCTAAAATAAATCCTGCCTCTCCTCTGACTGGAAAATTTAACAAAAAAAGTGTGTGTAATCAATACAGACACAATGGTGCGGAGTGATTTACAGACCATGCCCTAGTGGTTTATGTAAGAAAAACACTGATTTTTCTAGAGGCAGTAGCCATAATGGAGGCCTCTCAAGCTTTAATGGATGGCTTCGATTGTCACGCTTGTTGTAGCAGTATTCAAAAGTGCTATCCGATCAGGCCGCGAGACAGCACTGAGCAGACAGATGATTAGGTGCTGCAAACGAGGCTTGTCGCCGAGGGAAATTGATGACTCAATACAGCAGAAGATGGACGACTTCATTTGTATTATATAAAGAGGCCCAGCACTGAATCAGTCATAACAGAGTTATGATTGAGCTTAAAGGGAAGCATATGTGATATCATTACATCTAGATCCACTTCTCCTCCTCATCTGGCACCCATCCAGGTGTGCAAAACAGAGAGAAAGAGAGAGAGAGAGAGAGAGAGAGAAAGAGAGAGAGAAGATGAAGGGACACAAGAAAATAGAATCAGAAAGCAAAGAAAAGCTAAAGAATAAAAAAAAATGCAGAGTTTAAGAGAGTTGGAAAAAAAAGCAAAATATAAAGAAGGTGAGAGACAGAAAGTGAACTAGAGAGAAAACAAAGGGGGAAAAAATTACTTCAGGCAATCGTTTCTGGCAGAGTGTTGGCAGCTCTCTCATTTTTTTCCATTATTTTCTTCTTTTTTCCTCGTTTTTTCTAATGTTTTCCAGCACCTCTAGCAGACGAACAATAACAGTCTACAAATGACATGTCATCACATTTTGTCAAACATCTCAATCAGGTTTGACCTTGATTTTTACCCATCTGTTTTCTGTTTTATTTTGCTGCACATTAAGTCTTTTAGCACTACCTCTCCTACTCCTCCTCCACTTTGCAAACCACTAACGCCCAAGGATACCCTCCAAATCTGCACCTCCTTCTTCTAGCCAAATACTTATCCAATAGTTTAACAAAACTTCAGACAGCAACCCATCTTGTTCACCACTTTGTTTCTAAAATCTTTGGATTTTTTTTAGATATCTTATTTTAATACAGTAAAATACAATCACCAGGAACCATTTTTAACCCTGAATTGTCCAGTTTTAGATCATCTTTGCCCAAATTTTTGTTCTTGATGCAATTTTCTGTAAAATTTCTGGTTGTCAGCAGTTTTTTAGGTGCCCCCGCATATCTGGCACCAACAATCACTGCCATATTTTATCCCATTCTGATGTTTGATGTGAATATGCTATTTTGTGAATATGCTATATTTGTAATAATAAACAGTTATATGTGTGTTTCCACTAAAGGTTTAGCAAATATACAAGTAGTCACTGGCAGCTAATAAAATCAGTATATGGTATAACATGGATATCTATTACATCCGACACCCCACATTCTGTTTAAAAAGTGAAAACACCTTTGGAACTCTTTACGTGAGAGAAAAGAGATGAGCCAAACTACACCCTTCACCCCTTTCCAAAAACAAAGATTGCCCAAAGTCAACAGTCAATGGTGATTATTATGTTTTGTGTCAATAAATTACAGACCAGCAATAATTCATAAAACCACAGTGTACATACACATTTTAGCAAAACCCTCTATTAACCACCATGCACAGATGTCTTCTGATACTTTCCTTCAAATGACCTACCACTCACATCACATTTGGTACCACAAGAGAAAAGAGAAAGAGAGAGAGGGAGAATAAAAGTATATTTAGACATACAAAAAAATATATAAATAATAAGACAAATACGTCTTATTATTTAGTCGTAAATAATAGTCGCCTTTTTTTATACTTTGTGTATATATTTTTTCCTCAGATTTCCACAAAAAAGAGAGGTTTAACGTGTCTGTGGTAAAAAATGTAACAGACTTCTGCAGCATTGTGGTTTAGTCAGTGGTGGACGGTGCATTTGGTACCTGGGCCTTCTCCTATCTCTCCTCCTCCGTCAGCCATTGTGGGCGTAAAAAATTTAATTTAACTGTACAGATGAGTTTTGCTAGTCTGTGCTAGACTGTAAAAATTTACTTTGATCAACCAATCAGAGGACAGAAAAATGCTGATGTTATTGTGTGCCAGCTAGCACACACGGCTTTGGGAGGCGGGTTTAAAAATCTGATTGGTTAAAGAAACAGTTTTTAATAATATTAACCAATTAGCAATCTGCCACTACTAATATGGTTAAAGTTACATGGGCAGCAGTACCGATTCTGAAGGCTTTGGGAGATTAGATTAACATGGCAGCACATAGAAACTGAAATCTGATTGGACAAAAAAATCTAACATTTACATACACATACTGGAAGCAGTGCAGCAAGAGAAACACTACGAAATGAAGAGAATAAACTGTTGAGAATAAATAAATACAATTTATGGAACAAATATCAGAATTTAGGGTGTAAATGTAGGTCAGCTTCTGATAGTGTTTAGGGCGGCAGAGAAGACCTTGCTGGCCCTGACTGCACGCCACCGGATCTAGTTTTTACCTTTTGCTCCTGACAAATCAGAGTAGCAAGAGTCAGAGTCAGAGTAGCAAGAGTTCGCCTTGATTGATTCTTAATTTATAAAAATCCTTAATCTATTTACAGTAGCTTTCAGGTCTGCAGATTCACTTGGCATCCCTACGTTCGTTTGTGGTAGTGAGATTAAACTTTTCCCTACTGCATCAGTACATCAGTCATTTGAAGTTCCTTTAATTGCATGTACATTTGATGTACCTGAGAAGCAACCCAGGTCATGATGCTCCGAAAGACTTTTAAGGGAGGTGAAAACTTCCAAAAATATTCGTATAAATGTGTGAGCTGCACAATAAATCATACAGATTTTATGAAAAAATGACCTTTTAAACTAAGCAAAAAATTATTTATATATAATATAAAGATTTGGATTTCTCTAAATTCCCGTGGGTGGCATTTTTTTTTGGGATATTGCAATATACTGTATGTCCATCCCAGTAGGCAGCAATATAATCTCAATATGGTGCTTTTGTCTATATTGGGCATTCCTACCGGGCAATAATGCTGGTGTTATCAGAGCTGCCTGTTTAACAGTGTGATCATCAGAGAAAACACACAGAAACAGAGATGGAGTGTGACATTTCCTGACGTGTCTGTTCGGCGGGCCTAAAGTGACACACTGCACAACGTGTTGGAAGCTTCAAAAAATGCCACTTCAGATGTGGAATCAATTTGCATTTCCCCAGAGTCCCGGCTAACACGCGGCTGTCAGACGAGGCTCCAGATCTGCCGTTGATAATGATGTTATGGAAAAGGCTTGCTGAGGGAAAGAAAGATCAGATTTGAGACTGATGCTATACGTTTCATATGATTACCCTCTTCTCTGTGTGTGTGTGTGTGTGTGTGTGTGTATGTGTATGTGATTTCTGCACCGGGTTAAGAAAATACAACAGTGCAACATCTATGGCATTTTAACCACAGATAAAAGATAAGAATAATTAAAAAGTGAAAGAATAAACCAATATTCTAAGATTCTGCGACTCTGCAGAACCTTTTTTCCATATTTGAAATGACCTATAATAAAAAGAAACACTAAGTATTACAGACAATTAGGGATTTCCAAATAGTAATTAAGGTATTAATGAGAAACCAAACTGTCAGTGTTAACAGCCGAACGGCTCCTACGACTTAATTTATTGTCGTAATTAAAATGTTACTTTGCTGGGAGAAAAAAAAGGGTAATTGTCTGAATTAGAACAGAAAATGGTGTCACTTCTCAGATGAAAGAAAAGAAGGATTATTAAAACATAGCTTTTAAATAATGGCCCATTCTTGGGTTTCTTGACATTAATGAGGATATTTATTGCATAGTGGCAGAAGTGCAGATATCAGCTATGATCAGCACATCATTAAAATTGGCTCAGCGCTGGATATCACCATGGTAAAGGGTAACTACATGACACTTTAGCCACTTTGTGAAAATGTGGATCTAAGAAGGGATGATGGTCTAGAATGTTCCTTTTCAGTATGGCGTAGAAATGAAGGGACGAGAGGTGATGGGGTTTGAGCCATGGGGTTGGGATGCATTTTTAAGGCTTGCATTGTTTTCCCCTGTTCCTACTGTAGGCATGGAGTAAATATGAGTTAAGACAAATGATGGTAGATGACCCCTGAACCATATCACTGCATGCTTGTTAGCTGCATGCTCATAGGTAGAAAGATGGACAGAATAAGAAAGAGAGAGAAAGAGAGAGCTAGAGAGTGTGGAAAAAGTAAGAAAGTAACTGTGGTGGGGAGAGTGAAAGTGATTTCTGTGCTGGAGTGGAAAAAAATATCACACGGATCCTTAACAGCAGCCTGGTAGACCGCAGATGATCTCTTCCATCCTTGGTGTTCTCCTGCTGTTCCTAAACCTAAGCATTCTGACCCCGTGACCCTCACTCATACAGTTCTTCTCTTCTGTGATGGACAGATGGAGGAAGGTGTAAAAGTTGTGAGTTTTACAACTTGACATGGCACGTGGCAAGTGTTAATTAGAGGTGGATAGTGCTGTTTTTCAGGATGCCTCAGTCACCTATTCCTCCCTTTCTGTTTTTTACTCTCTCTCTCCCACACACAAACACACATTATAAGTAAGCCTTGGTCTATAGCACCAGTAGCACCAGTAGCCCCAGTAAAAAGTATTTCAGAGCCTAGTTTTCTTTAACATAAAGTGTTTTAAATGCTTTAAACTGCATTATCAGTGTAACAGCCCACCAGCTCTCCATCTGTGGTCACTCATCTGTTCTTATTCTGGCATCTTATTATTTTTCCTCTTAACCCTCTTTATCTCTTATTTTGTGTTTCGTTAAACTTTTTATATTTCTAAAACATAAGAGGTACAAATTAAACCCCATTTAATCATATCAGCCAATCAACTGATCATCAAGTGGCACTTATGCACTTTGCTGGAACTGATGAAGGACTTACAAACACCACACACACACACACACACACACACACACACACACACACACACACACACACACTGCATTATTAATGCAGCTGAATCATTCTATATCTCCACATAAGACAACCCAAACTTTAACCCGATAAAACAAAAGGAAACATTCGTATACTTTGCAGTTATTACATAAAAAGGGTTTAATCGTACCGACCAAAATCACATGCACAAGATTAGACCAGATTCTATTCAGGTAAAATGTTTCCACCCCTGCAATATGTGATTTTAGTTGTCTTTTACAAAAAATATTTTCAAACAGATATATTTTAATATAAAAGGCATGAGCTCCTCAAAAAGAATATCTACGTGTCAAAAAAATAATAGTGTCAAATAAAATTCCTAATAAAAGAACAACATTTTAGTGTGATAGCAGTTTGATTATTTCTGCTCAGGCGTGCTGTGATTAGTTTTGATCATATTCAATTTCTTGCTGGCTGTCTTTACATGAGATAGATAGATAGATAGATAGATAGATAGATAGATAGATAGATAGACTATCTAGACTGACAGACAGACAGACAGACAGCTCACCATGTCGAAAACATTGTAATAGATAGATAGATAGATAGATAGACTGACAGACAGACAGACAGACAGACAGACAGACCCAGATCAACATGGACAAATATTGTAATAGATAGATAGATAGATAGACAGACAGTCAGATTGATAGATAGATAGCTATTCATCCATCACCATCAAAAAATATTAATCTAATAAATAAATAAATGAATAAATAAATAAATAGTTATTCAAAATTAAATCAAATTATTAAAATGAGTTCAAATAAGACTAAAATGCACTTTCTGAACATCCCCAGATTATAAAATGAATGGCATAAAGGAAACATTAGTGTTTTTAGGATGTGATAAGGCTGTTGCCCAGTGGAATTGTGCGTTTGTGTGTACATTAAATTTACATTTTCTAGGCGTAGTTTATCTTTTAATTCTTGTTGTCACGCTGGTGCAAATGCAAAGCCGGACTTAGAGCCCTTTTAGTAGAGTAACTGATACTGTCACACTATCTGCTTTATATATACACACATCACATTATACTTATACTTACTTATGACCTGTATATTGTATTTCTCATTGATCCATGTTTTTGTTGTTTTTTATTTTACAGTTAATTTTATTTAATTATTTTATTAATTTAAAAAGAGATGCCACAAAATATGGATATGGCTTTTTTGTTTTTTTTTTTTTTTGGTTTTTTTTTTTTTTTTGCCTCTATGGACATTTACAATAAACCCCACAAGTTGCTTTTTCCTATGTGATAAATTAACACACACAAACCCCATAAATCCGCTATTTCGCTCATTATTTAGTCAAAACTGCTGATGTTTAAAAAAAATTAATGTAAAACATTAAATTAAAAAATAAAGTACAGATAAGTTATTTACACAACATCACACCAAGACAACTTTCTTGTAAATGTAAATTCACAGTAGTAAAAAGGAGATTCTAATTTTCAAAGTGTGTAAAATCGTGAATAGAGATGAAAATAATCAAATTAAAATAATTAAAATAATTAAAAATAACAAAAAATATTTTTTTCAATTAAAAAAAAAAAAAAAATAAAATATCTCTTTTGTTTTTATTTATTTTAAATGGGTTTATGTGACCAGGTTTAATAAAATCCATTTAAGTTGTCACACAACATTCTTATATTTAGAAAAATATATAACACAATAGGCACTAATAGTAATTAGTATTAATAATTTTTTTTAAAAATTATTAAATACATGTATTGATTTTCTCGTTTGGATTTATATGTTTTTCGGCTGAACTTTAAGGTGTTTTCACAAAAAAGGAATTTATTTGAAATAATCTGCTAACAAAGCGACTGAATGAGTCAGCGAGAGGGCGGGAGAACAAGAGCGATCCGAGCGTGTTCATTTTTCAGCCTGCTTTCATCAAGATAGCAGAAATAATAAAAATAGCAGAGCCTGTTAGTGCTCTATTCAGAGTAATAACGGTTATTGTTTACTGGGGAGCTTCAGACAGACGGATAATGAGCTGTAGTGGTTTTAAATGGCCAGAATGAAAGGGGGCATGAATATATTCACAGGACACGCTGCACCCAGGCACAATCTGCAATCAATAAGGAACGGCCTCTCTCTCTCTGTCCCTCAGGACTGGCATTAGACGTCTCTCTGGATCCCAAATAATGTGGGTGAATTACATTGCACAAAAATCATAAAATGCAAACCGGAACAAGTCGGATATAAATAAACAGATGAAAAAAAAAAAAACCATCCTCCAAATAATCTGCCTTGTTCTCATCACATAGGGAACATACATATGCTATCAGCTACTAACATATGTTTTCTCTCCCTCTATTCTCACTTACACACACACATTAGATGGTGTGCATGGCTTGTTAGATGTAAGGAGATAAAACTTAGCATAGTGCTCCCAATTAGCACAGCAGCAACCATGTGCTGCCTCAGTCTAATGTCCTCTCCTGACGAGAGACTCGGGCAGACACAGCTTGCAGGGCTCTGTGTGTGTGTGTGTGTGTGTGTGTGTGTGTATCAGAGTGAGGCTTGAGAGAAAGAGGGATTGAGGTTAAGAGGAAAAGGGGGGGTAGAAGGATGAAGAGTGAAGAAAGAGGGATGAGCAAAAGAAAGAGCAGAAGGAGAGAGATGAAATGGCTTAAGCATTCATTTTGAGTAGAGAGACAGGTCCTATTAACATTTAACAGCATTTGTGCAACTTGGTGCGGAGGTTATGATGCAAATGAGGGAGAATTAAAAGTGGCCAGGGGTTTGGCATTGATGGATTGCAGTCTGGCAATGTTCACACTTCCCAGTGTCCATCAGAGGCGATTACTATGTAATTAAAGCTTATTTCTGGACTCTCCGCTGCATAATTACTTTGTGAATGTAGCCATCATCTAAAAGCTAGCAAAAAATGTTTTAGCGTTTAGTCCGGCAGTCATTTTCACCAGCTTGTGTCAGATATAGCCATCAGACAGTGCAAAAGAACTGTCACTTTTAATAAGAGGCAAAAAATTAAATGAAACAGTATGCTTATTATGGAAAAATTAGGCTTTCAAGAGTCCTTTTTGCTATTTGCATAATTTATTCTTTTTTTTTTTTTTTTTTTGCTTCTTATTCTTCCTCCCGTCCTCTCTCTCTCTCTCTCTCTCTCTCTCTCTCTCTCTCTCTCTCTCTCTCTCTCTCTCTCTCTCTCTCTCTCTCTCTCTCTCTTTCTCTCGCTCTCCCTCTGTCCAAGCTTTAGGCAATTTCCTCTTACATTTAAATAGATTGCACATTTAAGGCTACTTAAGGAAAATTATCACTTTGCATATTTTAATTGTTATGAAGGAAGTGATTTGAGAGAGGTCTGTGCCTCATCTTCTTGAGCGGAACTGTGTGTGTGTGTGTGTGTGTGTGTGTGTGTGTTATGAGAGTGCTGGACGCTGTGCTGTCGCAGATAACCCCCAAGTTCACACACATCCACTCGACTTTCATCAGAATGCTAATGAGGAAGCTAACACTAGGACAAAAGGATGGCTGATATTTACAAAATAGGCACTAATAACTGGAGTGTAATTGTGTGTCAACTTTTTTTTTTATTTTGTGTTTGCAAAATTCTATTTGTTTGGACGAAGATTGAATAGACACACAAATCATGCCGAAAAAAAAAAAGACATTATACGAGATGTAGTATTTAGTCTGGGATTGTTTTTTTAGATGAGTTTTTTAGATGTAATCTTTGATGCTTTTTTTAGATAAGTGATGTGTGTGTGTGTGTGTGTGTGTGTGTGTGTGTGTGTGTGTTTTTTACCTCATTGACCACAGACATGCAATTATATGTAGAATTGTCCTAAAGAGATAAATTCACCCTTAATTATAGTTAACAATCACCGTTAACTTCCCCAGTATGGATATTTGGGTGAAACTTGTGTTTGTTAGTAGAATCAGTTTAATTCATTAATAAGTTTAATCTGAACAGTTCTTAAGGCCAAAAATGTGTTTCTAAAACACGTCTCTTGGAGAGTAGAAGAAAAATAAAGTCAAAACCTGCACATAATTATTACGTATTAGTAAATTTTTAATGTAATTCCATAAAAGATGATAAAGGTTTCTGAACGCAGCAGTGATGTAAAGATGTTCCTACACTTTGATGAGAAAATTTCTAAAGCTACTTTGTAAAATATGGAGAGAATGTTTCGACTTATCATTCCGAAACCTTGAAATGTATTTGACCTTGTGCTCATGATACTGATTCATTTTTTGGAGGAAATGGCTTTTAAGTAATTTTTTAACTACTATTAACAAACATAATTGGAATAAATGCACTTTAATATAGATTAAATTCTTAAAATGTTTTATTGAATAAAAAAAGTTAAACCCCATTTAACACGTTAGGAATATCAGAATGCATTAAACATCCCGATGTGTTAAAAAGTACTGAAAGTATAAAGTATAAATTACGCCCACCTTCCCCCTTTCTTTCTTTCTTTCTTTCTTTCTTTCTTTCTTTCTTTCTTTCTTTCTTACTTTCTTCCTTTTTCTTATTTATCTCACTGTACAGTCTATATAGATAGATAGATAGAGAGAGATAGGTGGATGGATGGATGGTTGGATGGATGAAAAAAGGGATGGGTAAATGGATGGATGGATGGATGGATGAATGGATGGAAAGAATACAGGAAGGAAGGGAGAAAGAATGGATAGTTGGATGAATGGAAAGAAGGAAAGAGAGATGGATGGATGGATAACTGGATGGATGGACAGACGGATGGACAGACAGACAGACAGACAGACCGACAGAAAGATAGATAGATAGATAGATAGATAGATAGATAGATAGATAGATAGATAGATAGATAGATAGATAGATAGGTATCTATCATCTGGGAATAGGGGACAGTTTTACTCTATCCAGATAATAAACCGAATAATAATCTTATTTTAAACAGATCACATCTGCTTCGGTAAACAGGTGAAGATATTTTCTGAAACTCTGCACTACCCGCTTTAAATGCGACATGTAATGAGAGAAAATTGCATTCGGAATATAATGTCACATGCACGATGAAGTCATTAACAGGATGTTTGCGGAATTGCTCTGAAAAGCTTTTCATCAAAAGCTAAAAATCAATCAGTGAATATTTCCGCACAGGACGAGTGACCTATGCAGGAGACAAGGTTCAGACATCAAGCGCTCTGCAAAAGATCCTTAATTACTTACAGTTTAATAACCACCTGGAGTCTGGAATTCTAAATCAAAAGCTGTATACCAGGAATAAAAATAAAAAAACGATGGTTTCAAACATACAGTTTTCTTAAATATAAAAGCTTTTATTACGCAATAGCAACAGACTGTATATGCTTGAGAAGACAGCGAAGGACAGACTGCAATGACATAAATATAAACAAGGAAGAAGACACCTGGACAAAAGGAAGAGAGAAAAAAAACATCTTCCATCGTCTTCTCTTCATCTGCGCCTCTGATAACCTTTGTGTTTGTGATTGTGCTGGAGCGTGTTGGCGGTGTCTCTGAGGGGAACCCTGCTGAATTGCATCCATTAGGAGAGGCTTCTTTTAATGTGCACGACTGTGGAAATGACACACAGCCGATAACAAATGAAACAGCGACAGGCTCCAAATGCACCTAGTTCCCCAGTGTTAATTGTACAGCAGCAACCTACGCACAAAGCATCTACTACATAATTATGCCTTCGATGTGGAAAAGCAGAAGCATTAATGTCTTATTTATAAAAAAAATAAAAAAAAAAAAATAAAAAAAATGACAAAAAAAGAGACTTAATCAATCAATCTGTACACATAGTGTGCAGCAAATCAGAGCCACCTTTAAAGACGATATTTCATAGTGAGTGATATTCTAGACATGTTGACGTAAAAATTGATGTAAATAAAGATTCGCACTAGCAGTCGCTATTTTTAACTTTAAAACAGCTTTTAAAGCTTTTATTTTTATCTTATAGAAGGGCAGCTAAAGATGCTATAGTAAAGTTGCTGGGATACTGGGGTATATAATGATATTGGATATTTGACTCAACCCATTACCTTGATTAACAAAAGAATTAAATTGGTTAAAAGAAATAAAAATTATAAGCTAGGTTGAAACCCTGCAGCGTTTTAACCTATAAACCCACTTAAAAGGAAGCACCTGGGTGGGGTTATCCGTTAATCAGTTTCTGATTAAGATCTAGATTACTGACTTACAGGAAGAAGTTATTAAAATACAGCATCAGTTTTGTTCTGTTAATATTCCTACATCACATGCAGTTAAATGCTTGATTTTTGATTGGTTAAAAGCTTGGTTGCAAGGTTACACACGCATCATTAATGCAATATTTTCTTACAAAAAACATTTATTAAAGGTTGCTGTATTCAATAAGTTACCATAAAACGTATGGCAGACAGTTTATATAAATAGCTTTTTGCTTTTGTTTAGATGTGAGGGTTTTTGTAGAATTTTTCGAAAGAAGTCTCAAGTGTCGGTGCATTGTAACAGTAAGCTAGGGGGAGTGGTAGCGTAGTGATTAAGGTGTAGGACCGCTAGTTGGGAGATCAGGGTTTGATTTCCAGCACCACCAAGTTGCCACCGTTGGCCCCGGGATAAGGGTGCCTCCAAATGCTGTAAATGTCTTCCAACATGGATGCTCAGAGCAGTCAGCTTTGCCATTAGTGCTAATTTTTCAAAAACAAGACAATTTCTTATTTATTTAATTACTGTTTTAAAATGTCCTTTTAATAAGGAACAACACATGATTAATCATGATAAAACAGGAAACTAAACTTTTGTTTGATATTGTGGGACATGTAAGTTAAGAAACAAGTTATTTATTAACATATAAGGTGGTTCCTTGACTTACGTGACTTAAGTTTTTTTTCGAGTAAACTCTGTAACATCCACCCAGAAACCCATGTCTTACCTGATAGCTAGTCAGACGTGCTTGTTAGCAAGTGTGTTAGCTAGTGGAGTTGTCTGATCCCCAAGGTAAATGCTGTACATTATACTTAATAAAACCAGTTTATTCCAGCTCAGCTTTTTTATACAATACTCTGTATTTATAATTATATTTTTCTTATTTAAAAACATGTAAAAAAAATAAAAAAAAATTGGTGTTTTTTAGTGACCCGGAACGAATTAATGACATTTTAATTCATTTTGATTTGACATACAAGCTTCATCAAGGCACCACTGTATCTCATATGTACTAACAGTTATTTCCTTACAGCTGCTACAGTGATTGGTGGAGGGATGTATAATTTTGTTTATTATAAACGCTGAGAAATGCTTATTGTGCAGTGTATAGGTCTTTCTTAACAATTCCTACTTAAAGTTTATTTTTGGATAACAAATAACTGGGGACTAGATAGAGCCATGCTATTCTCATGTGTGTCTCATTCGTCTCGTTTTTAATGACTCGGTTATGTAACAGGCAAAAAAAAAAACCCCCCCAAAAAAAACACATACACTGGAATTTCCAAAACATGATAATGAACTTTTTATTATCCATTGCGCCTATGAATACATGAAAATACATTTACGTAGACTGCAGTTATGGCAATACTGTACATACACACACATAGAAACATTATGTGGTGTTTTTCCAAATGTTATATCAACAATGTACATTAAGTACACATATGTGCGAGTGTAACTCATGTACAAATACAAGATATGAAATGTAATTACATTTCATAAAGAATTTTCATATAAAAAAATGCACGCTTACACACTTAATGATAAGTGCAGACACACGCACGCACGCACCCACACACACAGACATACACACATTCACATGCACACTACATTTCACAAGGAATTAAAGCGATTTTTAATATAATTCAAAAACTGAATCTGTGTTTTAGAGACCTTGAAGAAGACCTATACAGTCCACAATATCCTTTACCCATTAGTGGTGTGGTTTTTTTTTTTGAAAGTGATTCAGAGTTACAACTGTGTGCAATATCTGTACTTCAACCCTCTTTAGTGTGTCTTATCATTTGCCCAAAAACTAAACTGCTTAGTGTAGGGACAGTCTTTTTGAGGTAGACTGCTCAAGTTCAAGGACAAGCGTTCCTCCATTTTATTTTTATTTTTTTGTTGGTTTTTTTTTTTTGTATATATTTTTTTCTTTTATACAAATGCATGACATTCAAAAAAGACAGAACATAGGTACTACATGTGTGTATGTAGCAATGAGGTAGAAATGGTTTTAAAGATCAATGTTCGAAATAGAAAATTAAAATGACAGCAACAACGAGAAGAGTGCAGAAGAATGCAGGACGAAAAAAAAAAACAAAAAAAAAAAAAAAACAGAAGCAAACTTAAATGATTTAAGAGGATTGACAAAACATGTGCTTTAAAACATGTTACTGAAGTTTTCTGCAATATAGTCCCAAAACTAAATGCTTTTGTAATCAGTAGTAATCAGTGGATTCTATAATTACTCCAAGAAACAAAGGATCTGGACGGATTTTCGGAGGGATGTTGTACAAGTGAATGCTGATGGATTCGAAGCTAAACAGTAAGAATAATGATAGAAAACAATAATTTGCAACATGAAAGAGTGTCTCTGATCATCCGTGCTATTTGCAGAGTCATTTTTTCTGGATATTAAGATAAATGTAAAAATCTACACCACTAGACAAGAACAGGGCAAATTGTTATTCTAAGCTGTGTTTTATAAAATGCGCATTTTATTCTGGATGTCCGTTGAATTTCATCGATTAAATCGGTATCTGCTTTGGTGCAAAGAAGATGATAAACATTAAAAGTGCATTGGACAAAACAAGTTACCATAATGACAGAACCGGACCGAGTCTTTACATCCCTGTACGTTTCTTCTTAATCACATCAGTGGATCATTTACAGCTGTTTAATACTATGTAAATGTCCATTATACATGTATGACTGCGTATCCATGGGTAAATAACATATGCATGGAATGAAGAAGTCACTAATCACCTGAGGTGCGGAAGTAGGAATTTATAACGCCGACACCCGGAAATGCAATACATCTTCGGTAGCATTACAAAGTGAATGCATGCAATAAAAGTCCCATGATAAACAGTGAGAAAAAAAAAAAAACAAGACAGCCATCATTGTTGATAAGAACATTACTCACTAGTGCTTCAGTAAATGGCGAACGGGCGTGGGTGAAGGTGGGGTGTAGGGGAGGATTGTGGTGGGGAGTAAACAAGCAAACAAATACAAACATACATTCAACACAAGGTCTTTTCTGACTTTTTCCCTCATGTGCTGTAAACACAGGTGCGAGCTTGTCTGCCGTGTCCCCACTGCTACTGCCCAATCATGTGACTACTACGAAATAGAAGCTGCCAACGGTATAAAACAATAACACCGAAAGGGAAGTGCAATGACTAAAAAGTGCGACACAAAACCCATTGCGCATGTGTACGTGGGGAGGCTGCACTATGTATTGTGAGAAGAAGAATTGCACAGACAGTGTCAGTCGCATTTAATTCTTTCGAGCAGCTAGTTCTATCGGCAGGCTTTCTTTTCGCCGAGTAAGCCGCGAGAGTTTAGGATGTCAAGCTAGCTTCTTTAATTTTTGCTTTGAAAGAAAACAGTGATAAACTGAGGTAGAAAAGAACACAGGTTACACGCCATCCTTTAGACAGTTACATGAATGACAAACAGCAGCAGAACAGAGTTGAAAACAATACTTACAAATAACCAACATGTTTAATCCACTAAATATAATATGTGGTGGTCTGTGTAAAAGTTTTGGTTCACTGCAATGAGTCGGTAATTTTTTTCTTCATTGATTACATGTGAATGAATATCTAGTTTTACAAAACGCAAACTGTGTGGTCCCCTGCAAGTTCTCTCTTGTAGCTAAGGCTTAAAATTGACCGTTAATTACATACGCACTATGAAGCGAGTGCTATGCTATGCACAGGTAGAGGATGCTGTATTAAAGACTGCCACAATTCAGAATTCTTCATTGTTTATCCCTCTGTTTTAGACACTCACTATGGAAAAAATATTGAATTTTTACTTTAATACGTGACAAAAAAAAAAAAAAAATTAACTTCCAACACATTTTTTTCCCAAACAGTTCAGAAGTCTGGTTACATTCATAGTCATAGCCTTGTCGTGTTTTTAATCAGTAAAGAAGAGACTTTCAGCTCAATTTAAATCAATATTCCAAACCCAATATGTAGTGCTTTGACACAATCTTTTGAGGTACTGTACAAATCACAATCACATTCCTGAGTTTTTGAAAAAAATTAAAAGCAAACAAGTCCATAAATTAGGGCCCAGATTACAAACGCCACAAAAACTTATGCCCACAAAAGGCTTACAAATCAGACTCAGTTGAGGAATATGGTTATTTTTAGTCTCAGGTTAAAGCTTTTTATATTAGCACATGCCACCAATGTAGATTGTGAGGCAAACCAACCAAAATACAAAATAATAAAGCACCACTTTAGGCACTTAATAGCAACAGAATCTCAAAAACAGCAAAATGATATATACACACAATGAAGTTTGTCTTTGTGGTAATTTCAGTGACAGTGCACCTCAGCAAGTGACGCTCAGCTTCAGCAGTGGTGAGCCGAATTGTGGACTCTCCATTAGATCATGTGCAAAGGACCCTTATTGACTTAAGCATAGCTATTCATTCAGTTCTGCATCACTTTAGATGTTATTTAAGGGTCATCAGTAATAGCCACCCTTCAATATACACATTTTCACTCAAAGAATTCTAAATTGTATCTTCTGTCTGAATTGTATTACTGGAGGAGAAATCACCATATATGCCCACCCTTAAAGTCCCCTCTCACTGACTACAACCAAACATTTTGTTCCACTCAGTGTATGTGTCCAGTTCTTTCTGTGATATGCTAGGTTGGATTTTGCAAAAGACATTTTCAAAGTCCTGGTAAGATAGCGGCCTCATCTGCCCTGGTATGATTCCCGACAGTTCTGAGCCAGGCATGCTGTGCAAGGGTCCAACAATGGCTTCCTGGCAAAGACGAACCAGGTCCAACCCCGAGAATCCCTCTGTCCGCTGGACAATCAATGCCACCTCTTTGTCGCTGAGGCAGTAGTTGTGCTGGGAAAGCACCTGGCTGATGAGCTGGTGTCGTGCTGAAGTGTCTGGGAGTGGAATAAGCAACCTCTTTACAAAATATCTACGCAAAGCTTCATCTATTTCCTCAGGCTTGCTAGTGGAACAGATAACCAAGACATGGTCCTCGGTTGAGCCGAGCACCCCATCCAGTTGAAGAAGAAGTTCGCTTTTGATACGATTTATCAGGCTTTCCTCACTTAGCTGTGGTGCCAGTAAGAGATCTACATCACTAACAAATATTACTGAAGGTTGCCGGCAGCGAGCTACAAGAAATGAAGCCTGAACCACCTTCTCACCCTCCCCTAGCCACTTACTAACCAGTGATGAACCACTAAGCTGAAGAAATGCAGCCCCTAGCTGGCTAGCCACACAGCGTGCCAGCAATGTCCGCCCAGTGCCCTGAGGTCCAAAGAAAAGAATGCTGCGTGGTAGTGGTGCCAGGCCACTGAACATATCTGGCCTCAGAATTGGCCACAAGACCTCCTCTTTTATGGTAGCCTTTACCAGATCGAGCCCTACAATGTCATTCCAGTCCACAGGGGGCATCTGCTGGAGGACCTCAGTGGTAACCATCTCCACCAGGCCAGAGTCACTGTTTCAGCTGTTCCTCAGCCGGGTGGCTACTTGAGGGAACTGTGCTAATGGAATGTGGCAAATTCTGCCTGTGCTCCTCATTGTGCTCATTCATAACTGGTGAATTGAACTTCCCGAATGATTCGCTTGATCGCACTGACCCCATGGATCCTTTGGATGCGCCATAGGATGGAGGGGTGATGGCTTTGCCAGACTGACTACTAAATTTAAGCTGTTGATCCGAAGACATTGGCTGCTTTGTAGGTTTAAATGGCAAAGATGAGGTGTCAGCACTTCTGTCAAATCCATTCCCTCTGCTTGAGTCAGCAAGGCTGCTATCTGGCATTCTGTACATAGGACTTTGAGTTGAGCGCTGTTGGTTGTAACTGAAATTTACATAACTGGAGTCCATGTCTCCTTGTCCTGTCATGTAGAAAGCTTTTCTTTTCAGTGAGTTGGCTGAGCTGCCATTCAAAGGTGTTGGTGCTATAGGGGCATGGTTGTGGGACTGGTAAGAATAGCCTGTAATGGTGGAGGGGGGAAGTGGAGTGGGAGCTGCAATGCCTGAGGGCAGATAGGCTGAAGGAGCAGGGGCTCCTCCAGGGCTGTAGCCTGGAGCAACAGAAGCCTGAGGGGGATATGCTGAAGGAGGGTAGCTGTAACTGGAGAGGTTAGGTGAACCTGCATTATAGCTAGGCACCAATGTTGGAGGAGGGGGTGGAGGGGGCTGAAGGAGCCCACTGCTGTGCAAAGGTGAGGGATGTGGGGATGGCAGGGCTGGAGTGCTTTGCCCACCGCTATAAGTAGAATGCAGGTAAGTGCCATTGTAGCCACTCGCAAACTCCTGAGAAGGGATCCCCGAGTGCAGCGCAGCAGGCGTGTGGCTTCCGCAACTGCTACTGGAGTAGCTGGGTTCACTTAGGCTGCTTGCCACCCCTGATGAGCTGCCAATGTTGGCTGCACTGTCTGCTGATGGTAAAGCAGCTGGCACTACAGCCTTGCTTGCAGATATCACATCTGCTGTGCAGTTTATAGGGTAGATGCCCTCCTGCCATACTTCGCTTTCAGACTTGCGTCCGTTAAGTAGTCCTGGAGCACTTTCTGAATATGAGCACAGTAGTGCTCTCTCACTAGGACCCTCCAGGATCCCAGAGTACTTTTCAGCATATTTTTTCAGAAGGTTGGAGGCGGTGAGAGCGGAGATGTCATCGTTGGCCCATGCATACTGGTAGGTTCTCTGCAGGTGCCCGCGATATGTCTCAGCTTTGTGGGCAGGGGAGCGGGTTGTTGAGGAGATGTCAAAGTGTTGCTCTGCCCACTGTGCATGCTCTGGGGTCCACTGCATCTTTAAGCCTAAATACAGCAAAAACACAAACAGAACAAGCACTTATAATTAGAAATCATGATAAACAAAGGGACAAAGACAACAGGATCAGAAATGGTGTAAGTTTCGTGAAACTCAACTCTGCGAACTAATACAAAATTGCTTTTAACGAAAAAAGAAAAAAGAAGCAAGAGCAACATAAGATATTACTTTCCATTTTCTACTCTCCAGCTCAACTGGAGTGCAGGCTACATATCACAGGCCCTGCTGACAGTTAGTATCGTAGGAGCAGTGCGGATTTGGGCACCAGCACCTGGTTAGCACAGTATAATGCACCTTGCACAGACCAGGGTGACACAGACATCGCAGGTCACTCTATAATCCAACTCTCATCTAAAGCAGTCCCAGACAGTTTCAAATCTGCTTGGAGGAGTGCAGCAAAGCAATCTCCCAGGCAGCGCTCCGCTGCTTTCATCACACAAACCCCACAGCATGGCATGAATTACAACAGCTCTCTGTCTGTTTGCTGCCTCCTAGAGCACTGCTGGCTGGAAAAGGGGAAAAACATGACTCTCTTGTCTTTCTTTCTCTGTGTCTCTGGTTCACTTGCTCTATCTTTCTGTCTCCATTTTTCACTGCCTAATTCTCTTTTTTTTCTAGGTTTTCTATTTTATTGCCTCCAGGGCTTAAACACCACCATCGAGTTTAATCCCAAACTCCAAAAACAAATATGCAAACACAAATATGTGTGTAAATATGTTGTTATCTTAGACACAGCCAGATATTATCATAGCGATATTTACTTATAAAAACAATGGGATGTCACTGGTGCTTCACATGAAATCAGATTGACACTCACACGCACACACACAAGAATACAGTACTTACTTATAAAAATGTATGTTTGTGCTGTTATCCCACAGGTTTATTGCTGCAGTCTGTTCGACTGAGCTCACAACAACACTGTACACAAACACACACAGTAAAAAATTTCTTTGACTTTCTAGCCCTGTACACAATATTGCATTATCTATATGATCTAAATAAAAACAACAACAACAAATGTTATATTTCCTGTATAACAAAACAGTAGTCATAATAGACAGATGCCCAATTACCATATAATTCTACTGGAAATGTTAACAAAAACCCAACTGCTAAATCAATCAATCAATCAATCAATCAATCAATCAATCAATCAATCTAATCTATCTATCTATCTATCTATCTATCTATCTATCTATCTGTCTGTCTGTCTGTCTGTCTGTCTGTCTGTCTGTCTGTCCAGTCTGTCTGTCTGTCTGTCCGTATGTCCGTCTATTGATCTATCTATCTATCGATCTATTACAATATTTTTTCCATGGTGATCTATCTATCTATCTATCTATCTATCTATCTATCTATCTATCTATCTATATGATGTATATGAGAAAAGAGGGAGATTTTTGACAAGGCTGGAATCAACTACAGCTTCCACACAAGAGATTTCGAACAATACTTCAGCTTCCCTTTGCAATGACTTTAAATGAAGCGCATTAACAAAAGAGCAAATTCAGCTGTAGGTATTGCACTAGTCGAACACATTACAATAACAATCTTACTGTCAAAAGGCAGGGATGTCCTCTTTTTTAAACGTTTACAGCATTTAAACCTCTATAATGAAACATCAAAAAGATATAGGTACATGGATAACGGGGTCGAAAAGCATTTATTGTACTCAATGTCCTTTAAGTGACAATATTTATACACACATTCCTGTCATTCTGGAGCGCTATAAAAATAACGCACTGCTTAGAATGATCATAAAATGTGTGCTAGGTACATTATGATTGCGTGATTTGTGGCAGAGGACCAAATGAGACAATAAAGGAGAAAATATCAAACGCATTGTAAGTCCAGTAAAAATGACAGCAATATAGAGAGACAGGAAAAAAAAAATCAGGGACAGAAGGGTAGAGAGAGAGAGAGCAAAAGAGGGAGAGATGAGGAGAGACAGAGTGAGAGGGAGCATGAACAAGGGGACTGCAGAAGATGAATCATCTCCAGTTTAGTTTTAAACTGCAGCTTCTCCGTGATCTTCATGCTTCTCCAGCCTGCCTGCGAGTTTGGTGACACAACAATAAATAACACAAGCACACAGACAAACCTATCTCTGCGGGAAATACAAAAAATGTCACTCGCACTCCTTCCGTGTGTCACACTCTGCCACTGTTCCAGGTAGAATATAAAAAGGGATCGGGCAGACAAGTGTACTACTTGTGTAATTACATGGTGTAAATGGAAAATTACATATTATTATTGGAAAATATTGAAAATAATAAATGACCTAAATGATATTGTAACTTAAACATTTCAATACGCAATAAATACATTTTATACAAAAAGTCTCTAATACAACAGTGTTTCAACATGTTTGCATCAGACTGAAACAGGTTCATTAAGACTCCAGCACAAGACACTGACAAAAAAACCAATGACTTGCTCACTCGCTTACTCTCAAAGATGCAACGGCTGTAATTAGTGCTTGTTTCATTAGAGCATGTCTGAGAACCTCTGCTCAAATTCCACTTGCTGGCTCTCGTAAAAAAAAAAAACTAAAAAAAAAAACCCCAACCCTTTTGTTTAATTTACCAGCGTCTGTGAGGCTACCTTTACAGTACGCCTTGCAAATCTTAGATTACACACGCCGTCAGGACTCATTGGAGCCGAAGCAGGAGGCACCGTATGCTCAATAAATATAGCCTTATTAAGGCGGCTTTGAAACAAAAGCTGTGTCCTTACTCATTATCGCTACAAACAGGTAAAAAATATATTTAGAAAACAAACTATAATGTGCTAATTACATCATTTTGTGTGAAAAAAACAGACATGTAGTATAGGCTTTAATAGTACAGTTTTACCTTGACTTCTGAGTGTCCACATTAACGAGTTTTTCGTATTTCGGACGATTTTTTTCTTTTCTTTGAGTTGTGAGCTAAAATTCGGGTTACAAGGCAGCTTCAGACACCCCAACCGCTAGTTAGCGTAGCGAAAGCACAGTAAACGTCGTTAAATCCGCCCAACATCCCGTGTCTCACTCAATAGCTAGTCAGACATGAGCGTTAGTGTACCAGACTAAACTGTTTATTAAGTTTGAACGTGGTAATTTAGTGTCATCACTCATTCTGTGTGTGGGGGTAAATGTTTTTTCGTTATTTAATATTCGTTATTTATAATTATATTTTTCTTATTTAAAAACAGTTGTCGTGGTTTTTTGTGGACCCGGAACGGATTAATGCCATTTCGATTCATTTCAATAAGTTCCGTCATGGAATGAATTAAACTCGTAAGTCAAGGCACCCCTGTTCATCCAAATTATTAAAGATTCACGTCTTGCATCTGCCTGCAGATTCTGTTTTCAGCCCAATGATAATTATGTGTAGTCCATGCAGGCATCTAATAGGTGTGTTATTAGCAAGAGTGATCAACAGTAAACCCCCGGAGAGGGAGCTCTGTTACAGCACACACTGTTTAATTTCAGACACTGTGATCATGGCCAATGGAACAGAGAAGCTGACCTTTTTGGGAGCTATTAATCTGGCTAGCCTTGGCCGGTTTTAAGCAAACAGCGGTGCGCCCGCACTCTGTCCGTCCAATTTCCCAGTGCGTAAATTGGACTGCCGCTTGCACAATTCTCTATTCATTACAGCGCAGCTGAAAGGAAGCACAGAGGTGGTGGAGTGGTTTTCCTTTCCTTTTTTTTAAGCTGTGGTGTGTGTGTGTGTGTGTGAGGGTATATGAAAACGCAATGGCTTTGAGCAGAATTCCCAAGCCTTCTCATTTTCTCTCTCTCTCTCTCTCTCTCTCTCTCTCTCGCTCTCTTGCTTCCTTTTCTTTTTAGGGTGCTGCCATGTCTGGGGGATGGGACTTCTTTAGGAGCAAGCTGTCGTAATTGAAGTGTGGCCTAATCGGACTCATTACCGTTTTGGCCAATTTGCACCACCAAAGATGCTTATTAGGTAACTGTGTTTGATAAAACGCTCTTTAAAAAGCCAACTGTAATGAGCTCTTTCGAGTCAGGTCTGAGCATGATTACGGCAGTGAAAGCGTAAGCGGCTGAGCTCATGCAGATGCTTACATTTAGTCATGTACAATGTCATAATTAAGCTACACAACCTGCCTTCCACAGCACACAATAAGCACGGCTGCGACCGGAGAAACTCACATAAAAAAATATTTATAATTACTGATCATTACACGCCCAAAGATTTTAATCTGTGCATATAAACATAATTATAAGAGCCTCTTCCTTTCATAATGCGCACAAAACACACACAGTTTGACAAGCGTGCAAATACCGAGGACAGACATTAATTACATTCATAAATAAAAACAACATCATATTATTCTAATGTACTGTTGAAACGCATTACTTTTGCTCTCTCTCTCTCTCTCTCTCTCTTTCATCGTTCTTTTTTTAGGTGGAGTGGAAGTGAGATACAGTTGTAATTTAATCTCTGCTGGCATTCATTAAAGCAAGTGAGGACCATTCATCTTACATATCGGTTTAAAACCACTTAAAGTCAATTTAGAAATCCATGTCCCAGACTTTCAGATGGGTGCAGGAGACCAGGGGTCACTATTACGCTTCTAATATAGCCAAGAACTGCAGTTAATGTTCTTTTCCCTGTTTCACAACATATCACAGAGATAAAAAGATGAGAATTTAAACCATAACCGTACACCAAGGAGCGAGAAAAAGGCAACATACCTGCATCATCGTACCTCCAGGGTATTTCGAGGTAGAGTAATTCAATTAAGCTTTCTAAACACAATTAATTAACTAATAAGCCTTAAATGTGTGTCACAGGATGAAGTCCAAATCGTTTAGTGACTTAGTTAAATGTTTTGTTGAGGGAAATTATGATCATCTAATAGATCCATAGACACTCTCGATGGGGGGTGTTTTAGACCATGTTGACCCATGAAACGGGAGGGATGTACTATATTAATCAGAAGTGTATACATCTCAATGTTTGGTTACAAGGCACATGCATCAGATCCCACTGATGGAGGCTTGTTTATACTTTAATTCTAAAACTTTAATTTAACCATATAAGAGAAAAAGAGGGATGCGCTGGCTGAAAACTTATTCACATGTGGCATTGGAAAAAGTTTAACAAACCTTTGACGACATTTGTACAAAAAAATCACAAAGATACTATATGTGTGGAGTTTGCTTGTTCTCCCTGTGCTTGAGTGGGTATACTCCGGGTTCTCCGGTTTCCTCCCACAGTCCAAAAACATATATGTTAGGTTGATTGGAGATTCCAAAATGCACATAGGAGTGAGTGTGAGTGTGTGTGATAGATATGTCCAGGGTGTACCCCTCCTGCCTTCAGCCCTTTTAGAGACAGCTGGAATAGACTCCAGCAGATCCCTGTGACCCCGAATTAGGGTCATTAGGTATAGAAGATGAATGAATGAATAAATGAATAATTATTTCAAAATATTATATTTACTGCATGGGCAGCATGATGGCTTAGTGGTTAGCACCGCTGCCACGCAGCAAGAATCGGTTCTACTCCAGTTTCCTCCACCAGTCCAAAAACATGTATATTAGGTTGATCAGTGATTCTAAATTGCCCATAGGAATGAGTGTGTGTGTGTGTGTGTGTGTGGGTGTTTGCCTGTATGTGACCCTGCGACCTGGGCATAGACTTCAGCAGATCCCCATGACCCTGATTAGGAATAAGCAGGTATAGGCAGTGAATAGGTGGCTGTTTACTGCATACAAATTCTCATTGTCTTTTTTTTTTGGAGAATACAATGCATTTCTGCAGTGCAATGCATTTGTTGCTTCTGTCAGTATCTCACAAGTTAATTTAGTAGCTCGAATCTTAAAAAAATGTTAATTAAAACAAAAAACATGTAGGAAATCATATATTCTTTATGCGATATGTTGGTATTTATCGATACTATGGAATAATCAGTCAACCGTGCGAATAAGTGGGCGTGACTAACCCACATGCCGCGTGCATAAGCCTGAGTAAAGTATTAAAGGTATTAAAATCGCATTTAAATGTGTGCTACTGTTTAACTTTCGATACGCAATCATTCAAACTGTGTTTAGGAAGTGGCAGTACTGATTTTAGTCAGGCATTTTCCTGCACAAATATCGAGCCTTAGAGACGCTGTATTTGAGACTGAGGGATATGCTGGAAGTTTCTCCGAAAAAAATAAAAATAAAACACATGAGATGAGAAATTTTCCATCCCTTTCCTCTGTCATTTAAGTGGATTTTATTTTATACCTGTAAAAAGATTTAGGTTTATAATAAATGGTTTGTCTACCTAA
The DNA here is from genome assembly GCA_005784505.1 of Bagarius yarrelli. Lineage (NCBI taxonomy): Eukaryota > Metazoa > Chordata > Actinopteri > Siluriformes > Sisoridae > Bagarius > Bagarius yarrelli. The sequence goes on from VCAZ01000023.1 coordinate 88,500, forward strand.
CTGTGAAATGTGGCCTGTAGTGGAATTTATTGATATAGTTAAGTAAATCCAAGCCCATATTTCATTCACTATATTAACTATATAAGGCCCAAATAAAAGGTAAGAGGATGGGGATAAAGTCCTTTTCATTTTTTAAAGTATTTCCTATATAAATCCCATTTTACATTGGTTTAGATTGGTTTTACAGAATAACAACCTATTTAAATAACTTCATCGTGAAATAGATTGTTACCGTGAAACAAAATTACTCATACCGTGAAATAGAATTTTGGTCATACCGCCCACTCCTGCTTCCTGCAGTTAAATTGACTGAATGCCTTTCTCCTGGTAATAGAACTAAAACTGAACAAAATCCCACCCACTCTGGTGGTCTTAGACTGATTCTATTAGTCAAGATCTGGATGTGTTTTTTAGAGATTTTTCACTTACGCAAATGAAATACACCAAAAACAAACACAATCGGATTTGCTATGCTTGATACAAACATTCGAAAGTACATTCCCGAATAGCTATAAACACCTCTTAAAGACATTTATTTGCTTTTAAACCATTCAGTTATTCATGTTCAGTAAATATTTAATGACCGTCAGGGTTAATGTCAATCTGGAGCATTTTAAAATACAAAAATAGTACAAAATAAGTATTTATCCTTGACCTTGCTTGACTGTCACATTCCCTTTACACATATGGCCATACTTTCATTGAAAAATAGAACAATTTAAAGTTATTGGCATCATTCTGGGATGTCAGAAGGAAAATGGAGAACCTGAAGGAAACACAGCAAGAAAATACACATCTTGACATAGACAGTGAGATAAGTTAAGTTGTGCATACCATCATCTGTGCCGTCATGCTGTCTCGTTCCATACAGATGCCTGTAATTGTAAGTGCTGATTGTGTACGTTGGCTTTCGAGTGGAACAAACATCGCTCCACTCCAAAATCTGCACCAGCTTGCTTAGAACCGAGAGCTTACCTACTTAAACGCATTTGATTGCAATGATTATGTTGTAAATTGGACAATGGCGTTAATTTGTAGTTTGACTGTTTCAGCTTTACTCTTGTTATTCCGTAAAGCGGTTAAGTGGCGTCATCCAGCTGTCTGCACTTCACGACTGTAATTAGCATTAAAAACGCACCAACCGCCAGATACTTCCTAATTAAGAACCGATGGATCGTGTTGTTTTAGATACAGAACCTTTACGTTTTATGATCATTTTATTAAACTTTCAAATGATTTAAATACAATTTTACTATTTCATTTCCGTCGAAAATATAACAAATACATAGAAGCTTTAAAAGAAAATGTAGTGCTGTGCGTTTCCAATACATTTTAAGAATTTTGACACAAACGTATTAGTAAGATCAGATATTAATGTTAGGTGATGAGGTGTGGGGTGCAGTCAGTGTTCCATTTCATCAGGAAGGTGTTTAGTTTGGTTAAGGTCAGGGTTTGTGTGGGAAAGCCGTTGATTTGAACTGTCCATGGAGCTCAGGGAATTCGTGCACAGGGACATTGTATAAATATACGATATATTATTAACAAAAAAACATTTATCAAACAACTCCTAATCCTAATCCTTAATCTCATATTTCATATTATATTCTGGTCTCCCCGAGATGTGTGCTGTTTCCTTAGACGAAATGTTCAGCACTGCCTGCTGATTTCCTTAGACAAACATCGATTATTAAAGGCATATTACTGTATAAATCGATGCAACATCATAACCGGTTTCCTAATTTCCAGTACTCCTAATATAATCAGTGTTGCACTGATAAAATAAACCACAACAGGTGCATATCATAGTGAATGTTGTAATAAGATCTTTCATTTTAAATGCTTCCTTCACATAGCAGATGCTGTGCTCAGATGAGATCTGCTCTATTATTCATGCTCAGCAGAACCACATCGGGGGAGTCGTCTCTACAAACTCGTCTTTACTGTATTGGTGCACTTGTCTGAACCCATGATGCTTGTTTCTGCTGAATGTTTTTTCACATAAAGCACCTGCTTTTGTCAGGATAAAACCAAAAAAAAAAGACAAAAAGTATTTTCTGCCTCCTGCTACATTCTCCGGCACGGATGTGTAGAGTTTTAACAAGCTTTACAACATGTTGCAGGCTCAGAATTAAACGCTGTCTTGCTCACAGCTCAGTCAGCTCAAGCTGTCAGTTAGACGCCTTTATGCGCTGGTGTACGTGAAGATAGAAACCGGAGAAGGTTAATAAGGTGATTTACTTCTAATGTGCCATCTGCTTTTGTCTCAGCAGCATCATCAGGCTGCAACTTAACTCCCAATATGCAAGCTTCCGTCTCACAGCGGCGGTGGCGGCGGCGGTGGCGGCAGCGGTGACGGCGCGTCGGTGTTTTAGCTAAAAGTCACTATCTAAAGACAAGCACACACTGCGCCAGGAGACATTTGACTGGAACAGGGGTGGGGGCAGCAGTGATGGAAGGTGAATTTATACAGGGCACTTATCCTTAATATAGCTGGCATGTCAGTTAAGCAGCCAGATCCTGGTAGAAGCAGCCACTCTTTCTAAGTCGGCGTAATATTCATGAGTGCACTGTGAGTGAAGGCCGGCTGTGACAGAGCTGTAATCAGTTCAATCTGCTAAACACTGATTACGCCTCTCAAAGCTGCACTGATACGATGCTCTCCTCCTCTCTTTTTGTGTTCTCCTGGCCCGCCCTCCCTCTCCACCTTTCCCTCCTCTTCTCATCTCCTCTACATCTGCTTTTTCACTAATATAACCTGATAAAAATGTTGTTTAATCCAAATTCCATAGACTCATAAACAGGAAATAAAATGTTACATGAGGTAGCTTCTGTTATTAGTTTGTTTATAAGAGAAAAAAATCCAGAAGCTGCATTTTTAGTTACCACATCAGAATGTAAAGAATTTATCAGTCTATAAAATCTAAATCTGTTTTTTTTTTTTTTTTATTCCTACGTCTCATAAATTATATTGTACATCATTCAATTTCCTGATCCATCAGTCCAAAGCCAATGAGCTAATTATTTAGCCAATAACTGCTCCACAACATGCATTACACCGATGTTTTTATAAATCACTGCAAACGATTGGCTTTCTGATATTAAGTGGCTGGTAAGTACGGTGGCTACATCATAATTCAAGAGTGGACAATATACGTGAACATGACAGCAGGAAGAATAATGGCCATCCATTATCTTATATTGCTTCCAATAATAATTTTTAAGGCCCTCGTTTTGTGAAGGGTCCATCACATACTTAGCACAACGACTTTCCTACGTAATCCAAAATGGATCTTTAAAGGTCATTAGCAGAAGTGAGGCAACAGAGAGACGTTTTTCTCGCCCTTTCTTCCCTTGATTCTTTCCTTCCTTTTGTTTGTCTTTGGTGTCGGTTCACAATTATGTGCAAAGAAGAAAAAAAACCCCACACACTTAGTGTATTAGACACACATAAGTAATAACAAAACAATATTTTAGATCAGATATAATGTGATAATTGCATGGGATCCTCACAACATGAGTCGCTGAATCCTTTTATTCAAGGATGAGATTTACTGCTTTCTCTCTTTTCAGCATTTCAACATTTTTAACATATGTTTCTCTTTTGAGACTTTTTTAGCTGCTGTTTTTTCACATTTCTGTTTTTCTGCCTGTGTGTTGTATTTGCATAACCCGTGAACATGAGCCATACATATTGAATCAATGTATAATTTCCGTCATGACAGAGATTCTTTCTTCCTTTCGTCAATAGGTTAATTGTTTAAGTTAGCAAAAAGCTGAAATTTGCCCTACTCTAAGAGAAGTTCAATGATTTTCATTGATTCTTTCCAGCCTTTTAGTGAATATTAGTTTATCTTAGGCTGGGTAAAAAAAGGACTTGGTTTACTGTTAATCAAACTTCTACTTGTAACACAAAGTATCTAATATAACTCAATATTTTACACCGTTTTACAAAATCATTTAGTTGCTCAAGGATTATACAGGTTTTTGTGTCTAAACGTGCTTGATTTTCCTTTTTTTGACAAAACTTGGGATACATTTTTGCAAAAGGTTTATTTTCATTCATTCATTCATTCATTCATTCATTCATTCATTCTATTATTCATTCTTTCAGTTACTCATTTAATTATTCATTCATTTATTTATTTATTTACTTACTGACTCACATAATGATTGATTTATTCACTTTTTCAATTATTTATTCATTTATTTACTCACTCATTCATTCACTTACTCAATTATTTATTCACTCACTCAATTATTTATTCATTTATTTACCCACTCAGTTATTCATTTATTCATTCACTTACTTACTCATTCATTCACTTAATCATTTATTCAATCATTTATTCACTTACTCAATTATTCATTCATTCACTCGCTCAATTATGTATTTATTCATTCACTCATTCACTCACTCACTCACACAATTACTCATTTATTTATTTATTCATTCATTCCAGCAGTCTTTTTGCAAACACAGGATTCAGCTATTAAACTATTACCAGAAAAAGACACATAAAATTAATTTCTGTTATGCTGTACTTAGGTTTGATGTTTATTAATTGAAAAAGGCAAAGTTGTTTTTCTGTTAAATTTTAATAATTAAATAATAATAATAATAATAAAAAAGAGATTGATGTTTGTATTAAATGGCTGCATGATCAGGCTTTACCTCTCGGCACACTGAACAATATGAACTTCCTGGAGTATAAAACTAAATAAATCATTACAAAGAGCTTTAACATCGAATCTTCTGGGAAATTTATCAATGACTTGCCAATGAAAAAATTCTAAATAAATCTAAAACCGTGTTAACATCGAGCTTGCTGCTTCTTTTAATATTTATTCATTCAGATTTACGTAAATCTCCTTTAAAACTATTTTTAATCTTTGTCTAGTCTAAAGAAATACACTGTAAATGTATACATGAATTGTACCTCACATATCTATAAAACACGAGTAATAGCAATTGAAACAATATTTTCTAACATAAAAATGGCAGAAAGGTTTAATTGTTATTTTAGGTATAAAGGACATCTGCCTGAGACACAGGTGAGGCTTTGGTAACAATACAGAACGTACAGCGCTGTCAAAATAGGAGCTTCATCTTAGATAAATTGCAGACGGTCAAGTGGCCTATCAAATACAGCATGTGTGTAATTTATACTCAGACGTTAAAAAGTTAATGCATTTAAGCACTTACTGGTCTGTCATTTTTACCTCAGAGATACAAATCTGGGTTTTTTTTTGCATTTGTACAAAAAGAAAGAAAGAGAAAATTGTTCTGAAACTCCTATTCACTGATATAGACAATTAAGCGGTTAAATAAATAAATAAAGTAATGCACGAGTCTGCTTCAAGGCAAATAGAGTGGTATAGGGTATGTATCCTGGATCAACAAGTCAGAACATTAGCGCTACAAACACACTCATGAGAATGTTCCTTTTGTATATATAACCAAGGTACTGTGGGAGGAACTGTACCGTGAGGAGCACTTGACCTTGTTCATAAAAAAAGTCTTCTGAAACTACATAAAAATTACCAATTGAATATGGACATAAAGTTCCTTTTAGCCTTTGTTAGTGAATTTAGCGAACAAATTTCTATCTTAAAAAAAAAAAAAAACCTCCAAATGTCCAAGCCTTGGTAATTTAATTTTAATAAAAGAATCAGATATGCTGAAGTGAAGAATCTCTCCCAAGGACAGAGAATAGTCTGAAGCAATGTGAATGAAAAATATCTTTATTTGGTCTTCTGTAAATGGGAAAGGAGGCACGGAAGGCAGACAAAAGCAAATCTATATCCCTCTCCATGTGGCTCGACTCCTGCTAAAGCATTCAAATAGCGAAAGAACTAGAAATAAAGGGCTCCCTGATAATGACTTGATAAAAAACGATTAAAATAATTAATAAGATGTACTTTGTGCATGATTTCTTTAGTAGAAGTAAAAAAAAAAATCTCTTGCAAAAATGCCACTTTCTTTTCCATTATCATCTGGGAAACCTTGAATATTAACATTTTTTTGCACTAAAGATGGCCATCTAAAATGACTAAACTGTCTAAACACTGACACTAACCTGCCAGAAGAAATCCAAAGCATCAGCATGACACTAATTTCGTCTTTTTTCAAAATAAAGTAAAAGAAGGAAAATAAAATAAAATGAATCAATCACTAAGGATATTTATTAATTAAGTAAGTGTTACTACAATGTATTACTAATCTGTAGTATTTGTATAATAAAATTGAATCATTAAATATATTGAATTACTTGATTGTTACTACTACTTTTTACTAATGTGTAGTAATGTTATAATAAAATGTAATTATTAAATACAGTGAGTTAATTGATTGTTACTACTGCTTATCACTAATGTGTAGTATTTGTATAATACAATTAAATCATTGAATATATAAGATTAAGTGTTACTACTAGTTATTACTAATAAGTAGTATTTTTTATAATAATATTAAATTATTGAATTTATTAATTAATTGCTACTACTACTTATTACTAATTTCTAGTATTTTTATAATAATATTAAATCATTAAATATATGAATGAATTGAGTTTTACTACTACTTATTACTAATCTGTAGTGTTTTTATAATAATATCAAATTATGAAATATATTAAATTCATTAACTGTTACTACTACTTATTTCTAATTTGTAGTATATTTTAAATATTACATCATCAAATATAATAATTAATTGATTGTAACTACTAATATTACTAATCTACTTACTACTTATTGCTAACAAAATAAATTTCCTATATGGGACGAATAAAGGTATAATAATCATTAATCTGTGGTATATTTCATAAAAATATTTAATTAATAAATATATTAAGTCATTGCATTTATTATCAACAACCAAAAATGCAAATATGAGCATTGTGATACAAATTGACATTAAAAAGTGTCTATGCATCACAGAGGACTTTTTATTTCCTTTTATTTCTGCACCAGACCTGTGCAATCATTTCTTAATCTCCCTGCAATTAACAAACAAATATAAAAACGAACACTAAATGTTTTACTGACTATTGACATATTAATATTCATTTTTTCAATATTTGAACTATTGACGAGTTTACACAGCGAAAACTGGAAATAAGGTTTACATCAACCAGCCCAACAAAAAAAAAACACACACTTTCCAGAAACTCAATTTCAAAAATCGAAATATATTCATTCAGGTTCAAAATTAGATTAAATAAAACACCTTTATACATAAAATCTTTTTTCTCTGAGGTCTTAAGTTTCGTTAGCTGTCCTTGAAAATAACACATAACACAGCTAATTCGTCGAGGTCTCACTGTTGGCGAATAGACACTTGTAAGCTTTTCTGTCCGTGAGTGGCGAGAGAGTGTGAAAGTGATCTATTGGTAAGACTTGCATAAAGCTGAACTCGTTTTGGCTAGCGTGCGTCCAGCGCTGGCTCAAGTTTTCCGGCGGATCAGAGCAGGCAGCTTGTGTTCCGCTGGTGCATATGAAAGTAAGCTGGCTGGGACTCAAACTCTCCCTGCAGTCTATGTGTTGAATAATGTATCTCGAGGTGTCACAAGGGCCTCTGCAGCCTTTTCTGAGCCAGATTTAAATGTTTACACTCAATTGAATCCAGCCATGATACATCGGCTCTACTATGCACGCACACAAAAATAAACATGTACATTTATAACAGGCAACTGGCTTTTTTATGAAACACATGCTTCAGAGCGAGATCGATGTAAATCAATCTCTCATAACAGCTACGTTTATTGTTGGTGTACTGAGTCATTTATTTTAGCTGCGTGTCTGCATTAATGTTGTAGAGTTTAAATCAAATCATGTTTTTATTTTGCAGGTCAGTAGAAACATTTGTCTAACAGACGAGAAGCAAATATACAACTGTACTGACCAGAACCTCACAAAAAGAACATATTATAAGTATTACGTAAATAGTAACATGGCTAACTAGCTAAATAAAATTAAGATAGATAGAAACACATGCACCAGGGCTGGTACCAGTGGAATAAAGCGCGGGCACTCATGCACTGTTGTGCACTGGTGACCTGGGTTTGATTCCGACTAGGGTTCTTTAGAGTTTCATACCCCCCTTTCTCCCCCATTTTATCTCTGATTTGTCCTATCAAAAAAGGAAAAAAATGTCCAAAAATATATCTTAAAAAAAGTAATTAGTGCACCAATGTACACTTTTGATAGGATGTACAATGGTGCCTTGACTTACTAGTTTAATTTGTATGTCAAATCAATTTTCCCCATGGAAATGAATTAAAATGACATTAATCCATTCCGGGTCCCCAATGTTTTTAATGTTTTTAATAAGAAAAATAAACCTATAAATAATGAATATTGTATAAAAACATTGCAATAGAATGTAATGCAATAAACCAGTTTTATTAAGTATAATGTACAGCATTTACCTTGGAGATCAGACAACTCCACTTTCTAACGCGTATGTCTGACTAGCTATCGAGTGGGACACTGGATGCTGGGTGGATGTTACGGCATTCACTTTGCCAACTAGCGGTTGGGTGTCTAAAGCTAGCCCGTAATTTAAATTTTAGCTCGCAACTCGAAACCAAAAATCGACGGCTCGTATCTCGAAAAACTTGTTAGTCGGGACACTCGTAAATCGAGGTAATACTGTATATATATTTATTTATATATTTTTTATATACCTAATCTTCTAGTCGAAACCAAGAAATCAACTTTTCAACTTTAATGCCTGTCCTTGTAACATTTTCAAAACACCTCTTAAGTGTAATAAAAAAACAGAATCGTTTCAGCAGATATGATCATGGCAGTTCACACATTTTTTAGAAACTCAACAACACTGTGATGTGCAAAAAACCATGCCAAGCCTGGCACACTTCACTTTTGCTGTAAATATAAGTAAAATATCTTTTTTTTGTCCTTTAGAACACGGAATCGCAATGTTTTTTGGCAGCCAGGAGCCCTTTTGACTGAAAAATATTTCATAGACCCCCATAGTACAGATTATAAACATAATTCAACAAACAAATGCGAGAGATTTTTGGCTTTTAATTGAACCAAGTTTGAATGGAGCGGGTTTAAATTCTGTATTTTTCATGTATTAAAAAAATCCAAATCAAGTATATGCATGATATCAAAAGAATATATTATTAATATTATTCTTATTTATAGGCCTGCTTGTTTTTGTCTTATAAAAATGATGCTTATAGGCGATCAGCTAGGCTGGGTTATCATTTAGGCCACTATCAACAGGTCACTAATGCTTCATCCACACCTCCATTTAAGAACCACTGGTGTAAAGTAAACTTTCTGCAGTCTGCTCATGGCTAAAGCGAAAAAAGATAAGCTCATGAAAATACCTAGTCTTCATCCTTCCATACAATAGATCTGTACAAAAACCCCACAGCCTGTTTTTAGCAAACAGATATAAAAACACATCACACTAAATTCATCATAGCATTGTTAATGTACTTGCATGTCATCATTCAAATGCAAATTTAAACGTTCCAACCTTTCCACATAATCATAGATGATTTCAGAGCGGATGAGGCGCTGGTGTTGACAGTGCTGCCTGCGCTGCCTAATAGCCCATGATGGCGTTCTGTCTGCCTAACACTCGACAGGCGAAAGAGACAAGTGTTTCACATTTGGCATTTTCTTATGCAAAGCAATAATTCACAGGGTCTCGGGCATATGCGCAGCGCCATTGTTCTGTCCAAATGATGCTCATTAAGGCATGACACCAGAGGCCAAAAGACTGGCGAGCCAGAGCAGCGCTTTAAAGCAAGCTAAGCACATTCAGTTGTTAGAAAGGGTCTGTTTTACGACTACAGATGGATTCGAGTTGAAATATTCTGTCTTTATCACAAACAAACATAAATCAAAAATGTAATAAGACCTTTTCTCAATTAAATGCAAGGACAAACCAGTGTGGATGAACCAGGTATACATCAGTGTGTCTAAAGATTTTTTATAATTTTAGATAAATGACACATACATTCCTTACGTATAACTAAAAAAAAAGGTGGATTGCTTTGAATTCTCTCAGCATAGCATTTATTGATAAAATGGTAAGATGACATTGAATTAAAAATGTGGGTGTCAGGACAAATTCAAGTTCCTGCATCTTGTAAATACTTCTATCCAAGGCGAGATACAAAGGAGTTTTAACCCACATATTCAGATGATCAGATATGGAATTTGCTTAGGAGTGACAGGGTTTGCTCACTGGCATAATCTCATAACATTTAGACCTACAGGCTACTGGGTTATGGAAGCACTGGTGTTGTGGCTGAGCAGGGGACAGAGAAGCCTTAACTACTTAGCTACCACTGTAGTGGTATGTGGATGTTTCTCTCTTTCTCTCTGTCTTTCTCTCTCTTTCTCTGTTTCCTCTGCCCCTGCACACAGTCCTCATCTCCCTCTTGTCCCTAGAGATCACTTATACACTTCAGAAAAGAAAGGCTCAAGACGGTAACCTTTCTGCATGAAGCATCATTGACCAAACTCTGTATCGTCCCCAGATGGCTTAGTCCCAAAGCCATAATCTACCCTGGGATGGGCAAGAAGAACTTCCCAGATTCTAGCGCCATGTAACTCGTTGGCTGCATAAAAGCACCCAAAGTGCTAGTCCACCCCTCTGATTCTTCAAAACTAAAGATACGCTTTGGAACAAACATAAAATTTAAGCTTTGGAGAGCCATTTGAAACTGTAGGCTTTGGATACCTACTTCGAAATCTCTAAAAAAAACACCCTAAACTTCTGCCAAATATGGACAAGGAGCTGTCTTTTAATTTAGTCTCAGTCTCAGACGACATGTCCACAGGCTTCTAACTGAACATATGATGTGTATAGCACAATTAACTGGAGTGTTGAGATAGTCTTCTAATTGGTTATACTTTAAAGGATTTCTGGGAGACGTGTGTGTTGCGTTGTTTAATGGTCCACCTGGAAACATATCAAAGACACCTATTTGAAGAAGTAAACTGGTCTGGCCACCTAAGACTACTTCTGATCAATTTCACTTTAATATAAAAGGCTTGAGCAATCCCATCACTCGGTTGGTTGTAACATCCCAAATTAAATCCATCAAATCCACCAGACTTACTTTCTAATGGACCTTTTGGGCCTTTTTTTTATGCAAACCTCATACCTGACCAACAGTTCCTGCCCTGTTTTTTAGCTAGTTTTCTAGGACCTTAGGATCATAGCACATCTCTAGAACCAACCAAACTGCAAATCTCTGGCGAAACAAAATGTTCCTCTGCAGGCATAGAATCATAGAATCACCACAAACAAATTATCTTCAAAGAACCACACACACACACACACACATAGTCTCCTCAGAACCAATATTATTTAACGGATTCAAGTAAAAAATCACAGTGACACAACAAGCAAAACAACAGGAAGAAAACAGGCCACGGCCCAGGGGATAAGAAACAAAAGGAAAAGAGGAAGAATTTACAGTTAGCACATTTTCCAGATGATCTTGTCCATCGCAAACCCAACCACACAAAATGTAGCATAAGCAAATACACTGTCGTCGCTACGTGGCTGCCGTTCTCAGCAAATACAACGACAGCAGGCAGTCATTTATATTACACCGCAACAGACTTGGTTTATTGCAAATGAGCGCATTACCTTGTTCAGTGGTCCGAATTAAGCCTGTGATTACTTCACACTCACCCTCCATTACACACACCACGACAAAAGTGATTGTGAAGTGGAAAAATAAACTCTGCATGGGATAATCCGATTCCTGTTAACATGTTGTTGATGTAATTAATAAAAACCGTTCAAGCGCCGCTGTGCCGCTTGTGCACATTTTTGTTTACAGACGAATGAAATGCAAAGCTGCCACTCTGCAGGGGTGGTTGCAGCTGAACTAGTTTTGATTAGATGAAAGGTGCACTTGAATACGAGTCAAACATTTAACTGTGATCAACGGTGAGAAAAGACACCTCTTGAAAAATTAAATATGTCACAGATACAACTATGGCATGTGGTTATTAAATTCTTACACTGTAGCTACTTAGCAGCCTGCGCAGTTTGCAGTCACTGAAGTGCTTTGCATAGAATGTGCTCTTTGCTGCTTACTGTTCATCAAGCACACGAAAAAAACACACTCGGCAAGTGGAAAGCTCTGTCACCTTCTTCCCTCCTATATCATTTTCCCCAGTCATTTACATGTTTCCTTTGTCTTCTATCCTACTTACTGACACCAAAGGGGAATTAAAATCTGAGACTATATTTAGGTAACAGGAACCCTGAGTTCAGGTGCAGGGTTGGGGGTTGGGAAGGCTATAGTACTCCTGAATCTCTAGAAAACCACCCTGAACTTTTGGTAAACGTAGACAAGGAGCTGTCTCTTAATCTAGTCTCAGTCTGAGGCGACATGTCCACAGACTTTCGACTGAACATATGATGCGTACAGCACAATTAACTGGAGTTTTGAGATCGTCTTCTAAATTGGTTGAAGTTTACAGGATGTTCCGGGAGATGTGTGTGTCGCTGTTTAACGGTCCACTTGGGAACAACTCAAAGCAACCTATTTGAAGAAGTAAGCTGGTCTGGCCACCTAAGACTACTATTATTTTTCCAGTGATTTACATGTTCCCTTTGTCTCCTATTCTACACACTGACACCAAAAGGGAATTAAAATCGGAGACTATATTTAGCTAACAGGAACCCTGAGTTCAGGTGCAGGGTTGGGGGTGGGAAGGCTATAGTACAAGTAGGACCACAGCTGCACTAAACCCTGCATTGCTTGCTACTTAAATAAACATTACAAAAGCAGCACTTTAAGGTTTTATACCCCAAAATAGACTATGCAGCTATAATGCGCCAAAGGAGATGCTACGAGAATGTGACCCACTGCAGTCTCCTCACTATGATCACTAGAACTTTCTGATGCATAAAGATCTAAATGGTACCATTAAATTCCTTCTCATAAATAAATAATATAACAAGGTAAAGAAATAAACAGGAACACATACTACACATCATGTCTGTTACATTATAGAATTGAATCTTACTAACATTTCTAACACTAAATCTGGAATAGTGTATATATTTATATTTACAGCATTTGGTAGATGACATTATCCAGAGCGACTTACATCTGAGCAATTGGGGGTGAAGGGCCTTGCTTAGGGGCCCAGCAGTGGCAACTTGGTGGTGCTGGGAATCGAACATCTTAACCACTGTGCTACCACTTTCCCAATACAGTATATATATATATGTATTATCATAAACCACAAATAGACTGATTTGCAATAATTACACCGGAAGATACTTTACATTTACATCGTTTGGCAGATGCTCTTTTACAGGGCGACTTTATCTCATTAATACAACTGAGCAATTAGGGGTTAAGGGCCTTGCTTAGGGGCCCAACAGTGGTAGCTTGGTGGAGCTGGGAATCAAACCCACAATCTTCACTTCCCCTTAAAAGTTCCCTTCAAATAAAACAGACCAATCTTAATTATTGATGTTCGCATGTAATATTTTCTGCCTTGTTTACCAGCACAGATTACTACATTATAAGTTATGGCTGCAGCCTGCAGCATAGCCTAACTACCATTTCCCTGTATCATTCCAAAATCATGTGCCAAAACCTGCACCAGAGTTGAAATAATATTATTCATCCTGGTGCTTTTTTACAAGTTTTTTTTTTTTACTATATTATTATTTGTTTGTAAAGTCTTATAAAAAATAAAAGCTGCGAAAACCGACCAGACGTGAGACTTATAAAAAATGTAGAACTCTGTGGGTACTAGATACCTGACCGAAATTTAAACAGACTCATTGGTTAAGACAAACTTAAAACCACTGCTTTCCCTGGTTTCTGATCCTTAGAGAGAGAGAGAGAGAGAGAGAGAGAGAGAAAGGGAGAGAGAGAGAAAGAGAAAGGGAGTGAGAGAGAAAGAGATAAAGAGAAGAGAGAGAGAGAGAGAGAGAGAGAGAGAGAGAGAAAGTGTGAGAGAGAAAAAAGAGAAAGAAAAAGGGGCAAGAGAAATAGAGAGAAAAGAGAAAGAAAGAAAGAAAGAAAGAAAGAATATAGAAAAAAGAGAGAGAGAAAGAGAGGGAGAGAGAGAGAGAGAGTTATATATACATATTAATGTATGGTATGGCTGAATGCCCCCCCACAGAGTACTCCAGGAAGAAGCCAGAAAAAAAAAAAAAAAAAAAAAAAAAAAAATAAAATATATATATATATATATATATATATATATATATATATATATATATATATACAAAAAAAACAAGTGTTCAGATTGTGTGTCTTTCTTACGCAGATTTGATTAGCCTCACTAACTTCGGACACACATTTTCCTTAAGGGAGGCCCCTGGCCCCGTGGTACTCAATATTGATTTTCATGTCTCTCCTGATTGAAAGTCCTTTGTAGTGCAGATGGGCTCAGTCTGCCTCTGGGAACCAAATTTGTCCATCTACTTTACAACTTAAAGACATGTCAGTTTCTGAGTTGGCCAACTTCTAGTTAAATAAGTTTCACTTTACTAAAGCTGTGGGAGAAATGACACCACGGGGAGATCAATATATGCAAATAAAATGAGTCATTTACATATTTTACATTATAAAAGTAGGCTTAGATCCAAGAGGATGTTCAGTGTAGCACACATCGAGATTCTACTCAAGCTCTTCACTCTATACTGGTAGGCGTTGATAATAGAAAATTGGCACATATATGAACAAAGCTCTTGAAACTGCCTGGAAAAGCTTTTTTTTCTTTTTTTTTTGCAGAAAAAGGTACATAACTGCAGAATGTACTTACTGCCACTGATCGTATATCAAAATGACACCCAGCTTCCTTGCCATTAACATTCAGGTCTACATCTGGTGGATTAACAAACAAAATATGTGACTGGTGTGTCTGCTGCTTTGTTTTTTTTTTTTTCATCTAAGTCAAGAGATAAAGCTGGGCTGAATGTTAAAAAAAATAAAGAATAAAAAAAAAGTGAAGGTTCTGGATACTGGTCACAAATAAACTCTAATTAAGAATCCCGATAACGCTTTCATTTCAACGATTAAGCCTTCAGAGTGGCATACAAAAGCGAAAGACAATGTGGTGGTCAGCTGTAAATAGCTTTGCTCTGTCTGGAGCCCATGGTGCTCGGCGGTCACTATTGACTGCAGTGGCAAGAGAAGGTCAGACGCAGAACACGGGCTGCTCAAAAGGTGGAATGAGGAAACTGAAGCAATCTCTGGTCAATATGAAATAGAAATCTCTGGACTGTACTGTGCCAAAGTTACTGGAGTGAGGTGGCCCTGCTGCACGGGGAACTTTCCTGAGCAGAGGGGGGTGTTATGGGAAATTGGATCGCCCACTGGCAAAGTCTAGCACGGCTCAAATAGAGGATCACGCCACACACATCCCAGAATACAGATCTGAGCTTTATACAGCACACAGGAGGCATTGAAGTGTGTTTCAGCACCCTGTAAAACCTACTGAGTGCTTTATCATCACTGAGATCATCCAGCAGGCCTACAGCTACTACACTTAATAAGAACACCCTTTTATCAACAAACAAACAGACAATATGGACCGCTGTGCTGGACTCTATGTAATTTTAAAAGCAGCTAAAGATGCTTTTGTAATTTTGCCTGTTTTTTCCATTTCCCAGTTCCTTTTTTTTCATTCGTACTCTCATTTTGCTTCTATTCCCATTCTAGATTTTACTTCTCCCACATTACATTTTACACCTCATTTTAGTTCTTTAGTTTCATTAACTCTTATTATTGTGTGAATAAAAACTGTATTTTACAAAATTTCCTTGTTTTTACACATCATTTTTTTTATTTGACAATATACAAACACGATTCTTACATTTCAACTTATTCTATTATTTAAATAATTTTTACATTTCAACTTCTATTCGGCTTGCTTTCCTCTAATGACTTTTTCTTAATTTATGTTCATGTGTTTTATTAAAAAATCGATTTTTATTATTTCTTATTTTTTTGGTTTGTTTTTATTTACTCTAATAATATAAACTAAATTTATTTTAATTGCTGCACCTATTATCTGGAACTGACTCTTGTTATTATCACATTGGTTGTCTGTTTAATGATGTATAAAATGTCATTATAAGTATCTATCCTAACTTAAAGGTATACATTAAGCTTTACCCCCATCGGGCCACCAGAGGGCAACCCCAGGACTTCCTGTTTCTTTGTTTATGTAAGCCATGTGCTCTGTGTTTATGTCGATGTCATGTGACTGTCATGTGTCACCCTTGTCTTGTCATTGGGCATTTCACTATTGTATTCAGGTGCTTTGTGTTTAGACTTATTGATTTCTTTATTAGTTTGTGTAGATCGTTTGTGTAGATTTGTTTTGCTTCGTTAATATTGCATTTAATGTTGATTCCCAGGATTCTGATTCTATGTTGCTGAGTCTAATGCTAGTGCTAGTTCCTCCTTTGTTCTTTTTCTTGCTGGTTTTGAAGTCAAAGTTTTTTGTTTTTGTTGTTTTGTATTTTGAACTTGTGTAAATAGACCACACTTGCATCCAACTCAACCTCCAATTTCCCTGACAGAAAACCGACCGACCGGATTTATAAGAAAGAGTTTAGCCAGCCATCTTCTCAGCACGTGGTGGAACGGTCTACCAAGCTCATCCCAAACACCTAGTTTGAGCCTGCTGAGCTGTTGATGCCTGAGCCCATCGTTGCACCAGAGCCAGACCTTAAGGGACCAGGTATGTAAGCTGCTATCCTTTTCTATCCCAGAGGGAGATAGAGTTGAGCACTTGAGAATTGAGAGAATCCCTGTTTACTCTCCTGGTGCTGAAGATGAGCCAGTTATATCTGGTGCAACTCCCTACCTGCTCACACATGACTATGACCTTACACCACAGTCTCAACCTGACCTGCCTTTGACCATGCTCTGAATCCTGACCCGGTTCTGAACTTGGCTTCACCCCCTGGTTGGGCTGAGGACGTTGCCCCGACCCATGGCTGGGCTGAGGATGCCCTGACTCGGCCAATAGCGTTGCCCCGCTCCCTGACTCCTCGCTTGTCGTCCTTGCTTTTCCGTGGCCTCTATATACCCCTCTGTACTCGCTGTCCTTCTTTCCTGCATCTTGGCCTTGCTGTACTCCTCTCTCCCTCCACTTGGCCTCACCATTTTCTTTGCTATCCCTTCAAGCCTTGCCGTACTCCTTGCTTCCCCCTTGGCCTCACATTTCTCCTTGCTCCCCCCTTTGCTTCACCGTCCTCCTCGCTCCCCCTCCTTTGTTCTTTCTGCTCCCCTTGCGCTTGCCCTTGGCCTAATAGTAACTCCTGCCCCAGCCCTGTCATGTCTTGTGAGCTATATGACCCGGAAGTCAAGCTAAGATGGGTTTTGACAGGTCGGGACCCGCACCTTAAGGGGGGATACATAGTACTTTACCCCACCAGGCCACCAGATGGCAACCCCAGGACTTCCAGTTCCTTTGTCCAGGCCATGCTCTTTGTTTATGTTAGTGTCATGTGATTGTCATGTCTTGTTTTGTGTTTGTGTTTTTTTTAATTTTTTTATTAGTTTGTGTGAATATGCCCCTGTGTTTCACGCTGTCTTTGTTGTTAATGTCGCTGCTAATGTTCATGCATTGGTTTTCATGTCGTTAATGCTACTTCCTTGTTTGTTCTTTTTCTTGCATCTGGTTTCGAGGTAAGTCTTTTTTGCTTTGCATTTTTCACTTTTGTAAATAAACTGCACATGCAAGTAATTATTACCTATAATGTTTTAATTACCACCACTACTATTACTACAAAATAATAATAATAACTTATTTTAAAAATAATTTGTAAATCCACTTATCATTTAAGTGTAAAATAAAATGATGATTAACAAACTATATACCGACTGTGCACAAATAATGGAGCTAAAATAAAATATAACAAATGGTTACAAATTATTCTGCACTTTTACTTAAGATATCATCAGTATTTTTGCAGCAATCTTTAAACTCCAATTTGGGTTGATTACATTTTATGTAAAACATTTTTCAGACAGTTATTAAAAGTACCATTCTTATTTTTTGAAACACCACCACTATTTTGCTGGTAATCTGTAATTAGACTAATATTATTTCTAATTAAGGCGACATGTATGCTCAGACTGCAAAATACAAAACCATCATTAGACATTTATTGCATTTATGTATTTTTTTTCTCTTTTTCCTAATCTCTACTGTCAAGTAAGCTCAATCCTGTGTCTAGTCTGGTCTGATTTGATATCTTATACAAAACCTAAAACCTTCTCCTGTTTCTGTCTCGCTTCGGGTTTCCTCCGGATCGGTGTGTACTGAAGACGCAGAGCCACAGGTCCCTGGGCACAAGCACTCATCAGTCTCTCTCTCTCTTTCCACCTCCCTGTGAGAGAGACAGGTCTCTGGCACATACTGATCCATCTCTCTCACTCCCGCTCTCTCTTTTTCTCTCTTTTAAAGAATTATACCTCGTAGTCAGTGTTCGTGTTGTCGCTGTATCGATTTGAAGAGAGGGGGGAAAAAAGGTATAATTCAGAGCTAATGCAGGTGTGATGCTCAGCTGAGCAAAAGCACAAGGATCCAGCACACACTCACAAAAAATGCGCATGAACACACATGCATCTTTGCTTCTTATATAAATAGAGTGTGAAAATACGGCATTCTCGGCTTATTTGTACTAAAACGAAGCACGTTAACACTTCTGTAATGTTTCCAAGTCTATGCACTAATGTGTAAATAACATGAATTCTCCCATGTGAAAATGATGTTTATGTGCGTATGATGGGTACAGCAGTGAGTCTAACCTTCAACATCACAGCTGTGTAGTCCATCAACAGCACAATAAATCATACAGCCAAACAAAACTGCTGCTTTTAACCTCCTGGTCCAAAGTGTTAATAAATATTAATAGTGCTCATTGCACACCACTTTCAGCTCTATTTAAGAGCCATAAAGGCAAATTCGAAGCCCATTCATGGCTATGCTAATACCAGCATACAGAAAGCTCGCTGCCAGCATCACTGCACTCCTAAGTGGAGAAATATTAAATTGACATTTCGCAAACTACTCTGATCATATACAGATTTTCTTACTGCAAAGCGTTTGCTCAGCTCCGGGCCCGGACGGGCTTCCCCGGGACAGCGGCGGCCATGAAAGCAAAGCTGGTTTATGGAGAAGTGATGTGGCTCACTGGCTGTCTTAATGGCAGTAATTTGAAAGCGTTAGCTGGATTGAGGCCTGAAGGACAGCTGGAGGCAGGAAAGAAATGGGGGTTGCCGTGAAAAAGGGATGTGTGTGTGTGTGTTTGGCGAATAGGTTGTAGCGCTAAGAAAAAAAGCGTGACGCTGAAACGTCTGGAAGGAAAAAAAGGACGATGTCAATTTGTCATGATTAGGCAAAAGAGAAGGAAAACTTAACTAAACCAAATGAACACAACAGGTCTTTCACCTTCACCTTCTCTCAGTGTGCACACAGCAGTCGACGCCCAATTTAATGCCTGTTCTATAAAGAACACACATTAGCCTAACCTCCTTCTGCCGTCGAAGTATTCTGGTGATCAGAGTCATTTATTCACACTAACATAGTCATAGTTTGTCATTAACCAATGTAATGAAAAAAAAAGTTGTTATCGAACAGGATTTAACTTCCTGTTCGCTGGCATTCTGCTGGTCCACTGAGCTTAATGAGTTTGTGTAGAACAGTGAGTGAGTCAACACACACACACACATAGCTTAGAAGCTCAAATAAACCTGAAAAAGCCTTCATGAACGGCCACATTCTATTAGGAGAAAATGAATGTACAATTATTTCATGCAGTTAAGCGCTGAGAGAATGCGAGCGCGAGTGTGTATTTGCATGTTCGGTGTTCTTCCCAATTAAAAGCTAATTAATTAGATACATTTCTATTAAGGAACAAATCCCACTCATCAATATACAGAGCCAGAGGGTCATTCGCTCCTTAAATGAGAATCGGGTTTCTTACACTGCGAGTCACTAAAAATAACTCACTAAAGCATGGGTAAAAAATACAATAAACAAACAAAAAAACAAAAACTGTAGTCGATTCGTGGATAAACTTAAACACAAGCACATTGTAATGATCCGCAAAATGGAGAACTGGATACGAATGAAGCCCGATGTTTTAACATATAGGTTTTCCTTATATAAATTTTATTCCTCACTGCAGAAATCCAAGAGAAAATGAAGACGACCTACGGCTACCAAAGACGAATGACTTAATTTCACACGACTTTAAGTCTGCTTAAAAAAATAAACGTAGTAAACTTAACTGCTAAGCAGGAGTGCAATATAGAGAAAAAAAGCGATATTAACCAATTTGACAACGTGGTAAAGAAACACAAAGCAAAAATATCTAGCAAACGCCAGGAACTAACCAAGAACTTAAAAGAAAAAAAAACTTGGTGTAAATATTGTGGATTTGTGATGTGATTTTGTTTCCAGTAGTTGTTAAATGCTTGTCTCCAATCTGCGTTAATAGAGGACTCTGCTGTCCTTGAACACTTTTTATAATGTTATTGTCTTTTTCCTACACACAATAAGCGGTTCCTTTCTCAAGCGATGGTTCAGGACCAACATGCTCAGTTATCCGCACGATACCTGATTTGAAATATTCCGTAAAATTAAAAAAAAAAAACTTCCAGTATTGTAGTAACTCATTAAAGCTGACAAATCGTCTATATTTAAGCTTTTATTCTAAGCGTCGGAATCAAACTGAGGTTGTTCCTGTTGGATTTTGACAGTGGCCACACACATACACGTGTAAACACACAGCCTTGGGGCAGTGGAAAGGTTGTATTCCACACTGCTAGCGGCGGTATGACATAGCAGCTTCTATTTGTAGAGAAAGAGGGTTGACTTCAAGCTGCTGTGAGTGTAACACTGACCCCCAATGACCTTTGACCCGGAACACTGCCCGAGGCTCCAACTCGGCAATTCCTGATTCGTTTGCAATTACCGCCGGGACCCTTGTCTCACGAGAGCGCTGGTGTGCAAGAATTTAGTCAAAACTGTCTTTTAATCGCAGCCATGCTGCAAGCTACTGGCTGTGTCTGTCTCACTGAGACGGAACGTACAGATATTTATTGTTTTACATTTCTCCATCACTGCCTTAAAATAAAGATTTAGGGTTTCCCTTGTAACCCAGAGCCATTCTGCAAGCATCGGACCATAAGTGTGTGTGTGTGTGTTTGAAAATCCCAGTCCTTTACTCTTTTGTCTCTCTCTGTCAGTGCTCTTGTTGTAAGTGAAGGCAGATGAGAAGCAGAGTTTCCCTCGGCAGTGTGTGTTTTCCGCACTCATCTGTCACTGGTTTACATACATGCAGTGACACCTCTAGTCTCAGCGGGAAGCTAGTGTCAGCGACGTGCCCCGCTAAAGGCAGTCTGCTAGGGTACGCTGCTTCTCCAGGTATCCCTCTGGAGAGGCATTAGGACTTAGTGACAGTATGACAGCACACACACACACACACACACACACACACACAAAGCCTTACCATACAAATCTACAAGCGCTGTCCTAAGCATAGCGCTGACTTAGCACCACATAAATATCATTGGACACAAAATTATTTAGCAACCCCTCAGTCCTGGAGCTATGGAATTTTTAGGATGAATAATGGAAACAAACAGGTAAATGGCTTTCAGGAGTGGAATAAATAGTAAATATTTCTTTGGTTCAAAAATGTTATAAGGACAAAAAAATATAGGAAGGACAGCTGGAGCAGTTCAATGATAATTGACTAGACAAGTGATTAATTTCTATGACCTTTCCATTTCCTGACACAAATTTAAATCCTAACCCGTAATCTAGATTAAACGCACACCTGCAGACTCTTCCTCTGATTCTCGAGGGCCGAAAGGTGCTGGTGAACACAAACTCAAAAAGCGTCACTCTCTTTCGGAGCTGCTATTTTGGACAGTGTAAAGTCAACATTACTCCCCAAGGTTCTCCGCTGATAATGAGCACAAAGGAGGCGCCAGACCTCATAAACCTTGGGAACGATGCTGAACTCCTTATGAGCGCCCTTTTTTTCTCATTCTCTCTTTCTCTTTTAAATTAATCTAATTCCATGTGGACACTTAAAGGGCCCGTCAAGTAGGCCACACTCTAAACAAGCTTTTTAATACTGCCTGGTTCTTAAAGGGGAAGTAACTCTTAAAGTTCAACAATAAAGCAAACAACAAATATATATTTTCTGTGCACACAATCTTACGCTTCTGTGCAAAAAAAAAAGCACCATAAAAACCAGCCCAATTGTCTGTCTCTTTTATCAAGAGTTATAGGGTAAAACCGCTAACCGCTATAAACCGCTATAAATTTATATAAATTAATTTATTTTCCCTTCGCTCGGCTTTCCACTGTCAACGACATGGTAAAAGACAGACTAACGTAGAGAAAACTGAAAGATTAGACTTTGACCCAAACCCCTTTGTTTTGGATGGACTGATAAAATAAAAATTAGAAAATAAAATTACGGCCTACCAAGTCAGTAACAAAAAGCTGATGAATTAAACGTTCCGTGATGATCAATGCACATAAAATAAGTTGCATAAATTTTTTCATGCATTATATAATACATTAAACATGCTTTGTTGAATTTTCTAAATTGCTATATAGGTCACATGTAACTACAATAAAAATACAATATCAACTAGGAATGTTTAAAAAATATCGCAATTATTTTTTTCATTATAGAGTATCGATACTCTTATCAATAATATCGATATATATATATTTAAATTACGTTTTTATCCGCATGGTGAGCATGGAGGTAAGCATTGTGGTAAAAATAAGTCCGCCTCCGGCTTCATATTTGTTGTATTTTGAGCTATTTGTTTAAAACTTGTTTTTTTACGTTTTTTAAAAATGTAATGTATTGCAATATATCGTGATACGTATGATATCGTGTATCGTACCGCCCTTGCTAATACACAGCCCTTATTACAACAGTAGTATATTACTAATAATACACTAGACATATACATATACATCTAGAATATATATATATATATATATATATATATATATATATATATATATATATATATATATATATATATATATATATATACACTTTTATCCTGTTTCATCTATTAGTGTGTCTGATGGTTTCTAGTGGTTTCTGTCAGCATTTCATTAACAAAAGCCTTCAGGCTCATTCGAAATCAAATTGGTTTGACTTTTCCCTATCGAAATAGGGTCAGTTTCAGTAATTCTTTAAGAGAGGTAAAAAGAAAAAAAGAAAAAAAAAAAAAAGAACATCGAGAGTAGAGAAAAAAAACCAAAACAAAACAAGCAATAATGGTTTTGTTTTGATCGAGGGGGGAAGTGTGTGGTTATTCTGACGTCCCCCCCCCAAAAAAAAAAAAAAAGCCCCTGGGGAATGATCATTACATCTCTCCGCTATACCCAGATGTTAGTGATATTACTCAAGAGACTTACAAACCCTCACTTTAGTAACAAGTAATTAGAGGGGGGAAAAATACAATAAAAATATTTACATTTTATTAAATATTAATGTTTCAGTGACTGATGCTAAATATCTACTTGTCTAAATTTCAGCTACACAACACACCCAGCTGTAATAATTTGTAATAAATACACTCATGACTATATAAAGCACTAAAGTGTCAGCATGTATTGATATGTTTGTGTATCGGATTAACAATACTAAAAGTTGAATGCATACAGTACTGAAATGTTAGTATATAAATGAGTGTCAGCGTCTAAACTGTATGTTATTTATGGCACATCTATTAGCAGCTTTACGATCCTGACACAGACACGAACATACCCCATCGGCCAAAACAGCAGCACACAAGCCGCATATTAAGGCGACATGCGGTAAGAGGTAATACCGGAGAGAGAGAGAGGGGAGGAGAGCGGTAAAAGCGGGGGTGAGTCAGGGTCAGCGCCATGTCGGTGAGCACCACAGCTGAAAAGTGCTGCTCCACACACAGACGGCTGAGATGAGATAATTATATTACGGCTCATCATTAGCACTGGCTGCCTCCCCCACCGGCTAAAGCTGGAAGCCTCCGGTCAGAACTGCGAGCCAGACGAAGGGCTGAGGGTGGAGCTACCGACTTCTGATAAGTTTCCACATCTTTTATGTACAACTCAAATTTTTTAATTTCGATGAGGCTTAACAAAATCGCAGGTTGTGTATTTAGAATATTTCTTTACACATTTTTTTTCAGTCCATACGTTGCAAATTGCTCGGTACAGCAACCAAACACCAGTGTACACCAGTTCACAGGTCAGCCCGCTGCCCTGAAGCCCTATCTGGCTAACACTAGCTAAAGCTGTAGGGCACTTTTGGTGGATGCTAACCACTAACCTCCCTGTGAGGCTTTGCCTACTTCAGGCTGATTCTCCTCTAAAGGCTCGACACCGTAAACTTCATGGCATTTTACCAACATTTATTTTTCTCGTTCCTCTCCTCCGTACTCTTTTTTACCCAGCTCCTGTGTGCTTCTGGCTTCCAGTCCTCCAGACAGTCCTCATACAGCACCTCTCTCTCACAGCGCGGCTTCTCTACGTCAATCCCTGGCATGATGCCAAGCTGCCAGCCCGCCGAACCCCCACCTAGGATGAATGGAGCGGCGGGAAGTTAGCAGAGCACCGCGCCAATCGCGCACATCTCCCTATGATCATCAGACTAATTAAGATCCAACTGCTTTTATGTGATCTTTAGTAGTACATCAAAATATCAATTTGAGACAATTAGCTGCTGAATGTGATGACTCAATTCATCATTCCTGAAGGATTTCATTTTTCTCTCTCTCTTTTTTTTTTTTCCTTGTCAGTGGGAGGAGGGAGCCAAAATATTGGCACTCTCATTCAAGCACATGAATGTTTTCTGTCATGCATATTAATGGACAATTTTTCTCAGAGGCTAATTTCAATGCATTAATTACAATTTTATGTTCTCATTAGATGATATAATTCACTAGCGAAGCTCAGAATGACTGATCTTCTGAAGCCATGTTTTTTTTCCCCCATGTCTGTGTAATTTACAAGGCTTCCGATAAATTTAAATGTCAAGAAACATCAAATAAATGAATAGGAGAGAAGGGTATTTAGCACCCTGTAATAAAAGCACCGCTCCGCTTGCTGGAAGGAAACAGGTGACTTTTTGCCACCGCACCCTTTAGACGGTAAGGAACAAGAACTAATTTACAATTTTACTCAATTAAAACCCTCCACGTCTGACATATATATCAAGGACAAAGAGCTTTGAGGAAAAGAGAAAGATTCAGACGTATTATTTGGTTATTTGGCCAAAGATAAGAGGACCTCGAGTGCACAGAAAAAAAAAAATATGGGCGTTCGTAGGGGATTTTGCCAGCTTAAACGTGTAAAGTGCCGTGGATCTTTATCCGATTATCATGGTAACTTTTTTTCACATTCAATTTTCAAATCAGTGGCCAAAGAATTCCGTGTTGGAGAGCTCAGCTCAGTGAAGGAAGACTGCAAATGCACGTCTCATTTTTCAAGGTTGTTCAGTGATAAAAGCACGTTATCGGTGCAGCGGGGGGGCTGGGGGGTGGTGCACAGACAATCCATCTGCACCGCCGATATTCTGCACTTTACAAACTGTCGCTCTGCTGTGGCACAGGTCTTCCGGAGCCGTTATGGAATCGTTCAATTTCACAATTTAGGGAAGGCCAAACAAGCAACAAAAAGCAAGGAAATTTCTGCCAAACTACTAGGAACAATTTAAAAAGGTGGCCACCAGCACAAGAGCCAGGGTTAAAAGAAAAACTCCACCTTAAGTAAAAGACGCAAAAGAAATTCAAGCTGCCCTCTGATCAGACCTGGAGCAGCTTTGATTTCACTCGCCGACTATCAGAAAAAATTCAGAACCTTTTGCAGACCTTAACGCGCAATTCCGTCGCACATGAGAGTTTACAGTGGGCGAGTCTCGATGGAGTTACTGCTATCAAACGCAACGATAAATTATTCAAAGTATACAGATTTGGTAAAAACAAAGCGACTGAAGTAATAATAATAATAATAATAATAATAATAATATTCCACCTTTTAACAACGTCTGTTTATTCCTCCGTTTGTTCCTACCTGCAAGCCCCTGAACTAAAGAGCATAAAATCCTGTCTTCATGAAGCCCATTAAGAAGGAAGTTTATCATGTCTAATTAGAATGTAAACAGAGAAATGAAGACGTCAGTGATTAAAGGAGCAGTCTCTGCGTCTGTCGCTAGGGGTAGGATAATTACTCAGATAAAGCTGTGAATATGAGGGAACGTTAAAGAGAGACAGTTTCAACATATTATGACTGAACTTCCCCATGGCCACCTGGGAATGCGTGATTCTAAAGCGTTTCCCAGCAGACGCAGACTCGTGCCGCTTTGCTACCCGGCCAGACAGAAATCTGGTGAGGGGCTACTCATTGTTTCACACAGAGAGGTAAAATAAACCGATCAGCGAGGACATACAGTTTGCTGTGTTCACTTCTAATGGACCGCAGCAGTTGTGTCAAGAACATGGACTACTACCTGTGAGCTAAATAACGAAAAAAAACCCTCATAGTCTGTTCAGGCTACGTAATCCAGAGTCAACTGTAAAATCACCTGATGTTTTTCGGAGGCACGTCTAGTACCGTTTTGGATTTTCTTTTAACAAAAGTCAGATTTATTTGTACATGAAACAATTGTCTGTTTTATAGAAGCCAGAACATAAAAAAAAAAGATTTTTCAAACTGGAATGTGAGCAGTTCAAATCCTGATGTCAGCGCAGTGTGATTGCTGCGGTTATGATGCTGTCAGGTTGTGTTGCCTTGGCGATGCGTTGTAATGAATAGAAGTCCAGTGTGCACAGCAACACATTTACGTCCATCTGTCAATCATTGTTACTGCGGCGGATTTCAGAGTTTCTCTCGCCAGCCGTGAAGCGAGATGGAGATCGAAAAATACTGCCCGATATCACACACACCCACACCCACACACTTTGTTTGTCTCTCTCTCTCTCTAGGTTTTTTTTAACGTGTGATATGTGATTTGAGGGAAGACTCCCCGTTTAATTAGCAGCTAGGACAGGAAGGCATGAAACATTTTTTCTTAGATCAGATGCAGCTTATTTGTCATGTCTATAAAAGCAGTTCACTCCTAAGACCAACAAGTTGTTGGTGCAGAAGAAATAGCTAAAGAGACAATAGTTAATTTTATTTTTGTCGCTATTTCTGGATTGATAATTTAATAGATTATGTTGTCCTCCGGCCATGGCTAAGTGGTTAGCACGGTTAGTACCTTACAGCAAGAAGGTCACAGGTTCGTATCCCCGGCAGGGGTCTTTCTGTGTGGAGTTTGCATGTTTTTCCCGTGCTTGCATGGGTTCTCCGGTTTCCTCCCTCAGTCCTAAAACATTCTAATGTTCTAATGTAATTCTAAATTGCCTATAGGAGTGATTGTGAGTGTGTGTGGTTGTTTGTCCGTATGCAGGGTGGTATCCCTGCCTTTTGCCCAATGACAGATCACCCTGACCCTGATTAGGAATAAGCGGGTATAGACGATGGATGGATGGATGGATGGATGGATGGATGGATGGATGGACGATGTCCTGCTGTTCAAGGCAAAACGTTATTTGCCACTATATTGCATTCAGCACTGACTGGAGAGTTGTAACTTAAAAAAGGCGCTGGGCAAACACAGTCAGTCGACTCATCAGTCCAGGATGTGAGGAGTAATAAATCACTGCACATGCTATTTACAGTAATCTCATAACGCTTCCACTGCAGCCACGTCCCCCTCCAGATTTCTGTTTAGGTAAGCTAAAGCTAAACAATATAAACGTAGCAAAAGTATCTTTTTAAATTTATCTAAATTGACCCATTGATTTGATACATTTGGGACAAATAACATTCAATAAACTTAATCTGACAGTTTGAGAATATTTTTTGTTTCGGGTTTTTTTTTTTTTTTCTCTTCAGTCATTTAGAGCAGCCGTGTGACATTGTCACCATATTCTTCCTTTGGCTTTATAACTCAGGACAACATGCATGCAGAAGCTTAGGTGCCTGTATACAGCACAGATGAATGATACTCTCTTTTTTCAAAACCATGTCCTCCCATGTGCTGTCAATCAGAGAGAGAGGAAGAGACCGATTTTGTGAATATGTATGGATGGATGGAAAGAAAACATGGCTATCCAATAAGCAGTATGTATCCAAATATTCAAGCATGTGTGTGTGTGTTTGTGTGTTTGAAAGAGAGAGAGAGAGAGAGAGAGAGAGAGAGAGAGAGAGAGACACCGAGTAATGGGGGAGGGGGGAGGCCGAGGGAGCATGTCAAGGATTTGAGGTCCTTCATCTCTGCAGCAGAGCATACACATCTCTCAGTAAAGCAACAGACAGCTGCAGCTCCTTTCTAACGTGCCTCAACTTAGATCATCGAGTGAACTGAAAGCACTCTCCGAAACGCACAAAGATAACACAGCCAGCTGCCATGGGAAAAAGAGCGAACGAGAGAAAGAAAGAGAGATGCAGGGGGCTCTTTCTGTAGAACCAGGGATGTGTATTTGCATGTGTTTCTCCCTGAGGGGTTTCCTCATTTTTCCTGATGAAAAACACACGAGACAACATTTAACACATTTGCTTAAAGATGACAACCGACTACCGATTTCATTCCAGCCAGGCTTTTGTCTCAAACGAAGAAGGGTGGCTGAATGGGTGGGTGGTGGAGGGGGAGACGGGACTGAATAAGGTTTGTTACAGAGACTGACAAATGTATCCGTCTGTACGGATGAGTGTTTCATCAATTTGAAACAGGCCCTGAGATCCCCCAAGGTGCTCGTCTAGCAGCAAGCCGACTTCTTCTACGGCTTCCTTTAATTGTCACCATTAAGCTGAGATAAAAACTGTCAGTCTCATTTATACAAACAACCCCAAGAGAACTGCGCCGGTTAGACACCCAAGCCGTTCGGATTTTTCCTAACACCGTGAGTTGAAGTCAAACTATTAACAAATGAGTTCAAAGAAGTAAAAAACTAACAGCTGGAAATAAAATTTAACTCCATGGGAGTTAATAGGTAATGTGGGTGTCCCGCGGAAATTATGTATGCACACACACAGACACACACACACAAAAAAACAACAACTTTTTAATGCCACTTGTGGGATCTGGCTAATTTTTATATAAAGTTGAACCTAAACTTAAAAAGGTTTGATGAAAGCATGAAGCATGAAAAAGAATAAAAACAGACCTAGGAGTAAATTAGGTGGTTCGAAAAGATCTGTTTGTGGTTGCAGACTAAAAAAATACAGCTTCTTTGCACTGTCGCTTGCCAATTATATGTACTTTTGCAAAAAAGTACATATAATTGACTGGAACGATTAATAAAACTACAATACCTTTTCAAAACTATTAATAAAAACTATTTTTCTTTATAATTTCCAACATAAATAAAAAAATATATATACATTTGCATCAGCTCTGGTATAAATCATTTTTCAAACAGCGGTGTGTCCTGTAAAGCAATGCAAATACTTCATTTAATTAATTTAACCAATATATATGTTTTTAAGAAATCACTCTATATATATAATAATATAATAAATACAGAATTCTTTAAACTCTAATCCAGCATCTCACACAAACAGCCATGTCATTTGTTCCTAATAAAATGAACAAAACTATTCTAAAAAATATAATAAAAAATTATTTGGATATAATTCTGAAAAAAGACAAAGAATAAAATAACAAATACTGTGTGTCGAATAAAAATTATTAATATGTGTGTGTATCCCGAAGGCAGCGCATTCAACACCAAACACATCAAGTTAAAGAGGGTGCTGAAAAGGGGAGGGGTCAGCATCTGTCATCGAGCACACCACAAAACTCAACATGAGGTTTCATGTCAACACACACACACACACACAATAAAGAGTGAACATTGCTGTCAAGTCAGTTAACATGCTGATAGGTGCATCTGGGGTTAAATCAGAAGTATGTGAGACCACCGGATCTCTGCCACACATCCACGACTCACTGGGTTAAAGTGATCAGCGGGGTTAAACAGCCTTTAGGAAAAAGTCCTGCTGCAAAAGTTAAAACTAAAAGCTCGCAGGTCCATGCTAAATAAAAGAAGCTGATAGAAAAGCTTTGCTCTAATTACTACAGCCTAAACGAGGCCACTTTTGCCCTGAACTACTGAGAACTAATAAAAACAGATTACGCCTTATCTTTAACAGCACAGAATAGAGAAAACCATGAACAATTTCTTAAGTGATTAAAACATTAAGTCTCGTTAGTGTAGTAAATGTCAATTTTCTTACCGATGGATCCTAATGAGAAAAAAAATAAAACTAAAAACTCATCTAAAAGTGTTTTAATTGTGTGTATTAATGCAACTTCTATATGTGTAAGCATTAACTAATTTACTAACGTTACCACAAAATACACTTTTAGGAGAGTAAAAAAATTCCTAATAGTTTTAGATGAAACAGAATTAGCTGAAAAGTCAATGCCTACTTAACACATCAAACTGTAGAAAAGAAGCGTTCGCTGATGTGACCTTTCCATTTTAAAAACAGCGTGATTTTATACCACCCAACAGTGATATGCTGTTTGACACGGCTGGACGCTGTTTGACACAACTGTAACACATGGATCGTTGGGTCTGCCATGCAAAAAAAAAGGCATGTCCGCAGGAATAATAACACCACAATCATCTATTTAAAGCCATTAAAGGTATAATTAAAACTCGAAATCGAAATTCATCCATACATTTAAGTAATGTACAAAATTGTACAGAATGCACTCTTTTCTGCAATGCTGATAAAGAAAACAACACAGCACTGCCTTGCAAACTTTTCTTACACACACACGCACGCACGCACGCACGCACAAACACACACACCACAAAAAACCCTCATTTACATCAATCTTAAAAATAATAAATCATAATAATGAACAATGAATTGTGCATAAACACAATGATATATATAAAGATTTGATATAATATATAATTATAGAATTATTATTCTAATATATTTTGAACTCTTTCTTTCTTTCTTTTTTTTTTTTTTTTTTGCTTTTGCTGTATAAGAAGTCTACAGGCCTGCAGTGTTTATAATAAGAATATGCCATGAAGGAGCACTAAAGAGTAATGTAAGTCGAATTTGCTGATGGAGCATAAACTGATTTATAATAATTAAAATATTAATATGTAATTATATCATAAACAGGGACCATTAATTAAATAGTTATTTTAAGACATAAACGATAACCTTTTAAAAAAAAATTGAATGACCTAAAATTAATTCACAAACACAATATACTATAATAATAATAATAATAATAATAACAATACTGATAATTATTATTCTTTGTTATTATATAATTGTGTTGTTTTGCAAATGTTGATATAGTTCTACTAATAATAATAACAACAAAAACAACAACAATAATTATTATTATTATTAGTGTCAAAAACATTATTATTATTTTTGTTATTATTATTATTATTATTAAAATTCTGATGCATAATAATAATATTGTAGTTGAAACAGTCAAATGTGAAAAAAAATAAAAAATAATATAAAATAAAATAAGAAAATAATGAAAATAAAACGCTGCTTTAGTAAATAAACAACAGGTAGGAAATCTATCTTAAAATACAGATATTATCATCATTTCAATCTGTCATGCATTTATAGTACAATTCCACACCACGCTACAGTCCCTGTAAATAAAGAGAGAGAGACAGAGAGAGAGTAAGAGAGAAAAAAAAACGTACCATCAAGAGCGGTGCTACTGATCATCTCTGCCGGGATAGAGCAGGGGGAAGTGGGGGAGAGGAAACAGCCGCGCCGGAGGAATTCCGAGAGCCGGAGATTGTCTTTAAGCGCGGCCACTTTTCCCTCTCTGCTATCGGATTTCCCCTCACCGTATAACCCGGGGGTAAAAACACGGGCTTTATTTCATCAGCTACTCATTTAACCTACATGCATGTATTTAAGGTGAAGTAGGCAAAAGCAGCAACAAAATGCTACTGTGGAGCTGAGAGAGGAAGAGGGTGAGTGATCGTGTGTATGTGTGTGTGTGTGTGTGTGTGTGAGAGAGAGAGAGGGAGAGAGAGAGAAAGAGGGTAAGAGAGAGGTGGGGTGTAAAAAGCACTCGCATGAAGCTCATGTCAGTTTTCTTCCCAAACCACATGCTTTAACTCAATCCTACCATTTGTCCTAAAGCATGATGGGCTGATCTCAGGCTGATCTCGGGCTGATCCCGGGCTGATCACCTATCCTGTCCTGATCTGTTTGGATGGAATAGTGTAGATCTGCTGCCATTACAGACAAATGTAACAAACTTGTAACCAACTTTTCAGCAGATACATAAACTATTTCATAGCACTGACTTTTTTTAGCCAAGAAAGTTACTTTAAAACACTTCTAACCGCATCCCAAAGTCAGAACACTTTTCTCTCATCACAGCCGCTAAATGCTGCGTTGATAATGATGATGATGATGATGATGATGATTAATGCAACTTGACTATCATTCAAAGGAACTTCTTACAACTGTTTTAAAGGGAAAAAATACAAAATGAAGGTAGTCGGTATCTGTGGATCTGATCTGTAGTTTTTTTTTTTTGTTTTTTTTTTTTTTTTTAAGATGATGATGATGATGATGCTGCATGTGATTGATCCTATCCGGGGAGGCTGCACGAAAGAAGCAGCACGGCGCTCTTTAATAATCCGGCGCTTTTGTAAATGGTCGCTATGCGGCTGAAAGGCAGTCTGGAGTCTTACCTGCGTGTGTAACAGGGGAACGGCGGAGGTCAGAGCGACATCGATCCGATGGGTTTTCGGAGGGACGGCGGCGGCTCGGGCTACGCGCGGACGCTGGCTATCTGAAAGCATTCCAAGTTAGTGAAGGAAAAGCCTGACCACTGCCTCTGCCATGTTGGAATTTCAAACCCCAAACAGCTGCGCCGTGCAACAGCACAGCACGCCGCGCACTGCGCATGCGCCCTGACGCCTAGAGCCAAATTCAAAGCATGGGCCGTGCGCGATGTCTTAGAGTTCTATCGCAGGACAGGCTCTCTCTCTCTGTCTTACACACACACACACACACACACACACACACACACACACACACACTTCTGTCACTTCCTCACTGAAACAACAACCCATTCCAATTATATATATATATATATATATATATATATTATATATATATATATATATATATATATATAGAGAGAGAGAGAGAGAGAGAGAGAGAGAGATAGATTATATAGATTATATTATATTTATATTTATATATCTATATATTTTTTTACAACGTTTCAAACAAGTTTATATTAGAAATAAGTCAATGGATGTTGTGTCACATAAATATACAAATCATCAAATGTGACATGATTCCAAAGTAACTTCTTCAAACAACCCAACATAAAAAAATAACATTTAAAGTCATAATCTTGTTATCAGGTTGATGTTATTTGTTATCCACTAATTGTTTAGTTTAAACAATCTCATATCATTCATCCTCTATTCCCTAATTCGGGGTCACGGGGATCTGCAGGAGTCTATCCCAGCCGTCTCTGAAAGGGCGAAAGGCAGAAGGGGTACAACCTGGACAGATCATAGGTCCATCACAGGGCCACACATATTACACTCACTCCTATGGGCAATTTAGAATCACCAATTAACCTAACATACATGTTTTTAGACTGTGGGAGGAAACCGGAGTACCCAGAGTAAACCCACGCAAGCACGGAGAGAACATACAAACTCCACACAGAAAGGCCCCTGCTTAGGAATCGAACCCACAACCTTCTTGCTGTTAAAGAGCAAGTGCTAACCACAAAGCCACTGTGCTGCCCCATAAACAATGAAGAAGCAAGAATATATATATATATACGGCATTCGGCAGACACGCCCAACCAGAGCAACTAACATTTTTATCTTTTTAATACAACTGAGCAATTGGGGCTTGATGGCCCTGATTAGGAGCCCATTGGTGGTGGCTTGATGGTGCTGGAAAATCGAACCAGGATCTTCCAATTAGCGGTCCAACACTTTAACCACTGTGCTACCACTTTCTTACCACTACATATATATTTGAAATAAGTACTGAGCAATGAACCAAACTTAACAGATGAGGAAGTTTGATCCAAGGAAATTTAGTTATATAGCAAACGGCAAAAACAAGGCAATACAAGAGGCTATATATGTTTAGTAAGTAAATATTTGCCGGGTTCATGTAATAGAAGCAGATTCCAGTATTACATTATATATTTATTCATTTATGGTGTTTGACCAAGGTCACTATTGCCTCCTGATATTCGTCATAAAAAGCATGTAAGAATGACAAGCCAATTTACTGACAGAAACCTGTTCATACTGTAGCTAATGTTGCTTAATAATAGACTACCACATGTCACCACTCATGCTCCTTTGCTAATGAATCAGGTACTTGTGTTAAAGCATATTATTCCTTAATTACTTTTAAATGATTTAGTAACTACTATAAAAATCAATAGTAATAGTTGTGTGGTTAAGAGTATGAAATAAAAGTCTTAGGAGTTTAATAGATATATTTAATCTTATTTAGATTTGAGGGAGGGAAATAAAAGCCTCTGGCAACACTGATCTTTGAATCGATAAGCAGTTACTTTGTCTGTGTTCTGTGATCGCCATTTTCCAGGCATCACTAGAGAATATCTTTTTTTTATATTAAAGGAATCAGTAACCTTGACTGGTCATTATATGTTTATAACACACTGCTTTGACATATCAAGACATATCTGTGTGTCATGGTTTTTAATTTCCACATAAATTTGAAACCTGCAGATGTCTCAACCAGTTCACAAATCTCTTGTAGAGGTTCATCCACTACCTTTTCACTTATAAATAAACGCAAGTTCACAAAGGTGTGTTCATATGTATTGGTAAGACATTTTACCTATGTTCCCGAGTGCCTCGGTGTGTGTAGGCCTTGGATTGATGCATTGATTTGGCCCTGAGTACTCCCCTACCAGCTCAGTGGCCATTTCCAGCTCAGCCTTTAAGCCCAGAGAGAATTCCTGGTGCCCACCTCTGGTCCATCTGGGCCTTTTCTAACAAATGAGTGCCCTCCTCAGTCCAAGGTAATAATTGTTTTGCTACTGTTCAGCTACTCTTACTTTTTCCTATCTACTTTACTTTTAAAGAGAGGTCAAAGTTCAATGTATTGGAATAAGGCAGATGTGATGAAATTTAGTGGTATAGAGCGAAAGAAGGAAAATGCCCAGCACCACTTGGCTTTTACTTCTGGGCCCCTGGGCAAGGCCCTTAATCCTCAATTGCACTGTTGTATAATAAGATAAAATGTAAGTTGCTTTGGAGTAAGTATTCCGGCAAAATGTAATTGTAAAATGTGAATGTAAAAAAAAATTAAAGAGAGAGAACAAAAAAAGGAGAACGTTATAGGGAGTAAAACAGATGTGAAAGGATAGCAAAAGAAGGTAAGTAAAATATAGGTTAAAAAGGAGATGTACAGAAAATAGAGAGTAGAAGAGGGAGGGAGGGAGGGAGGGAGGGCACAATAGAGCAAGAAAGAGTGAAACAGAACAGCCACTATGGTAGATGCAATCAGGACAGTTATTAATCTCCAGGTTGAAGTGTTGGCAGTGGAGGAAAATGCTGCTCATCAACGCTGGAATTGCTGAACCTGTGCAGTGCTGAGGAAATGCAGGAGTGAACGGCTGTCTGCTGCCTCCAACCATCACTCTGAGGACGAGAGGTCAGCAGGAAAACAACCGCTGTGGAGTGTGCAGCCCAAACCTCCGCCATTGTCTCGCAGCCACATATGAGAAAGTTCTCCCCGCGCCTTTTGTCCTTGTGTCAGCAGGCAGGACATTCTAAATTATTTTGCTCAGCTGCCTCCCTGAACTCTTGCTACGGCACGTCAACACACACATCATCCAGACACACACACACACAATCATATTCCGGCACTGTGTGTGCGCGTATGTGTGTGCGTGCTTGGTCTTGTCGTCCACCACAAACCTTCACTCCTACCCATGCCCACAGCTTATGTTGATGCATGCAGATATTTCTTTTGTCTGTAGCAAAGACAATAAAAGGAAACTGCCTAATTAAAAATCAAGAGGACGAATAATGTTATTTATAAAATTTTGGAGTGATAACTTGAATATTAGAGATTAAAAATATTTTAGATTTTTTTTATTGGAATTATTCGATTTAACTGGCCAAAAAGTTCTATCTATCTATCTATCTATCTATCTATCTATCTATCTATGTACAGATCAGATCTATGTACTATATATATATATATATATATATATATATATATATATATATCATATATATATATATATATAGATATATATATATATATAGATATCTATCTATCTATATATATATATATATATATATATATATATATATATATATATATATATATAGATATATATATATATGATAGATAGATAGATAGATATGTGTGTGTGTGTTATTACATATTATAAGTATATCTTAGTTTAAAACCCACATTTCATGCAATATTTGAAATGTAGAACACCTAAACAATAACAAATTAAACCCTAGCTCTTTGTTTCTTACTCACAACTTCATAATTAAAAGGAAAATTTATCTGAAAGAATTTCAACATATTAACCAGAGTTGTGTACACTGTGCATCAGGCTCTAATTTGATAGGAATGTGTTGCCATGGTTGTCCCCTAAACCACCCACCCCAACCCCCAAGCTGAAAATGTCCGTTTCCTCAGGAACAAGGTTAGGAGTTTATCCAGTCACGTGACGTGCTGTTTTTTAACCTTCTGCTTGCAGACTCTTCTGTCATCTTCTATCACTTCATGTAGGCTTTTTCTTTGCCATGATAAACACATGCCTTGGAGAAAAAGCTAAGCAATGTCTAACACTTTAGATCAGTGTTCCGTGAAGAGAATCATTTGTCTTAGTTAATAACAAAACTGCTTTCTCCTTTATAGTCTTACAGTCTTACAGTTACACAATTTACAGTGTATAGTCAACTTACACAACTTGCAACTTACAGTCTGATATATATATATATATATATATATATATATATATATATATATATATATATATATTATATATATATATATATATATATATATAGACTACATGTATTGCTACTACAATTTTATTTGTATTGTAATGTGCAGAGTGGTTTATATCTCATAGCATCAGACAATCTAATTCTGGTTAACATTAAAATATTACAACTCAACACGAGTCACATCACTGTTCTAAGAGCTGAGTGACATGAGACATGAGAGACAAGTCCGTGAAAAATACAAAAAAATGAAAAAAAGGCTAGACAAAAAGTCTAGCTATATGATATTTGTTTTATTGTGATATTCATTGTTTAAAAATGTTGCTAAAAATAATAGCAGCAACATAAAAATATTAAGTATTAACTAGACAAACCAACTTAATAATACACTGAGGGGAAAAAATATTCGATCCCCTGCTGATTTTGTATGTTTGCCCAATGACAAAGAAATGATCAGTCTATAATTTTGATAGTAGGTTTATTCTAACAATGAAAGACAGAATAACAAAAAAAAACATGATATATGATATAATATAATATTAATTTGCATTTTAATTAGTAAGATAAGTATTTGATCCGCTATTAATCACAAGATGTCTGGCTTCCAGGTGTCTTTTATACAGGTAACGAGCTGAGATTAGGAGCACTTGCTTAAAGAAACTCTCTTAAAGGAACTCTCTTGAAGGGACTTCCTATCTCCACCCCGGACCTGTCGAACCCGTCCCTGTGACCTGCTCCAGTTGATAATACATCACCAAGGTGACCAAGGATGTCCCACTCTGCTATAAAGACGTTCCAGCTGTTCTTTAAGGACTTAAGATTTAAGTTGCTCACACACACACAATTTAACCACATAACTCCTGCTACCTGTTTTTCACCCAAATGAGGATGGGTTCTCTGTTGAGTCTGGTCCCTCTCAAGGTTTCTTCCTATTTCCATCTCAGGGAGTTTTTCCTTGCCACCGTCGCCCCCGGCTTGCTCATCAGGAACAAACTGTTTTTTGTTTCATTTTCATCTTATAATTTCTTTGATTGTGTAAAGCTGCTTTGTGATAATGACCATTGTAAAAAGCGCCATACAAATAAACTTGAATTAAACAGAATTTTAAAGGGACTCATCGTTGTTACCTGTATAAAATACACCTGTCCACAGAAGCAATCCCCTGGTAACAAAGATAACAAATCTACATTAATCTTACCCTTGTAGACGGTTTATAAATGTGTCTGTTAATGATAAATAATTAATTAAATATAATCGATTATAAACGATTTAAAAAAAAATAATTTTTAAATCGTTTTGGAGCAGTTATAATTAAAAAGGAATGGTAAATTTAATGCAATACCTGTAAAATAGGGGTGGGGTGAGCAAAGCCCATTACTGTTTAAAATAACATGCACTGAAACGGGTCATGGTGAACAGAGCTGTTTTTGACAAGATAAAATTTGTGGGTTTTTTACACTACCAATAAAAAAATTCAATATAAAAAAGTATATTAGAGAATTTTCATCAATACCCTATAGAATCATATCAGCTTGTGGAAACTGAACATCTGATGACCCCTTTAAAGGTTCAATGTTGTAATATCGCAATCACTGCCAGAAAAATACAAGCTAATAAGCTAGTTAGCAATCATCTGTCTTTGATACTCAACAGCAGCTTTTACTTCTAGATTTTACTTATGGAAAGTTTTTTATTGTTTACTTCCAATTAAATTTACCCAGTGGGCCCATCGATAAATAATTAAAATTGTACAATCTACTGAATCATATTATTTTATTTTAAAATCATTTAATAAGCCATCACTGCTTGGACCCTGAGCAAGGCCCTTAACCCCTAATTGCTCAGTTGTATAAAAGAGATAAATATAAGTTGCTCTGAATAAGGGCTTCTTCCAAATACTGCAAATGTAAATGTAATAATATAATATTGCAAACATGAATGTTTACAATGTAAAAAAGTTCGATTTTAGATATTTACATGCAGTTGGTAATCGCTCTAGTCTGCCTCCATTTTAGTTTTTATATATATTTCGGAAAAATCATTTTTTACATTACTCATACAGCAAATAAAATATTAATCGATTGGTCTCCAGGGTAACATCCGGTTTTATAACACTCTGTTGAAGCCAGTAATTGAAGACTCTGTAGCTGCTGCCGCTGCGAAAAGTTACAAAGTCATAACATTCTGTGTGTTTAATAAGCAGGACGTTGTGCATTTCTGATGTTCTGACACATCTGTAACAAAAATAATACAAGCAGTCCATCGAGAGCCATTAATAAAAATAAAGGAAATACTGATAGTGACTACCCACTTGGGGGATGTTGCAGCCACTGGAGTCTGGAAATAAGACTTGGCTAAAGAATAGGCTTAAAGGGGAAAATAAAAAGCAAGTAACAAAGAGGAGATGTGGAATGAGGGTAGGCTAGGGCAGACAGAGAACAAGAGAAAAATGAAAGGTTTGATTCCACATTGTATGATGATATGTAGCTGAATCCCTTTATGGTCTCAGGCTAACATCCTAATGGGGACAAGCTCAGAGTGAATAGAGCCAACCGAGGATAAGATACTAAATCTTGCAATAAAAGCAATGTGATTTACAGTAAATTCCAGCCGGCTGACAGCGGCAAAGCTGAAGGCATAAACAGGCCCTTCAGCAAAGCTCCTTCTCTCCTCTCTCTCTGCTGAGAACAACAATTGCACAGCCAGGCTGCCTGGCTCACCAGCAATGACTTTGATAAATAACCAGGAAGTCCCACTGTTGGCTTAAAACTAGAAGTTGTTCAACTGCAATTCTGCATTTGTCCTCCTTTAATGGGTATGGAAGTGGCTTTAGCTGTAATCTGGCATTGATTGATTAGGTCTCACTGTAGCTCCCACTCTCTCTTCCTCACACCACTCACTGGTGCTTGGTGCTTGGCCACAGCTGGGATTCCGGCTGTATTAGGGCCCCGCATGGCTTATTTACCTGCAATATAAACACAGTTAATTTCACCTGGGTGGATGGACACAAAGGTGGACTTTAGTCAATTGAGAAACTAGAAGTGACATGGCCTTGTTGGTGCCCAAAGACAGCTAGTAAGAGCATTAAAAATGTGTGGAATCATAAAGCCGGAAGCGGTTTGGGGAAGAAGAGTGTTTCGTGCTTTGCTATCCAGCCCACACACCACCTCAGAAAAGATATTAAATCTGTCCACAGGCATTAGTTTAGCGCGACATCGTTTTCTTCTCTTGAGCTAAGTCAAAATGAGCAGAGCTCGGATAAGCAATTACTTAATGGAACGGTTTAAACATTTTTTTACACTGCTACTTGGGCATTTAAACCTGAATCTGTAATGATATATATTCTTTATTGCATATCAGTTTGTGTAAATACTCAGCAGAGAATAACTTTTCTAGCATTAATGAGTTCTGTCCAGGTGTGTAACCCAAATCTGAAGGCATTAAAAAACTCACAATTGAGAACAATAGATATTCATACCTGTGGGGTTTGGAGGCTTAAGTTTTTATTTATTAATGGTAATTACCAATCTGTATCATTTTTTATAGCTTTCCGTATGTCATTGTGTACTTTTACAGCCTGCGTGATTTTTAAAGCTATAAAACCTTCATTTCTAAATAAAATAAATAAACTTCATAACCCGATACATGTATATTTATTTGTATGCTGAATATTTAGAAACTCTAAGTTCCAAAATGTTGCATGCTAACCTCACTAGAGCTTTACTTCAAGAGTAAAGTTGAAAACATTCCATTACCTTAATAGAATGAGCCTTTTAGACTCTGGTGTGTTTGTAATAACATGCTACCAGGATATGCTACCAGGCATTCCTGTTAATCATTTTGATAAGAATGTATCACATGATAGAAATGTTAAAGCAGTGTACTGTGAATGTAGATTAAGATGGTGTAAACGGGCCTCTGCTGGGTGGGCGGGCTTTGTTGAGGATGATTTTAAGGTCACACGCCTTTAATACACTATGTAGCCAAACTTTTTCAGACACCCTTATCCAGAGCGACTTACATCTCTCTCATTTATACAACTAAGCAATAAGAGGTTAAAGGTCTTGCAGAGGGGCCCAGCAGTGGTAATTTGTTGGAGCTGGGAATCAAACCCACAATCTTCGGGGTTGGTAGTCCAACACCTTAACCATGAGCCACCATTTTCCCTATCTATGTCCCCCTGGCTATCATGTCCAGTTGTGTTTTTTAACTGCATATTCCAAATTTAGCCTTAGTCTGGAAAATCCTTTCAGTAGATTGTCTAGAGTCTGTTGGGGATCTGTTCGTTTAGCCATAAAATGATCAGGGAGATCAGGCACTAATGTTGAATGAGAAGGTGTGGCATGCCGCCTATCTCGATTCTGATCCCACCGGTGTTTAGTGAATTTCAGGTCAAGGGTCTGTGCTGGCTATTCG
>VCAZ01000023.1:855000-872500 GCA_005784505.1 Bagarius yarrelli
AACGTTACAGCTAAAATATCACACAAAACGTTTATCTAACATTGTCCTCTTTGCTTACTTCTTGCTTTTTGGAATTCTCAGAATTCTCAGAAACTTCTTTCTGATTGAGATCTTTTTCCTTCGGAGTTTTCTTCAAATACGTCGGTGGCCCGCAAATAGCTACAGCTTCAGCCTCTGATGAGACCTCGAAAAGATTATGTGGCTGGTGAGTTTACATTGCAGTAGCTTTTCGTAGTTTTGTAACAAGGCCAAAGCACTTAGTGGATGAAGAAATGTACACAGTGTGTCTGCAGAAAGT
This sequence comes from Bagarius yarrelli, assembly GCA_005784505.1. Classification (NCBI taxonomy): domain Eukaryota; kingdom Metazoa; phylum Chordata; class Actinopteri; order Siluriformes; family Sisoridae; genus Bagarius; species Bagarius yarrelli. The sequence goes on from VCAZ01000023.1 coordinate 855,299, forward strand.
TTGTGTTCGACAGTAAACTCGGGCTGTACTGTGACTTGGGGTTTCTGTGTGTATGAGGTAGAGGAAAAATCCTGCTAGGCTGCTGTGAGGTAAAACTCCAGATCAAAGATCATGCTCAAGATCCTTGAAAGTTTAAACGCATGTATCAGCGTATAGGGCTGAGTAGGAGTGTGAGGAGACACTTATTCCATGAGACGAGACGAGACGGGACACGAGACTGGGTTACCGAGAGCAAGATGAGACAAGATTTTTTGACTTTTTTTATCCGCAATGATGAAATACAGGAAAAAAAGTCAATACCGTGACAACTGTTCAACTCCGGTGGTTAAAAAAACAGCCATGCGTCTCACCTGGCTGAGCAAATGAGGGACACGTGCAACACCAAGTCCATCCTGTGTAGCAAGGTTTACTGTGCGTGCAAAGCATTTGATATGCGGCTCAAATCCTGTCTTGCGCACAGCCGCATCACCCGTAACTGCAGAAATGTTTATGTTTTCTCTAATTAAGCCTGATCTTCTTATGCAGCAAATTTCCTTCTTTGATCCGGTTGTACATTTACAATTCTTAAGAAAAAAATGCAGTAGTAATGTATTTAATTAAGCCGATAGATGTTGAGGTAGTCGTGCAGTGAAATTGGTATTGTGTTACATAAACATTTTTTCTAACTGTAGTTTTTCTATAAGATACGTGCTAATCATAAAAAAAAACATCTTACCTAATGTAAAGTTGTAGCTTTAATAATTAAACAGTTTATACTGGATGTGGTAGATGGTGTCCATGTTTTCTTAGACCGCCACTCTTATCAGCTTGGGCATTTATCTCATTCTGTGTTAAATTCCGAACCTAAATGCTATTAGCACCTTAACCAGCACTTAATCGTACTAAGGAGGTGTTTGAGCCTATTGTTTAGAAGTTTATCTGTCACCAGGGAATGAATCCACATCTCTCTGAGGTGAAAAGAGAAAGAGAGAGAGATAAAAAGACAGAGCGGGTGAACTGATAATCACAGTTTTGATTAGATTCACACTCTGCAGGCAGAGCGTAAACAAGCGGATCACTTCTTATTGGTCAGGAAGGCTGCGAAGCAACTGTGTAAAAAATACAAATCTGAATAAATGATTGTAGCTATACTTCACTGATCGATCGGTACACTTTAATAAATCGATTTTTAGTTGAAAAGTAAGTTTGGGATCAATATCAGCACTATAATGTGAAAAAAATAGGCGCCCCCTTAAGGTCAAAATGAAGAAAAACATTCACACGTTGCTTCTAAGCTTTGTCAACAATTTGGAGACTTGAGGAAGATAAGGTGTGCAGGTTCCCACCTCGGTCACTCCACAAATGGCAGCATAGGAGATGAGGAGGTAAAAATCTCTCACCTCGATTGCGAGGGGGAGATGAGGTGTTTGTTAGGGAGCGGAGGGGTCAACACATGGAGCTAACACAATGCTGCCATGTGTTTGTCAATTGCTTTAACTGGATAAAAGCAGCAAGGACTGATTGCTAATACAGTACACTACTATTAAAACAATACACTGCTACTAAAACAATACTATTAAAACAATACACTACTACTATTACAATACTCTACTATTAAAACAATACACCACTACTAAAACAATACTCTACTATTACAATACTATTAAAACAATACACTACTACTAAAACGATACAATACTGATACAACACACTACTATTACAATACACTACTTTTTCAATACATTATTATTAATACAATACACTTTTATTACAATACACTACTATTACAATAAACAACTAATACAATACTCTACTATTAAAACAATACACCACTACTAAAACTATACAATACTAATACAACACACTACTATTAAAACAATACACTACTACTAAAACTCTACTATTACAATACTCTACTATTAAAACAATACAATACTAATACAGTACACTACTATTACAATACTCTACTATTAAAACAATACAATACTAATACAATACACTACTATTACAATACTCTACTATTACAATACACTACTATTAAAACACTCTACTTTTACAATTCTCTACTATTAAAATACTCTACTATTACAATACTCTACTATTACAATACACTACTATTACAATAAACTACTCTTACAATACTCTACTATTACAATACACTACTATTAAAACACTCTACTTTTACAATTCTCTACTATTAAAATACTCTACTATTACAATACTCTACTATTACAATACACTACTATTACAATAAACTACTCTTACAATACTCTACTATTACAATACTCTACTATTACAATACACTACTATTACAATAAACTACTCTTACAATACTCTACTATTACAATACACTACTACCAAAACAATAAACATGATTAAACTGATGGCTTTAATTAGATAGAGGGGATTGTTCGACGTTTGGAGTCAAAACTTTGTAAAGCAGATTTAAGAGTTGTTTTAATCGATGATACGTTACATTTTAATTTATTTTCTAAATGTAGTGAAAAGACCACAGTATGAAATACAATTGCCACGTATAGTCGATGCAGCAATGATTAAATTGATAGATTATACATTTCTTGTTCAGCCTAACTCGGATCTGTAGTCAGTGTGTTTTCTTTTATTCAACAACTTGCTCTGTTGTTCATCAAATCTCTTGTTTTATTTTTTTCAAAATGAGCTCAGTGCCAGTACTTTTCGGTGCAAGAACCTTTTATACGCTTTTATTTATTTATAATTTTTAATTTCTATCAATGCACAACTGGACGGACGCTTCTGTCACCAAAACAAATTTCTTGTAAGTGCAAACCTACTTGGCAATAAAGCTCAGCACATAAGTGCGTCTTTAAGCAACATTTATCTGGCCACATCTGATGTGGGTCTGCCTGTCAAGCAGTCTGAATAGTCCTGAGCTGCATAATTATGATAAGGAAAGAGTCTTTTGTCTGTCTGTCTGTCCGTCTGTCTGTCTTACTGTCTGGGTCTAAATATTTTAATATTTGCACTAATGATTTATTATAAATATATTCATAATCTTGTTTCTGCTAATCTGAGGTTATCTTTAAGCAAACAGCAAGGTAAATAGCTTTTTAATTGAATTTGTGTGTGTGTGTGTGTGTAAGAGAGAGAGAGAGAGAGAGAGAGAGAGAGAGAGATTGGCCTTGCCTAGGAATAGTCTGGACCCCTGGGGAGACAACCATCAAGTGCAGGTGTCATGTGACCAACTGGTGTAGCACTTTTATCCCTTTGCAGCACCCTGTGTGCCCACTACACACACACACACACACACACACACATACACACATCATATACCCCCCACTCTGACACTAGTCTGTCATATGCAGCGCTCTGATATGTTTAGTCACACTCCCAGTGAAGGTACATAAAGAGGTGCGGTGGTGATGTAGCTGCAGCTGTTTCACAGCTTCCCTCGAATGGCTTTACTGACTGGCCAAATCTCCCACCTGTGTAGACAACATCAAATAAAGACACACACTTCATTACCTCTGCAAAGAGATTAAAACAACATCACCTTCATGTGTTTGTAAACGGAAAAGCCATAAAATTCAATGAAAATTATAATCACAGTGGTAATCCCAGTAATTCATTTAATTTAACTTGTTTTTTTTATTATTATTATTATTATTATTAGGAGTTGAGGACAGACCTGACATCAAAGATCACATGGATTAGATTAGATTAGCACAAGAAAAGATTCTATTTGTTATCTGACTAAATTATACACACAAACTAATAGACAAAGAGACAGACAGACAGAATAACAGTGACAGACAGACAGACAGACAGACAGATAGATAGATAGATAGATAGATAGATAGATAGAATAACAGAGACAGACAGACAGACAGACAGACAGATAGATAGATAGATAGATAGATAGATAGATAGATAGATAGATAGATAGATAGATAGATAGATAACTAAATAAAATAACACGGATAGATAGGGGAAGTGGTGGCTCATGGTTAAGGTGTTGGACTTAAAGATTGTGGGTTTGTAAATGCTGATAGATAGATTTACAGCATTTGGCAGACACTCTTATCCAGAGCGACTTACATTTATCTCATTTATATAACTGAGCAATTGGGGGTTAAGGGCCTTGCTCAGGGGCCCAACAGTGGTGGCTTGGTAAAGCTGGGAATTGAACCCACAATCTTCGGGTTGGCAATCCAACACCTTAACCATGAGCCACCACTTCCCCAGATAGATAGATAGATAGATAGATAGATAGATAGATAGATAGATAGATAGATAGATAGATAGATAGATAGATAGATAGATAGATAGATAGATAGATAGATAGATAGATAGATAGATAGATAGATAGATAGATAGATAGATAGATAGATAGGTTTTGTGCTCCTTACACACTTTTGTCCACTGAAACTTTACATTTTTTATAACCTTTTTTTTCCTATATACAGCTGCCAACAAAATATAATGCATTCCCATGCAAGCACGTATTTACTCCCAGTGTATAATAAGGTCCCCATAGAGAATGTTTGTCTCTGTATATTTTAAATAGGAGAGAGAGAAAGAGAAACAGAGAGAGAGAGAGAGAGAGAGAGAGAGAGAGAGAGAGAGAGAGAGAGAGAGAGAGAGAGAGAGAAAGAGAAACAGAGAGAGGGGAAGGGAGGAAGAGGCTCTGTGTCTCATCGCTGGTCACAAGATAAATGGCTCCTTACAAACATAATACAGTAATCCACATCCACACATTTATTTAACAAACACCCCAAACACACACATATATCACACCCTAATGCACAGCCCCATCATCCCCTTCACTGCTTTATGGTTCATGCAGCCCTTCTGCTCTGCCTCATCACTGACCAGACAAAGGACAAACTTTAGCTTTAAAATCCACCTATGATATATTGTTTAAGGACAAACAAAAATATAAAATTAGTTAGCTTAACAATTATATTCTTAAAAAACAACAACATGGACATGAAGATAAGATGGATTTTCTTTAAACCGCCTCAAAATAAAGTGTAGTAGGAGAAAAAAAAAGTAAAATGTAAAGAGCGACAGAATAAAGATGCTAATCTCATTATGAACCTTTCAAACATTGCAAACATCTTTAGCATCTTTAAGGATTTATGTAGCTAAAAAAAAGCTTAGTTGTTTAATGAGTTTCATAGGACGGTTACAGCAGAACTAATACCATTATCTATTCATGGTTCGCCATTATTCGAACTTTAAGCAGCTTAGTGCATTTCTGAGAGATGAAAGAGTGATAACCGTATAGCAGATAATGAATTAAAGCACAACACAAGCCACTAATAGTGCTGCATTTGTCTAACACAGATATCTTTCCTAGTCTAAACGATAGAAATGATGCCTAAAAATCACAGCTGATATAAAAGAATGTTTACCATGTTATTACCAGGTTTTAGCTTTGTTCTCTATATAACTTAAATCTCTGTTTTTAAACTCAAATAAATCAAAATTCGGACACAGCTGGTGATGATCAGTGTGATCTCGTCAGTGATGTATAAAGGACTAAAAATTGGTCTAAAAGCTCAGAAGTGTCGAGGATGGATTATTACTACTACAAGTATTTAAGCTATTAGTTAAACTTACTGGTTATCATCTACCAGTATTAGGTTGTACATTTACATTGTTTAGCAGTAAACAACATACACTTGGGGCAGTGGTGGCTCAAATGGTTAAGGAGCTGAGTTGTTGATTGGAAGACCAGGAGGACCTGGGTTCAAGCTCCACCACTGCCAGCCTGAGTTGTTGATCTAAAGACCAGGAGAAACCTGGGCTCAAGCCCCACCACCACCAGCCTGCATTGTTTATCTGAGACCAGGAGGACCGGGGTTCAAGCCCCACCACCACCAGCCTGTGTTTGTTTATCTGAAGACCAGGAGGACCTGGGTTCAAGCTCCACCACTGTTGCAAGACCCTTAACCCTTCCTGCTCCAGGGCTGCATCATAGCTGAATGGGACAAATAAAGGCATTTACTGTACAATACTGGTACACTAGAGATTACAAAACTGTGTCTAAAGTTGACTCCTCAAGCTTTTATTTATTTTTCATCTTTATTACCTTTATGACAAATTGATATAAATAATGTATTTATAATTAATTATTTCTACTCCAGTGTATTCTGTAACTACAGTTTAATACGACTAACAGGAAAAGGTAGTTACTTTTATGAATTCAGAGGTGATTGATCTGGAGCCGCCGGTGATCTTTAAGTTTAACGCTGGTTTGACTTTTTATTAAGTATCTTTTAATAAGTGTGTAGCAGATTTGATCAAGTTTTTTTGTACTTTTAATTCAATTCAATTTTATTTTCAAAAATATCTATACAATGTGAATAAAACAGAAATCAATTTGTCCCTAATCGTCCCTGATGAGCAAGCCGAGGGCAACGGTGGGAAGAAAAAAACTCCCTGAGATGAAGTAAGAAAAAACCTTACCAGACTCAGGAGGGAACCCATCCTCATCTGGGTGACATGATGTTATTGTTAATTCCAACATATTGTAATGATCAAATGTAATGTAAATTGTAGCCTTGGGTCAGTGGAGCAGAGTGAGTCCCAGTCATCCTCGAAGCTCCTTGAAATCGAGGAAAGGGGCAGGAACATGGTCACTGGTGCCTCAGCAACCTTGCAGGGTTGGCATCTTCTTCCTGAAGGTGTACCAGTAATCTCTGGGTACCCCGGGAGTATGTAAAATGTAGGTTTACTCTAAATTTATTTGTAGAGTAACATAAACTGTAATATTCGAAAAAGAGAGATTTTGTAAATATTAATTTGTAATTACTGTCGTTTATCTGAGATTATTAAAGTGGTAGTCGCTGTATTAGACATGAGACCATATTCAATGGTATGTCAGCTATTCTGCACCTGGTGTCTGAACCTCAGACTCAGAGGAAATATTAGTTTAGGAGAGAATAAGTGAGAAAAAAAAGAATGATTTTTCACATTTCTCCCACATATTTTTATGCAATTATAACACACGTACTTGGATGTTAATGAGACACTTAATGTGTAGTTGAATGTAAAAATGAAAGCTTTTGGATTATTTTAATGAGATTGTAATTCGTGCTAGTATAGAAGAACACACAGTTTGTGTTTTCTCTTATCTGGTACACCTTGTTTAGTTCTAGGTAATTATTTCTACTAACAGAGATGGCTGAGGAGAAGATGTAAGTCCGGATTTGTGCAATTATTTATTGACTGATTTATGCAGACCCTATTTCTGACTGTCAGACTGGCATTTGAACATTATTTTTAATTTTTTTGTAATAAATTTTTACTTGTTATTATCATAACTTTTAATTTTAGTATCACTTTAGCTTACTGTATACTGCTTTTACCATTTTTTTTATCATGCCTTTATATCTTGATACCTCATTGCAAGTTTAGGTTTGTGTGTTTTTGTGCGAGTAAAAAATAGATAAATCCACCCATTCTGTAATGTATGTTTGTTGCCTTAGTATTTCTCTTTGGGTAACTCAGGCTTGTGCTTTGTTTTTAGCTTTGTAAAGATATTTAGAACAGTCTTTAATAGGAGAAATGTCTGTTACACAGTTCTATGCAGGGCCTCCTCAGAACACTTAATAATGCTAAACGACACTGACTACATTCACATGTGCACCAAAAAATGCGATTATTTCCAAAAAAACAGAATAAGGATTTAATTATTATCATGTTTACATGTCAATAGAAAATCTCTTGACTTTCTATTTACATGCATTTTCCGTTATTGCAGCATGTCACGCCATTCATGTACGTCACGAGCACATGTGCATTTTGGTCCGAGCGGCAACTACACGATTAAGCTGTTTGGCCCGTATTTTTTTTAAATTAAAATCCCTGTACACCACCTGTGTTAATACCATAATGCTGGCTGTGATTATAAGTTGAATCACATTCTTTAGCTCCAGTGTTGGCAGTGCGGGTCAGTAAGTCCTTCTCTGCTGCCTAAACACTATCAGAAGCCCTGACCTACATTTACAACCTAAATTCTAATATTGGTATCAGTTCTATTAATTTACTCCCAACAGTTTCTCTTGCTGCACTCTTTCCAGTACGTGTATTTCTATGTGCTGCCATGTTAATCTAATCTGCCCAAAACTTCAGAATCAGTAGTGCTGCCCATGTAACTTAAGCTATATTAGCAGTGGCAGATTGCTAATTGGTTAATATTATTAAAGACTGTTTCTTTAACCAATCAGATTTAAAGTTTGCCTCCCGAGGTCCGCTAGCTTGCCCACAATAACGTCAGAACGTTTTCCTTTTTAGTGGTTGTTTCAGCGAAGTTTGGTTGACAAAACACGTCAGTTAAATTATGCCCACAATGGCTGACGGAGAAGAAATTGATGGAAGTGTTTCACCAGTAACACTATTTTACAGTCTTTAAATGTATTATATAATTTAATTTTGAATGTTTTTTGTGTTGTTATTAGATAAATATTCATTCTAAACTGTTCCCGATGTTGTATGTGGTACAGTGGTGGTTGTAGTGTAGAGGTTTGGAGTTTTAACGGGGTTTCTTGCTTTAATAAAAATGTTTTTCATCCTTGATATGTAAAATGTCTCTCTCTCTCTCTCTGTAATGCCACATCGCGTTACATTGCGTTTTTGTATAGTATTAATGGCTTCTATAATTGCTAATTGCGAAATGATAGTGGTGGTATTAAGAGGTGTTTCAGTTGGATCAAATCCCTATTAAAGGCCCAGGTACCAAATGCACCGTCTGACACTGTTTAGATCACAAATTGCGTTTACTAGTTTAATAGCAAAATATTTCCAAAATCGCACTAAAAGGGTGTGTGTAAACACACTGACTGAAGCTGATTTTTCTAGGATGTGTGAATTTGAAACTCAAAAAGGAAAAAGTTTTTTTAGGACCTCAGTGTGTTCAAGCTCCACTGTGGGAAAACAGCCATGGATATTTCCATAAATGTCTTTGTTGAAAAGACTTTAACCAGCTAAATAATTAAATTTAAGTAATTAAAAGCAAAAGCTCAGCCATGGGGAGTTTTTATGGAAAGATTTTCTAAAATTGCTCATATCTACTATTTATTGTTTAGCCATTACACACAGAGCTCACATTATTTTTAGGTTTGAATTCTTACATAATCTGGAACCAGAATTTAGTCTGTGTTCTTGACTGATCAGTAAATCTTAAGATCTAAACTGTGATGTTTCTCTTATTGCTCATCAGGACGTCTCACTGCAAACTTTTCCTGTAGAAAGAGAATAGCGATGGGTTTTGCTGTGGCTTTGTGTATAAATAACTCCGTTTGGCCTACCTGGAGCTGTACAATGAGATTATCCCTCTTCAGTGAAGCTGTATGAATGAAAGCTCTATGGCGTGATGTAATGCAGTTAGTAGTAGAAAGAGTCCCCAGTGTGATGGGCTGCACCTGCTGTGTCTGATTATGTGAGGGATGCTGTGGTCTGATTAGTAGCTGGCACCAGCTTTGGCAGGCTGTGTGTAAGTGTGTGGTTTTTTTTCTCCTGCTTCCTTCTTGACATAAGAAAGTTTTTGACTGTCATTTTAATTCTTTTTTTATTTTATATCGTCACACCTCTTTTCTGTTGTGTTTTACTAGTTAAAAACCATCTGGAGATAAAACCGACTTCTGAGATATTTTTACTAAGTTAATTTAATTAATAATTAACATTAATTATGATGTTTTTCTTATTTAAAATATTAGGATGTGAATGTATTTAACGCTGTCCTTTGATTGGTTCACGATTTCTTTAAATGATTGGTTTTAAGAACGTAAAGGAAATTAAAATTAACTAAAAGATTAATTAAAAGATTAACAAACACTGATGCTGTTAGAGATTACTGTGATATAAGAATAACATTGCATAATAAACAATATAAAATTAAAAATCAAACATTAAAATAATAATAAATAAAATACATTCATCTTCTTATATACCCGGTTTTCCCTAATTCGGGGTCACAGGGATCTGCTGGAGTCTATCTCAGCCATCTCTAGAAGGGCGAAAGGCAGGAGCGATACACCCTGGACAGGTTGCGAGTCCATCACAGGGCCACACACACACTTACACTCACTTCTATGGACAATTTAGTATCACCAATCAACCTAACATACATGTTTTTGGACTGTCGGAGGAAACCGGAGTATCTGGAGTAAACCCAGACAGGCACAGAGAGAACATGCAAACTTTACATAGAAAGACCCCTGCCTGGGAATCAAACCCGGGCCTTCTTAGCCTTGCATAAATGAAATACATATAAATAAATAATACATACATAAAATAAATAACTTTATCGTTCAAAATCACTAAAGGCGTAATCCCCACAGTTTCAGAATTATTCCTCGTGCTTATTCTAAGTCCAGTGAAATGTTAACTCTGGGTTTTTTAATTTCATTCCCTTGGGCCAGAGGGTGTGTGTAAGGGAAGTCTTCCACAGCTGACCAGACTGCGTAATTTAGTCTTTAGGCCACCCAGGCAGTCTATTCAGCCACTAGTGTACATGGTCTGCACCGCACTCAGTCACGTTGCTGGGCATTTTCCCTTTAACCACGGCAGTAGAAGTAAACAGCGAGAACGGAGGCAGGATGTTGATTTGTCAGATCTTATCTACACTCAAAAGCCAAATGAGCAATTTTCAAAAATACCACATTGTTTGAAGATATGGGATTTCAACTTGTTCACATAAACGGAGAAAATATGGCACATGAAAATAAGCTAGCCAATCAAGCGTTCTCAGATCAGTGTATTCATGTGGAAGATGAAACAGTGCTCAGTTTAGCCACATTTCGACAGATACACAGCAAATTCGGTGCCATTTCCTTAATAAAATAAGCTTCGTCTCTATGCATAAGGCTGCAGGAGGTGGAAGAAAAGATGAAAGAAGAGTTGACGCTAAAAAAACTAAAATATTATCATTGCAATATTGATGGTCATGTCAAATACCTGCATATTTATGCTGACACATACTGTAGTTTATTGTAGTTGTACATTTTATTTATTAGCATGCTATTCGTTTTGCCCCAAAGCTAATTAGCTCCGTTGTTGGTCAAAGATTTATTCCCAACAGTTTATTCTCTTCATTTCGTAGAGTTTTTCTCGGCTGCGCTGTTTCCAGTATGTGTATGTGAGATTTTTTGTCCAATCAGATTTCAGTTTTTATGTGCTGCTATGATAATCTAATCTGCCAAAGCCTTCGGAATCAGTAGTGCTGCCTATGGAACTAAAACTACATTAGCAATAGCAGATTGCTAATTGGTGATTATTATCATACACCTATTTGAGTTTCTTTTACCAATTAGATTTTTAAACCCTCCTTCCCAGGCCCGCTAGCTGGCACACGAGGACATCAACATTTTGTCCGTCCTCCGATTGGTTGATTAGAGTAAATTCTTACAGTTTACAGACTAGCGAAGCATGTTAAGTTTTTTAAGGTGAGCTTTTTTTTTTTAAAAGTTCGTCATCGTGAGGAGAGTTTGGCTAAACCCAGAAGATAACTAGCTTGTCTCATCCTGGGACAGAGTTTTGTTTACCACATCCAGACCAGTGCCGCCGACCGGTAAAGCTGGATTAACCTTTAAATTTATTATATATATATTCAATTATTTTTTTCTGTTTTTGTGATGTTATAATAATATTAAGATATATATTGATTCTGAACTGCTCCAGATGATGTATGTGGTACAGTTGCAGTTGTAGTGTGGAGTCTTGACAGGGTTTCTTGCTTTAATAAAAATGGTTTTCATCTTCAATACGTGAAATGTCTCTTTGTCTGTAATGACACGGCGTGTTATATTGTGTTTTTGTATAGAGGTGGTATTAATAGGTGTTTCAGTTGGGTAAATCCCCACTGAAGGTCCGGGTACCAAATGCACCGCCCGCCGCTGTAAAAACACATACCTTATCCAGGACACCTGGATGCTTTGTAAGAGGAGACGTTTTCTGAATTGACTGATAAAAGGACAGACAGACTGGCACAGCTTCAGAGACCGGAGTTTTTCATCTGCACATGTGTTATTGAAGACTGCCAGAATAAGTAGAAAATGTTGGCAAATGTTATAAAATGTGCCAGATTTTAAAAGCCTGTTCGTCAGATTGATGTAACTGAGTCGACAGTCATACATTTAACTGTTGGGACTGGGGCTGATTTGTGAGATGCCTTAATACCCAAATATAACATTAAATCTTTAGTCAGCTAAAAACATGAGACCGCAAGCTATCAAAAGCAACAGACATGTAATGACCGGTGTTAAGCATGTAACTTTAAAAAAAAATCACAAATAATAACTAAGTTAGTTACTGAGTTTTATCATTATAAAAGTAACTAATTACCAGGCACTTGGATTACCAGGCAGTTACTTGCCCCCAATCTAAAATAGGTTAGATCAAGGAAATGAACACTAAATAGAATCAATTATTATTATAAAACTAGGAATGCACCGATACCAATACTGGGATCTATTCCTTCTTTAGAAATCCGATGGTGCATTTATGTTATTTTGACCTTGTAAAAAGTGTCCATTGGTTAACCAAACCTGCAGTTAAAACATTTAAACATCTCAGTATTGTTATAAACAAAATATACATGAAGAGTATCTTCTATAGAGGTCTAGTCAAGATTAATAAATTTTTTTTCTTAGCATAAAAAAAAGCTAGCACTAATAAAAAACAGTACCTGTGCTAATTAATTAAAAGAATACTCATGATTAAAGTGAGGGGCAGGTTAGGTGATTCTATAGGCTTGGGTAAGTTACATGCTAAGTGAGGCGTCAGCTCTAATTTCAGTTTGGCCCGACCTGCTGATCCCCACCTCATAGGGGCTCACATTCCGAGACAGTGAGACAGCCCAGCACCTCCGAAGCCTTACTGAGCCTGGACACGCTCCAGAACCGCAAAAACTGCTTAACACACACACTTAGTACAATACAAGAGCTGTAAACAGATGTGTAAACTCTAAATACATTTAACTGTTAATGAAGTCTTTAAACTGAGAATGTGTTTGGTTATTGTGGTACACCTGATATTTTATTTTTTTTTGGAAGTTTAAGTAAAACCCCCTGCACTTGGTATCTGTTGTGTATATTTGCATACTTTGCCGTTGCAGGGATGCAAGATAATTATGCAAAGAGATCTACCTTCCATCTGCATTCCTGTTCTGATGATGCTCAGTGTAAGATGGAGAAAACGAGAGAACAGAGACTGAGCATTTGTGTGTGTGTGTGTGTGTGTGTGTATTCCTCAGGGACTGTTCCCATTTATGCTGCACAGATTGTTGCCTTTTTAGTTTCTGTATCAAGGCGGGTTAAATAAATTGTATCTGCCCTGTTCACTTCGACAGAAATGTTTTACAAGTAGAGAAAAAAAACAGGAAGTGAATATCAACACCACGCCCACCCTTAGTGATTTTAAGATTTCTAATGTTTATTTTTTTAGGTGAAATTTTAGCCCTCATTTCTTTAGATTATCTGTGAATTGCTATAGTCCGGAACATGGAAAGGAGTGTTTTATTCAGTATCGCACAAAATACACTAGTAATTTTCATGTATAATATTAGTATTTTCGTACTTCTTGTCGTTCAGTAGTTAATGTGGTATACAGTGCAACAGATTATGTTCCATTTAATTACGTTAAATTAATGTCGTAGGATTGTCATATCCTCTTTACCTGCATTATAACTGTCCAAAATTACCCTCAGAACCCATCAGCACATTTTAACAAAATAACCATTAAAAACCACAAGAAGTCTGTCTTATATTTTTTACAGATCCCCGTCACTACATTTCACAATAAATAGATAAATAAACATTTACTTCTAATTCCATATTTTTAATTAATTAAAAAAACCTCCTTTTTTTCCCCTAACGGAACGGAACCCCACTGAGGCAAGCTGTAGTTTTAGAACCTAAAGGTGTAGTTTATTTGCAACGGACAACAAACAAAAGGAAACTCTTGGCAAAAACATGAACTAAACTTGACTTAACCTGACTAGGTTAGCTTAGATTAGCTTAGCTTAGCTTAGCTTATCTTAGCTTGAACACTAGCACAAACATACACAAAACAACAAACATAAACTTAGCTAGAATTAACTTGACAGAAACAAATTCCTCGACCAAGACAAAGGAAAACACAAGGGCTATAAATACACATGACCAACCAATAGGAACACAACACATGGACAAGGGGATCACGTGACAGGAACACATGGGGAAAAAGGATCACATGACAAGGACAAAACAGGAAGTAAACAAAGGCATGAACAGTAAACATGAAACAAGAAACATAAAACATGAAAGAAAACATAAACATGAACATGAGCCATAACCTTCCAGTCCTGTTGAAGGTTAAGATTGATACAGAACCTATTAAAGGCCACAAAAAACCTTTATATTAATAAACAGTAATATTATTCTGTCACATTGTACCTGCTGTATTCACATTTATAGACAGAAATATAGAAGCAGGTAGAGAAATCCGAAAGATTGAAACAGGAAAAATAAATGGCTGGTTGATGTGTTTGTCAGACTGCACACACACAAGACAAACACCACACACACACACAGGCTCGACTGTGATAACAAGCCCTCATTAGCGCACAGCTTCTCGCTGTTGCATTGTTACTCTTAACTCTACTAAAGAAACTAGTCCTGATGAATCTCCACGTCCCATACAGCCCACTTTCTTATTCACTTTTTTACTACGACTTTCTAGTTGTTGCTGTTTACTAATATTCTCTCTCTCTTTCTGTCTATCTCTATATATCTCTTTCTGTCTGTCTCTATCTCTCTCTGTCCCTTTGTCTGTCCCTATTTCTCTCTCTCTCTCTTTGTCTCTCTCTGTATATTTCTGTCTGCTTGTCTGTCTGTCTCTCTCTCTCTCTCTCTCTCTCTCAGTCTCTCTCTCTCTTGTCTCTCTCTGTATATTTCTGTCTGCTTGTCTGTCTGTCTCTCTCTCTCTCTCTCTTTGTCTCTCTCTGTATCTCTCTGTCTGTCTGTCTGTCTGTCTGTCTCTCTGTCTATCTCTCTCTCTCTCAAGATTCAAGATTCAAAGGTTGCTTTATTAGCATAAGAAATATGTACATTTGTATTGCCAAAGCGCGGTTACAGGGGAAATACACACATACAGATAAATACACTATTAATAATAGAAATAAAATAGAAAAAAAATAAAAAATACAAATAAAAAGAATAAAAACACCAAAAAGTATCTTTATTTAGTCTCTCTCTCTCTCTCTCTCTCTCTCTCTCTCTCTCTCTCTCTCTCTCTCTCTCTCTCTCTCTGTTTCTACTGTAATGTTGCTTTATTATTCCCAACATCTGTAAGATCTGACACATACAAAAGCTGTATCACCTGCAACACAACCTACACTATCATATACACACTTACACACTCATTTAACACACCTAGATTCTAATTAATGCTATTCAAAGCAGATTAACGATTCAAAAGGAGTGATATCAAGGTCCTTAATGTCCTCAAGGACACACCAGGACACATGACAAATGAACAAAGTGTTTTAATCTATGCCTAATCCATAAGAATATTATATACTGGATTATGAGATTAAATTTGAGAAATTAGCCAATTATCTTTAAAACCATATTAGTATTATATTAGATTATTATTATTATTATTGGGGAAGTGGTAGTGTAGTTGTTAAGGTGCTGGACAGTTGGGGTTTGATTCCCAGCATCACCAAGTTGCCGTTGTTGGGCCCCTGACCAGGAATTGAACCTTGGCCTTCTTACACTAAGGCAACAGTTCTAACCATCAAGCCACCGTGCTGCCGTTCTGGCTAAAATTGTCATCCTTCTGAAATATAGGTTTCAGAAGTGGGTGTGGCCAAATAGCTCAATAGTCGCCACCTATACACTTTCAGTTAAGTGTCCATTCCACTACATTTGCCATGTGATGTATGAAATTCTGTACACACATGTAATACAACAGGAAGTTGGTTATTTTCAATTTTCTCATCAAATTCTGCGTCATTTCTGGCATTTTCAGTCATTCTATTTTAAAAAAGTCAGATTACCACCAAATTTGGTCAGTGTAATTTAAAGCCTTTTATAATGTTAAACTACAACGTTTCGCCATGAAAAATAAATTGTTAAAACTCGGCAACTCGGACTAACCCAAACACATGTTTGATGAAAGTCCTGGCTTGAAGACATCTAGATAGCAATATTTCATTATAGTCATAGCGCCACCAACTGGCAGCAGGAAGTTTGGCGAATTTTCATCAAACCACTGGACGGGGGTGAGCCTGGTTGCGAGGGACCTTTCAATGCTGCCTGCAGCTTTAAATAATAATGTAATCCATATCCAAACAGAATTATATCTGGAAGCTTTGTCTCTGCTCCAGTTCACCAGGTCACTCACTGAAGAAGAAGAAAAGGAAATGACAGAGAGGCCTTGATTTGTTACATATATGTGATAGATATATGTGTCTTCATGTAGTCATTTTCTCTTCTGTTGCCATTTTACATGCTCAGTATAAATACCTGGCATTTCCAGGTGTGTTGTAACAGGCAGAACGGTGGGTGTTTTTAATACAATATTCATAATCAGCAACACAGAAAAATTCTTTCCTTCACATAACCCAGCTTGTTAGGAAGCTGTTGTCGGAGTGCTGGGTCAGGCTGTGTTACAGCACCCCTGGAGCAGAAAAAGATTAAGGACTTTTCACAACAACCCAACCGGGCAGTGCTGAGGCTTGAAGCCCCAGAGATTTAACTATTGAACCCCTACTGCTCATTCACAGTGTGATCCATGAGCCTACATAATCACGTGCACTCGTTGCTAACAACGAACCCGGATTTCTAACAAGCTGAAATAAGTGAAGAAACAGAATTTTACTGTGCTGTTATTTATATGTGACAAAAACAGACTGTGTTGTGCATCAAACCACAAAAATATCTGAAAGAGATAGTTGTAAATATTGTAATGTAAATGCTTTTATGTGTCACATAAAAAAATAGACTTTTCAGCACAGTGAAATTCTTTCTTCGCATATCCCAACTTAGCAAGTTGAGGTCAGAGCGCAGGGTCAGCGATGATTCAGCGCCCCTAGAGCAGGAAGGGTTAGGGGTCTTCCTCAATGCTGGTGGTGGTGGAACTTGAACCCAGATCTTCACAACTCAGCACCTTAACCATTGAATAATAATAATAATAATAATAATAATAATAATAATATACTGTTGTATCTTATAGTATATTAGGTTCTCTGTG
>VCAZ01000023.1:1477500-1547500 GCA_005784505.1 Bagarius yarrelli
TAAAAACAACAATTTTTTTTTTTTATGTTAAACTATGTTTTTACATTTGGTGGCTATTTCTATGAGAGGTTTGTAGATGTTTTCACCAGGAGACTGGAACAGTTACAGTAGTGTTAAGTGAAGGTTATTGAGTGTTACTGTCTTACATCTCTGTACTAAAGGTCAGGAACAGAATTCCTTTAAATACCCTTACTGAAGTAAGCAGAGAGATTATATTATATAACAGCAGTTCCCACTTTCTAATATATTTAAAGCCGGCATTTAGCAGGGGGCAGGAATTACTGAGAGTATATATATAAATCACCCTTCGAAAATGTGTGTTGCTGTCATACCAAGTTAATTATTTTTATCTCATGTTGACAATTCAGACAATTATGATACCCTAACCAAGATAGGAGAAACAAATGTCCATTTTCGCAAAAGGGTATAACTGGAAAAAAAATTACAGCAATATACAGTCCTATCCAGAGTAAATGTACTAAAAACTCAAAGTAAGGCAACTAACATGATGCTATGATTACAGCAAAGACTGGCTTCAGTTCATTACTAAGATATAAGATGACGAGTTTGATGCCACCGATCAACGGCATGAAAGTTGGCACTTTGGAACACAATCCATTTAATTGAGTACACAGATGTGGACAGTTGGACAGGACTAAAGGGGGGTGCGGTGGTGGTTTAAAGGTTAAGGAGTTGATCATGTTGATCATGTGTTTAATTTCCAGCACCACCAATCTGCCACTTCTGGGCACGCTGGAAAAAGGCATCTGACATAACTATAACAGCAACTAATGGACTAAAGTGCTGGTGCAATAACTACTGTAATTACCACCAGCACCACTTTTGGGGCAGCTGAGTAAGAAAGTGTATTATGTAGAATTCTAACGAAAGTTTTTAAAAAAAAAAGTGCAACATTGAAAGAATATCAACTAAAAAGACAACTTGAAACATCATGTACTTACCAAAAAAACCAAACATGGCATACTGTACAGAGTGACATTTTCTTTTAATGAGCTCTATCGAACATTTAGACCATAATTTGGGCTGTGAAGCATTAGCACCAAAAGCACATATTCGAGAAATTTACCATTACTTCCTAGACCGAGTGTTGTACTGCACTTTACCACTGTTAGTCTTCGATAGCGGTGGTAATAACGCAAAAAAGGGCATAAAACTATTAAGAACCTAAGAAATAGAAGTCCAGACACTGACATGTTAATGGCTCTGTTGAACCGTGCAATTTCCACGTCGTCATACTTTGAGCTCTAATGTGGATCTACCGAGTCGCACACAAGAAAAAAAAAAGTACTGCTCATATCTTCTGAAGACGTCTTTGTGCATTTACTTTTCCTTCAGTGGATTTAGGTTTGCGAAGTGTCCAATACCACTTTTTAATGAGACCAGTTGTATTGAACGTTACAGAAAATAATGTAAAAATCACAATCTGTGGATTGGGATGGGCAGAACTACAGATACACTACAGTGACAGTGGTTTTCCCCAGAATCTCGTCCTTTGAGCTAAAATGAATGGAAACATGAACCCAGAGTTTCTTCCACGGCATTGCTTGCCACATGTAAAGATGTCAGAAAATCCATAACACGATGTAGACTCAAATTATGGGGCAGCATCAAAATCCCTTTCAAACCCCTGCCAGCTAAGCACAGAAATTTGAGGCCACAGAATTTCTTTTCTTGGCTGACAAAATTGGAGGCTTGTTTCCTCAGCCTATCCGCCTTTTTTTTTTTTTTTTTTTTACAGGTTGTGCATTCTGAGCCTCTTTCCTGTTCACCTTCAATAGACAGTGGACTGTGGACAAAAAAAGTGTGGACTTTCTGTTGGTTTAAACCAATGAACTTGTTTATGGTTCCAAGACCATTTTATGCAACATAGAAAGTGTGTGAAAGATCATCAGTTTCAGAGCACTCAAACCAGCGCATCCAAAAAAAAACATGTCACAGAGATCACGTTTTGTTTTCTTTCAGGACTAAAACTCTCATATGAATTTTCCCCAACCTTTTCTTTCATCTAAACTCAGATCATATGTGGAAATGATTCAGATACGTGCATTATCATCAGCCACGTAAGCATTTTCATCTGTCAACGCGGGTCGTACATCGATTGTGCATGACACCAGCAGTAATATATACAGTATATAACGAGCAACGCTGCATTAGCCCGGGCTGCTACAAGAGTTCTCCTCTTTGGATATGGTGTGTAAAACAAAATACCGAATAATTATTTTGTCTTTATCCGTTAATAATCGAGCAATTTTTACTTCCTTTTCCGATTATTAAATTGGGTTAATTTGCTATGTATAATGCTAATGCAGATATCGGATACAGGTCAGTTGATGATGTTATCGGCAGAAAAATCATATATAGTCACAAAATCGGAAGTCGGCATTAAAACCTAGTCTAAATGTGACCTTAACGTACTTAAAACTGGCTAAAGTAAATGGCTTCTCGGTCATTCATTCCTAGCACATCAGAGATAATTAAACCGAGTATATTTACATTTACAGCAGTTAGCAGACGCTCTTGTTCAGAGCGACGTTCAAAAGTGCTTTGAATCACATTATCGAACAGCACCAATACTGATACAATAGTTCACAGATCAGTGTAACAACAACAAAAAACTGTTGGGAAAGTATCCAACAATTATTTGTTATAGCATTCTGTTATTTTTTAATGTCGAGTGCTAGGTATTTAAGAAAGAGGTGGGTTTTCAAACGTCTCTTGAAGACGGCCAGTGACTCTGCTGTTCTGACATTGATATGAAGTTCATTCCACCATCTTGGTGCCAGAACAGAGTAACGTCTTGGGGCAGACCTACCTTGTGTCCTGGGGATGGTGGCACAAGTCGAGCAGTACTTGTGGATCTGATTCTTTACCGATTCTGAGATCTTTACAAAAAGAGTTATTATAGACTGACAACTCAGTGATGAACTGCTGAGACAATGGGGTCCTACCTGTATCACTCCAGGACACTGCTAATATCATTAAGTCAATAGAAATCATAATGTTAGCACACATGTAGTGGACATGGTAGTTTACTAACCACCGGTGTGGACATTTCCTGAAAAATTGTTGGAAATTATTTTATCTCCTTTGTTTTTTGTTGTTGTTGTTTTTTTTTTTAAGATAGGGTGGGTTACAATGAACGCCATCATGACTATTATCACAGTTAGATTTTTCACTCCTCCACTTTTAACAAGCTTATAAAAATATAAATCACTGAAGTCCCCCGACTGCTTCAGTAGTTCAGTGCAATGACATTTTCATAATGATGTATGATTCAATTTTACATCAGTAATTTAGAGGCAGAGGGATCTCGCTTATCTCTGGTACTCATGGATGCACAATCATAAATCTCTGACAAATTAGCATTATGCTGATATATAACATTTGTAAAACTTTTATCAAACACAGAGCATCATGGCGCACTTTGTTTACCGTGTGTTTTTATAGGCTCTCTGTCAGAGTTGGAAATGAATCTGTGCAGTCTACCATTTGAGTTAAGTGGAGCTTGGGGAAATTAATTGCTGCTTTAAATCACTTCAAGAACTACCAATACAAACAATCGCATAAGAAACTGGACCAAAACTGGGTTTCCATCATATCTCCAAGATCGATCCAGAGATTAAAGAGATTTTGTTTGTTTTGTCTGTTTCATGGAGAAGACTATTCTTGTGTGTAATGCACTGGAATACTGGTATTTCACAAGGACTTGTATTCCACAGCAAGATTCCATAGTTTGGTACTTCTGTTCTATAGGAAAACCAATATTTGACAAGCCTTCAACAACAGATATACAAAGGATCAAGCAAGAGTGAGTCAGCCAGCCTCACTCTCAATAACCTTTACCATGTGGCATGTGTTTAAACATGGATATAACACGTCAATAAGTGTTGCAGTGACAACAATAAATCAATGATCTTTAGCTTCCTCTGATCAGAATCCCGCTAATCATGCAAACAAACACACCGGGTGGTGCATTCAGAGGTTTAATTACCCCTACTGTGCCGAATAAAAGAGGTGGCTAAATAAGAATTAGCTGGAAACAAAAAAACAGCTATACAAGATGCAGAACAGATGTACATTGAGGTGTCATTTTTATGCAAAATATTACAAAAATATGTGAAAAGACAGAGAAAACATCACAACACAACCTCCTACTGTAACTACTACAGCAAAACACGTCAGCTAAATATAGCTGCAAAGAGCAATAACAGGGTCCAAGCACCAAAGCACGGGTCCTGCATGCTACTACAGCAACAAATGGAAGAGGAGTTGTTGTTTTTAGATTACAGTGTCACTGCTAAATCAATTATAGACTAAACACATCCAAAAATATACATTTTTCTGCAAGACATCAAATAACTTGGACTGTAGGGAATGTCGTACAAAACATTCTGATATGATTTCCAACATAATTTACATCAGTTCTGTCATACAGGAAAGAATGCTTTACCGAAAAAGAAGCCAAAACACTGTGTTTCACTTCACTGTGGACAAGACATTTTTGGAAAAATGGACCGGAGACAATAAAATATTTTAAAAATTACCAATAAGGACTGGAGACTTAAAAGTTCAAATGAACATTCAGATTGTCTCAGGAGAACCATTAAGAAACTATACATGCAGGATTCTCTAAAAATTACACCCCTGTTTACTGAGCCAAGAGCTACACTGAATAGATCCTGGCAGACATAAAATAGTTTTTTTTGGCATCAGATATGTCCAAAGTGTTCTCGTCCACCTGTCTCCACAAGTCCCTTTGAGAAAACTAGGTAAGTTCGGAGCTTTCAGCGTTAGGAACTGAATGAGAGGTCACTGCTGGTTTGGCCTCCGACTGCAATCGGGATGACATCATGAAATGCAGTTAAACCCTGCTGTGTTTCCCCAATCGGAAATCTGAGTCTTTAGCCCAGTCCAAGTGTCAAGGTCTTCACATCTGGACTAAATTTACATCGCACAGTGATTGTTGAAACTGATCACATTTGACAGTTAAAACACAAAAGAACACAGGAACTGTTATAACATACAAGGAGTCAGTGAGATACTACTGCAAACTACTCTACATATAAAAACACAGTCAAGTCTCGCAGTTTTACTTTAATCAAGTTAGTAAGTTGCTCAATAGCTTATTTTCAGCTTCGCATTAAACCAACCAGTCCTTAAAGGTTAGAATAATAGAAGAAAATGGAAAGAATAGGAGACGACTGTCCAAGGCAGACCTCTGGAGAGATGACCATTGGGAGTTTGGGATAAAAATCAAACCATGACCACTAGTTCAACAATCAAGCATCATGGGAAAAAAAAGTCCATAAGTCTTTAATTAAATCTCAAGAGACAGACAGCAATAACAACATTCCAAAAAGAATAAGATATACATGGCAGCTCATTTGTGTCATTTGTGAATCCCAGCAATGGAAATACTCCAGAATTAAAGGAGGTGCCTGCCAAAATTAAAAAAAAAAAAAAACTTGTCTCTGATCTGAAAATGTCTCTGAATTTAAATTGAAACTAGAGCTTGGAATGATTTAGGGTTTGAGGTTGGATGATGACTGGTGGAGTGACCACAACTCCCCAGCTTACGCTTGCAGAAACTGAAAGCCTCGCATTGCTATCGGTTAGATGGGACAGCTGCATTTCAAAGGGTTTCGGTGGTTTCTTTAAAAGATCTGAGGGAAAACTGCACCAGGCAGCTGTATTTAAACCTAATGTTCTGCCACTGAGGTTTTGTATCCAGGTCTTACTGAACCACAAGAAAGACCTAAGACAACAGGAGGGAGTATAAATAAAAATTAAATGCAGAAATGCATTATAAAGAAACACCTGACTAAGCAAACCCAACCTCATGCTGCTGCTGTTCTGACGCTCATACGTTCCATGCTTTTTTTATGCTTTTTTTCTTGCACGTTTTTGTCTGTCTGGTCCTTCACACCTTAGGATCATTTATGCCATCTGCTTTACTGTCCACTTAAAAATAAATGGCAAACGTGTCCATGGACAGTTCTATCATTTGGACTACATTTTCTACTGCATAACCAGCTATCTTTGTGTAAGCAAGAGACTCTGATGTGGTAAGAAAAACAAAACTTAGAGCCAGGATGGCTTCTTGGTGACAAAGATAATCAGGACAGAAATGAAGAAAAAGACAAAGAGACATCCTATGACCTGTATAAAAGCATTGCAACAACCACCACCCTTTTACTGCACACTGAAAATCAAACAAAAGAAACAAGATAAAAGGTCTGGCGAAGACAAACACAGGAAGTGGGTGGGTTGATTCGGGTTGCACGGGGAGGAAGCCCTTCTCTTTGGGAATGTTTTGGGGAGCGTTCCGGATGGCTGGTGAGGTAGTGTGGGTGGAACGTGCTTCAATGTCATTGTTCCACTGTGCGCTCTTCACTCCTGTCACCTACAGAGAGGAGGTTCTTGATTCTCGCAGGAAGGGAAGGACTAAGGAAGGGACAGGGGGAGGACAGACGAGTCCTAAGACAGTGAAATGTGATGAAATGCAGGGTGATATCTGGAGCATCTGAAGAGGCTTTCTCAAGTGTGAGGGGAAGTGGAAAAAAACCCCGATGGACAGACATGTAAAGAAAAGCAAGTGGTTCCATGATTCCGTTGCAGCGTCTGACCAGGAAGACACAGCTTTGTAACACTTTAAACACTAGACGTATAACTCACATTTTCTAATCTATCCTGCACTTTATATTCATGCCCCAGAGCGTACACAGAGACCGGGTTCAGCTGGATCTCCTGAACAATATGATGGGACTCAAAGATGCAAAACAGCAATAGACAAGTTCAATGGGCAAATATGTTGTTTTCAAAGCTCTGATTAAAACTCAAAAGCAGGTAATAATTTTTCCTGCATTTCTAAAAATAGTCATAAAATGTTAAGAGATCTTTATGATGGCGGTCTTATTTTTTTGTTAAACCTCTGTCCACAATGTCTCTAAAGACCATTCGTATATTTTTTTGTTTTTTTTAACCATTTAATGCCGCTTGCATGTCTCTTTTAGGAGCCGATAGAATCTAAAACTAAATGAAAAGCGCAACAACTCAATTAAACCAAAATAAAAGACACTAAAACCAACAAAAACAGTAAAAATACCTTGAGCATCTTTGCACACACATTCTACATAGTCGAGGTTGCCGGTTCCCCTTTCTTATGATTCATAGATGTAAACATGTTCTGTGCATTACGACCCCAAGGTTGGTAGCATGACTCTACAGTGTTTTACTTGATGCATTCTGTTTATTTTAGGAAGTAAACTAAGGTGAAAAAAAGACAGCACAGTATGTAAAAATACTAAGATATACCGTGGCGGAATCTTTCTATGGCAGGTCTAAAACATATTTTATTTACAAACATATATTATTAACAAAGTTGTGTTCAGGATAAAGAAGCTCTGAATGAAATATTTTATTATAACAATCATGACGAACACCTAAATAACACCGTACCTAAACGGCACATTGTACCTCGTCTCAAGCA
The DNA here is from genome assembly GCA_005784505.1 of Bagarius yarrelli. Taxonomy (NCBI): domain Eukaryota; kingdom Metazoa; phylum Chordata; class Actinopteri; order Siluriformes; family Sisoridae; genus Bagarius; species Bagarius yarrelli. Next base: position 1,485,011 of record VCAZ01000023.1, read on the forward strand.
CCTGCAAGAGTGTACGGAACCCTGGGTTACCCATGACAGAGAACGGGCACAAATAGTAGGCGATAAAATCTGCCACTGACCAAAAAATTCACCTTTTTAGAATTCTCGTGGAAGCTTTGTTACTTTCTTAGGGGTCGTTTGAGTGAAACTGGTAGTGGACATGGCTGGAAGAGAAGTTTTTTTTCTCTGAGTAGATGCATGATCCGTTTCTCCATGTTAATAGGGTTCCTGTAATTCGAATTTGGTGCCACAAACGTTGCACACAGTATGGACTTTTATAAACGAAACCTTTGCTTACTTGCGTCTTTCAGTGCTAATTATTTTTCCGTTTTATGCTTGCAGAGAGATTCAGAATCGATCGCGATGCATCAGTAAATCTAATTTTTTTTTCCCACCACTACAATTCAGTGAACAAACACCGCAAAGCAGTTAAGACGTAGCGCAAAACATACCTAAAACGAGCGTCCAATTAGAGGAATTGAGAGACAAGTGTATTAATGTCATTTACTGTCTTCCCATAAAAACACTTGAATAAGCAACGGAAAACTTGGTCTGAATGGAACCGTGCCATTAAGAAGAACAGCTAAAAGACTTTTCTCAGAGAGACAAATAGACAGGACACTTGGCTAACTTAGGAACGCCCCAAACACACACATCCATACCGTACACCACTACCACTTGAAATGTAATGGAAGCGTTAGCCTATGTACACTCCTCCTTTATCAGTGTAGTGTAAAACAGAATGAATATAAAGAACACACTCGCCAATACACGCAAATTAAAAATAAAAGTAAACGACTGTGTCACAATAAGCAAAGTTAATGAAGACACGGTTTGGGCATAAAATCGTCTACATTATCATCAACACTTTCACATAAAAAGTGCGACTTAATTTCAGCTATTCATGCCAAACAAAGAGAAATAATTTGGCAAATTAGAAACCGGAGGTTTCAAAATGTTTTTGTCTTTTATATAAAAGAAAAAAAGAATAATTCAACAGTAAAGGACAGAATATTGTTCCCCAAGACAATGATTCACTACTAAAGCCTTCAAATATGATTACGTTGATATGCTTTATTCTTCTGATTTTTATTTGTAGAATTTCTTAGAGACTTTGGGTTTAATGTATGAAAGCGGTTTGTAGAAGTTCTGCCATTACTAAACACCCACAATAGTAGTAGTAGTAATTAATACTAGCTGTAACATTTTTAAGAGTTGCAGCACATCTATTTGTCTATCCATCCACCCACCGGTAAGTTTGTGTGTGTGTGTGTGTGTGTGTGTATGTGTAAAAACCTGCGAGTAGATACCTCAGCGTGTGCAGGTCCGTTCTCTCCCGAGGGCCCCAGAGCCGGGTCACTGCTGCTTCGTACCATGAGAGGTGTGCCTGGAACAAACAAACAAACAAACACACACACACACACACACACACACACACACACACACACACACACACACACACACATTAACAACAACTTTTAAGGGCATACGATACAATAAAAAAAAAAAAAGAAGAAAAAAACAGAATAATAATTTTAATAACAACAATAATAATAACAATAATAACAGCACTAATAACAACAATAATAACAATAATAATGTCCCGTCACTGAGAAAAATGTCTCGGATGAGAATTTCAAAAATCTCATCTACACTGGCAACAGCAAAATACTACTTCATGACTACACATTAGTTTTCCCACTGTTTGTTGTTCATGCCTCTGCATATTATCAGTTTATTCATCACACGCTGTGAGAGATGGAGTGTGTGCGCGTGTGTGTGTGCGCTAGAGAGACACTGAGTAATATACCTCCTAGGGACAATGGGCATGTTAAAAGATGGCCATGGGGGTGAGGGGTTGGGGGTGTTTAGGGGGCAAACAGAGCAACAGCCAGAAGGGGTTGACGGGAATATGATGGTTTTCAGCAGCGGCGATGGTGTCTGCAACATTGACATTATACTTTGTCAATTTCAAGCCAGTGCCTCCCTCTAGCATACTGCATTTTTAAATTAGTTGCCTTTTACAAACCTTTAAAAGAACATACAACAGCACTTTTCAATAAAAGACATCGGAGGGTTCAACAACTGCCACTGGGCTGAACAATTGTGGGAAAAACATGCAAAAAAAAAATGTCTTTTTTTCTACAGGGAAAGTGCAAAGGCTGCTCAGGGACCTGGGAATGTAACTAGCAGGCATATCACTCGGAATACATTTCCACGGCTAAATCAACGTTTACAAAACACCTGGGTAACTTTTACAGCGTTAGAGAGTAACAGTGAGTTAAAAAAAAAAATCATAGAGGAAGGGACGAGCGAGTTTCCTCACTTTCAGCAGGAGGCAAACTTTTCCATACCCCAATCGCACCTCTTACTCTATCACTGCCCAGTCCATACACGCTCCAGTGGCCATGTTTTCTCCCAGCCTGCAAGGACGGCTTCTGTTGAGCACGATTGCCTCAGTCATGGCTTCATCTGTCCATGCTTGGCACCGTAGGGGGTACAGGGGGAATAAGGGAACTCTGACTTACAGCAGGCCTCAGCTGATCAGAGGGGCAACTATCGTGAGGCTCCTCTCCATCACCACAATTATCCCTAACAAACAGGCCAGCACGAGAGCACGGCCTTGATGGAAAGCTACAAATCTCACCAACACCACTTCATCAAAGGCATAATCGCAGAGATGTAGAGGGACATCCTCTTACGCGGCTGATGATCACAAGCTCAGTGGGACAGAAAACTCCTTCAAACTGTACGTGCCCAGAGCTTTAACAAGAATATATTTATACAGACAGACAAAATTTACAGACACCCTAGTCCAAATGGATGTTCTGAGTTCAAATCCCAACAATCTCCAGGTGCTGCTATCAGGCTTTCATCTCCTCAGAACTATTATGAGTAATAAATCCATTTGACAGAGATAAAGAAATAGAAAAACAAACAGAAGCAAGAGGAAAGAGAGCGAGAGAGAGCAAGAGAGAGAGAGAGACCAATGACCAAAACAAATGATCAAAGTAGAAGGAAAGAACAATAAGGCAAACGTAAAATTATATTCTAAAGGCAAAATAAATTTGGATCCTTACTAAACCCTGAAACGCAGGGAACAAAATAGAAATTATGTTAAAAAATTCTATATTTTCATAGTCAATATTGCAATTTTTTTGCAAGACTTTTTTTTGTATAACTGTACATTAGAACAAAGAGCTATTTTCCCTATTTTTTTAGGGAAGTAGTAGCTTAGGTAGTTGTGGCTTAGTGTTTAAGGTGTTCGACTATAACTAGAAAGACCAGGGTTCAATTCCCAGCACCACCAAGCCACCACTGTGGCCCCCCTGAGCAAGGCCCTTAACCCCTAATTGCTCAGTTGTATAATAGAGATAAATGTAAGTTACTCTGGATAAGGGCGTCTGCCAAATGCTGTAAATGTAAGTATTTAAGGTGTTGGAATACTGATTAGTAGATCGTAGGGGGTTTGTGGTTGGGATGGAAAGGTTAGTATGAACTTTTATAAGCAGATTTTTATAAGAATGCACAGAAATTTCGAAAATGAAAAATGGTTGAAATACGAGCCGAAAGTATAGCCGTGCCGCTTCGCGCCGCGTTCAGCGCACAGGTTTGGCTCTCCATCTGAAGTGACACATAATATTACATGTTCTTTTAGCCCTTTACACCAACCTCGAGAAGCAGCACCTGGTATCTCAGCCCTGCAGTCAGACTGTGCTCAATCGAGACACACACCTCATCCCCAGCATTCATCACCCACAGCCATTAACCCAGTGCAGCTGCTGATCTCCTCTGACGATTAAGATTAGATTTCAGCTTCAGAGTGAGTTGGCATTGCCAGCTTCCTGATCCTTTTTTTTTTTTTTTTTTCAGTTTCCATTTAGATGCGAATCCTCAGCTCCCGAATTCATCAGACGGCAGTGTGGAACCATTAGTGTGGGTTTATAATGGATGGGGATGTCAGGAAGCTGAAGAGTGTAGATCCACTCTGAGAGATTGAGAAGAGTGACTCGGAGGACGTCGTGCTCGGTGGGTTAAATCGGCGGCCCTGGGGGTCTTCAGTCATCAGAGTATCTCTGTGTCGTTTCATCCATCTCGCTCTTTAGCTCACCCAGGGCATGCTCTCTCCCTCTATCCACCAATTCTTTATTTCATCTGTTTTTTTTATTCATCTCAGCCCGCCAATATTCTACTAGCTTTATTTGTTCCCCCTTTTTTTTTTCCTTCCGCATGCACGAGGGAACGTGTGATTCATTCATACAATAGATTGTCAAAGATTATTAGGTTTACAGGCTAGCATAAAAATATTTCCAAAAGCTGTAAATATTTAATGTCTTATAAATGCAACACCAGCTAGAAAAAAAAATAAACAAAACAAAATAAATGCCTCCACTGGGTTTGACTTATGAAGACCATAAGGACGGCTTATGAAAGGGCAAAAGTGTGACAGACCATGAAGTCATACCTCATAAAAGATTGAAATGATATTACGGCCAGCATGGAGGTCCCTGGGGTGTTCAGCAAACATATACAAAATGTATAGACGTCAAAAAAATGTTTGCAGGGTCGAATATTGATTAGGATTTTAAGAGCACCCATGATGCACTTAAAGCTGGAGCCATAAATGGAAAAATCAATGAATGCTTTCAATCAGATAGTTCTGAGAAACAATAAGCGTGTAAAAGGCCAAAAAGGGAAAGAGCAAAACTAATTGAAAAAAAGAAATATTAATAAATATAAAGATCTGCAGGAGTTTATACGTCATTTTAATTTACAAATGCGTAAACGGTCTCAATTCAAGTGTATGAACAAAACAATCTTTCGAATATCCTTCAATCAATTCCACTAGATAAGCTTTTTCCAGTGTGTGTAGTGTGTGTAGTGTCTGCACAAACGTGTTTCCCAACTAGGCAAATCTGCGCTTCATCACACAGTCCTACAGTACCAGGAGGTTGAAGTTATGGTCTGGCGCTTTTCATAAATATGTCAGGCGTGATGAAAGTGGGCAGATCTGGCGGTGCAGAAGATAAGCAGTCTCTGAGGCTTCCTGTCACAGGCTGCTGACACTGAGCACGTTTACACAGCTTCAGGTGAGACTCTCCAGGCACGCTGTATCAGACAGGGCTTACTGAGGTAAAGCACGCACTTCCTCTCCTCTTCTTCAACTTCTACCCTTTATTAACTGGATAGGGTCGTTACAGTGTCATGGTTAGTCTCGGTGTACGATCAGACCGCTTCCTCGCGGCTAGTGTTTTAAATAGCTTCTTAACTTGCACTGGGTTGTTTTTGTATGTTATTGAATCTTTCAGGCAGAGAGAGGGTTTTTTCTATCCCAGCTTCAGTATAAAAATGTGAGGAATCAAAGTAATGTCGGAGCATTATTGTAGCTGTCTGCACACGCCTCAAAAATTCTTATTTAACTAGTAAAAACAATGCATGATCGATGCAAAAAAAAAAAAAAAAAAACACCCCGCAGGTGATCTAGAGCAAGTGATGCGACGTGCATATTCGCTTTGCATTTGGTGTTATACATCTTGGTCAATAGTAGTGTGTTATACGTATAGATGCATACTACTAATCTTAAGGACCTTTAAATACCTTAAGGACTGCTTTTTGGAAGACTGTAAGTGTCACCAGCAAGCTCCCACTACTGGGCACGCTTGACAAGGCCCTTAACTCATAATTGCTCAGGTGGGGGAAAAAAAAAAAATAAGAAATATAAGACCAAATATGGAGATTTGACTAATGCCAGTATATAAACGGAATGTAAATAAGACGCAAAAACACTGTAGAACAAATGAAATCCTTTACAACATGGTATATATTTCATGTCTGCAATGCTTTTTGTCCAATCATCAAGCCTTCAACTCCCACAATTAAAAACAAAATAAAAAATAAGGACTAATTAAATTAAAATAAACTTCCTGTTAGTTGCCCTGTGTGCGACTGGGCCATTAATTCCTTACTATCCAAAAAACTGTGTAAGTTTCCTCACTACAACTGACAAGAACATGGAGATAATTTCTGCCAGCACCTCTTTGTCCTAGCTCTCTCTCTGTTCTCTCTTCTTCCTTTGCTCATTGTCTCGGCTTTCAGGCATCTTTTGTTCCTCCAAGCGTTCTCTCTCTTTTCCTCTCCCTCTTTCCGTCTCATCACCTGGTTGACAGCGTGACTGCTGTTTTTAGGTTATGGATGGATCACAGCGGACATGTTTACATGGTGAAACCACAACTCATGACAGAGAGCAGAGAATTGGGTGTGCCAGAGGAGACAGGGTTCAGCGTGTCAATGTAACCTCCTGAGGGACACATTACCTTCTGGCCTAAACCAAGATAGAGACACTGAGGTTAAGGACGGCATCAGGCACATGAATAACCTCTAACCACAGACTCAAAGCCTGCTCACATGCAGAAGCTCCGTTAAATAAAAAGAGAGATCAGGTTCTGTAGGGTATTTTCTTGCTGAACCTGTTAGACTGAATGCTTAAGACATACCATTTATTTCTTTTCTTGTGGAATGTTTTATAAGGCACATTTTATTCCCGCAAATCAATTTTACAACTTTGTGGAACACTGATGCATGAAGTTGGATCATCAGTCATCAGACTTGTTTCCGCAGTGCAGAATGATAACACAAAACAGAAGAACATAAAGAATTGGGAGTCCAAAAAGCTGGATTAATTGCTGAACGAGACAGAGATCCTGCCACTAACCAAGTTGCACAAATTTAACAGAAAGGGCATGAAACTGGCAAAGAAATCTTAATTAACGATCTCTTCTGTACGTTCCAGTTAATAACAACATGGAAAGACAAAAATAAAAACCCAGAGTCGCTGGTTAAAACCTCAGCTGGCATATGCTTCTCTGGGAGCTGTATGAACAGACTCTTCCCTTGGGGAAAAAACAACAAAAACTGCTATCACCACTGAAATAAATTATTTTCATCAAAATTCTAACATATTAATAAATTCATAAAGTGTTTAAAATATTTTAAAACCATAAAAAGGTGTTTTTGTCTATCAGGAAGTCCTCAGCTTGACATCCACTGGCTTGTCACCCCTCCCCGACAGCAGCATCTCTAATTAGGCCCAAACCCTCCACATGGTCACATATAGATTTAAGCCGTTTTTAACCATGTGACGTGAGCAAAGTCTGTGTCTGTGTTTTTTCTGCATGTGTGTCCACACAGTCACATCCCAGAAACTGAGCCTGCCTCATTAGTGACTTGCTCAGAGGGAGTTTCTGATAACACCCCCTCTCTCTTCCCCTAGAGCTTGCAAACAGCAGTCTGGGGATCAATATGGTCAACTGATCATTGCAGACTGCTCTCAGTATATTAGCCTTTGCTATGAAGACACACAGGCTGCAATACAGAATAAAAACTATTAATAAAATCACTATACGGTTTATTAAGATAACCTGATGACCCACGTCAGTTTTTTAATTTATTAAAGCATCATTTAAATAGTCTAATCAGCCTAATCTTATAGCACTGATCCAACTAAATCCAGCTAATATGAGGCGACAATGACACAGGCTATCAGAATGGAACAGAAATGAAATCTCAAAGATTTCTACAGAGTCGTCGAACGGAAATAAGCTCGAATTCATTCAGAGCCAAACAAGCATTGGACACAGCCAATACAACAATTTGAAACGGCCTGAAAAAGACAAAGACATTAAAGAGGTCGGCCAAGGATGAAACAGCAACATGACAGGGACAATGAGAGCTGTGAAGAAAACCTCCGAAAAGCAGGGGTTAAGAGATCACCACACCACAAGCTGCTAACCACTCATCAGCTGAAAGAATCAGAACGCTAGATTTGACTTCAATAAGGAGGCCAGAGATGAGCTGGAACCAAAATTAACCTTTAGCGAAGTGATGAAAAGAGCTGAATGTAGAGAAAAAAAAAGAATCGACTTCAGTAGGGTGGAGGGACGTGGTGGCTTATAGTTAAGGTGTTGGACTACCAACCTGAAGATCGTGGGTTCGATTCCCAGCTCCACCAAGCCACCACTGCTGGGCCCCTGAGCAAGACCCTTAACCCCCAATTGCTCAGTTGTATAAATGAGATAATTGTAAGTCGCTCTGGATAAGGGCGTATGTGAGATGCTGTAGATGATGCAGATGTTTGGGGTTGGGCTTGCATGGCTGCTTTTGGAACCGGTTCACTAATCTTTATTATTGATGTAACAGCAGAAGAAATCCATAAGTGTACAAAAACATTGCCTGCCAACTTACAGAGAAATATGTCCAAACTAATTGGGAGGAAATTTTTCACGATAATGACACAAAAGACATGGACAAAACAATAAAAGAAATCAGAGGGTTTAGGCAGAATCAATCATCAGAACTTTTTAGACATTCTAACATTTCCTGCATTTAAAGCACTGAGCAGTTCTACGGGTGAAAGTAAGCAAAGCTACAGGAAAGGTACTAACTAATATCTCTCTCTCTCTCTGTTCACTCGTATCGATCCAAGTTCTGAGTGTACGGCAGTACCTCGGCATACGGATGCTCTCCCATACTAATTTTTCTGACAAATCAAACATTTCCAAAGACTTTGTATCGGTATATAAAGCATTTCTGGCATATAAACTAAGCGAACGCCGGCTAAGAACCTTGTTTGCGTCAGTGAAATGCCAAGCAAAGCAAGAAATCTGTTTTGAAAAAGAGAACCCACGATACCAACGTTGCCTTCAGCAGGAGTTCAAAAGCTTCGTAATATTTTGAGGTTTTCGTGGCGTGGGTCGATTTATTTCATATTTTACTTAATTTACTTGTCTTTTCTAAATGTTTGGCTTGTTATTATATGTAAAAATACGCTTATAGTGTCGGAATTTAGAAACATTGATAACAGATTATCTGCATTTACATTATTTCTCATGGGAAATTGCTGAGAAGACCTCGCCCTCCAGAACAAGTTGAAATTATGACGAGGTTGCATACAAACTGACTCGAACTCAAACTCTTTCTGTAAAACCTTTGTTCAGCTTGTTCTCCAACTATCCATGGTAAAAAAAAAAAAAAAAAAAAAAAGCATATTCAGACACCACAAACGTTCATTCACATCAAATTAACACTTACTTTGGTGTTAACACATACTGACAGAGGGAACATACAGCAGGTCAACATGCAACTGAACAGCAACATTTTTAACCCATTCCTGTTATACAGCTGCACACACACATACAAACACACACACACAAACACACACCACTCTCTTGCAGGAGACACTACAGAAAGGTGAAATAGATTTCCCTTTTTTGTGGCATACGGCTTTGCGAACTAATTGAAGTAATAAAACAAACCAGTAAAGCATAAAATAGAATTAGCGCACTGGTTTCATGGCAGGGATTTCACGAGTCATCATGGAGCTGGATGAGCAGGGAGGACACTGGACTGTGTTAGGACTGCAATCACAAATTTTACTCTGTTTACGGATGGCTGGATGTTGAGCGCTCTCACACACCAGAATGATATTCCACTTAGTCAGGCCGTATTGGTGAGCGATGAGGTGGCTTCAGGGAAATACCTGCACAACAAACAAATAGGAGGTTTGTGTGTGTGTGTGTGTGTGTGTGTTTTATCTTTTAAAATAGCATCTACAGAGATCACTTTCTCTGTCATCATCCTGTCCATCATCACTATCCTCACTGGACAGGTGAAATCTGCCACCGTCAGCACTGCATCAGGTTTGTTTTTTGGGAATAAACATTTAAAATGTGTAATTCTTAAATTGTAATTTAATTCTATGGGTATTTTCAGAAAAATGCAAAAATGTCTATTGTTAAAAGTGCTATATGAATACAACGCAATTGAAATTTAATTTAATTACTACTATAGTGTTTTTAATAAAGTGCACAGGGAGCATAATGGTTTAAAAGGAAGTCGTTATACTGCATAAACTAACAGTACAGCCTCTTGAAAACTAAAATTAAAAAATGGCCACACAATCAATTTACATCATCGGGCCACCGGGAATTCTGATTAAATTTCCAAAGGGAATCAATATTAATGTCAAAGATAAAGATTCTTGTTAAATCAATTCTTTGATTTGTTATATTGAGTTTAAAGAATGAGATATAGAATTACAAACTGGCCACACCCTTACATCGCAAGAGTAAGTGTGTGTGTGTGTGTGTGTGTGTGTGTGTGTGTGTGTGTGTGTGTGTGTGTGTGTGTGTATGCATGATCTCTTTCTTTCTCTGCACATCACAGAACTGTGTATGACTGCATATTTACAGCCGTAGCAAATGTAAAGGGTCGAAATATTACTCTGTGTACCGACACCTCGGCTTTGTTGCAGAAACTAGAGAAATGTAAGTTTTGGTTCAGGAATGTCTGCAGTCTAGGAAAGAAAAAAAAAACAAACACTGGCCAACACATTAAACATGATTACAAGCCCCGGTCTGCTATTAGAACTGAACCTAAAACATAGGGAGGGGTTTTACAAGGCAACCTGAAGAGTAGGACAGAAACCCACACACACACACACACACACACACACACACACACACACACACACACACACACACACACACACACACACACACACACCTCCTTTACCTTCAACCTTCAGTAGGTTTGGATCTGCATGTCCTACCTCCCGCATGTTATACGACGCTGGGGGATGTCGACACATGTTTTTCGCATTGCCTATAACATTCATAAGCCTGTGGCACGGGATGGAGCTTTGAGGTCAAATAAGACTCATGCGCAAAAAATTACCCCAGCCGAGCCTATTAAAAAACCCTGACAGAGAAATCGGATCACTTAACTGATTGGCTGCTGCTGCTTGATAATAGCACTTGTGTGTTCTAACTCTTGCGTGTGTGAAAGACGTGATTAGTAAAAGTATACCACATCCCATGTGCTGTAACAGGATGATGCAGACAGTACATTTACCCTAACATGACAACCAAACAAATCAGAGTCACACAATTACACCGGAGGAGTCTGGGACAAAGAGAGAGAGAGAGAGAGAGAGATAGAGAGATAGAGAAAGGGGGGGGATTTACATCTTAACACAAACACCACCCTTCTTCTATTACCAATCTCATTATCCTCCAAACTTTAAAGCAATGAGAATCCGTCATTACATTCCTCATTAACTTCTAAACAAAGCACCAGTCAAAGATGTCTGCTAAACATCGGCACTTAAATAAACGAGGCTCTGACGGCGGACCAGACAAAGATTGTACCGTGTCGAAATTATAATGAAACACCAGCGTACGAATTTAATTCATTCTGGAAGATGAGTTCTAACGGTAGAAATTCGTATTGCAATCGGAATTTATTTCCGCAAGAAATATTGTGATTGCAGATAATCTGTTCCGATACAACCCCCCCATCCCCCGAAATATTACCAATATCACCAATTTACCACGTTATAATCCTATTTTTGCATAAAAACATTAAGAAAAGTCATTTAAATTATGTAAAATATGAAAGAAATAGACCCACACCACCAGTTTGTCAACCAACTCAAACTTGAATCACATGTTTTGAAAGACAACGCTAGTATGGCGGGTTGACTCGTTCGTATGGCTGTGGTTGGCGTTCTGGACATACGCACAACTCAGCCAGCTTCTGATTCGATTTGTTTGTAGGCTAAAATTTCCTTGTATGCCGATGCAAACTTCTTACAAAATTTTTAATAGAGGGCTTTTGTTTGCAGAGGTTCCATTGTACAATAATGATGTCCCAATCTGACCCAACCCTGAATGTCTGTTTATGTGGGAAACATACTGGTTTTCAACGCAGACGAATTGACTTCAATCTCCCCTCCTCGGATTGGTTGGAAACAGGCAAGTTCTGCATCGTAGGGCTCAGGACTCGGCTGGCCTGGAGCACCACCACCATTCGTGTTAACGTGAACCATGCGGATGCTGCCGTTCCCGGGACTCGTCCCTCCCCTCTGCCGGACCTCTTGTTCTTCGTACACTGCGATCAGCTAGGAGACAAAAGAGAAAAACATTCAGTGCAAACAGCACACAGTTTCACACACCAAAATGAACACTTGCTGGCTGTGCAGGGAGAACTGTGAAATATCAGAGGAGTCGAGAAATTTTCAGAACAGAACATAGTGTAAGGCTATGAACCTTCTAATATTCTTATATTTACATTGCTTTATATTGCTTTAGCACTTAGCAATCTTTGATAGAGTATATTTGAATAATTTTAGCCCTGTTGAAAAATGGCAGGATGTGAAGAAGGACTTAAAAATTTCAATACCTTCCTACAACTACTATAGAGACGGCTAGTTATCCATATACCAGAACACAATCAAGCATAACATTAAAGTTATTCCTAGCAAAAATGTATTAGAAGAATCCAGGTATTGTAGCAGGTCTTCCTTATTATAATGTGCATATATGAACATAATTACTGAGAAGGTGTCTAAAATATCTAACAACCAATTTGACCAAGACACCAATTTTAATAAATAATTTAAACAGTTTGCTTGGTTCCTCATAAAATAAAAAGTTTCTGTTATGATAGAATAACATGTTATGGTTTGGCAGACGCCTTAATCAAGAGAAACTTAAACTTATATCATTTACACAGCCGAGGGTTAAGGGCCTTGCTCAGGGGCCCAGCGGTGGTGCTGAAAATTAAACCGCAATCCTGCGACTGGCAGTCCAACACCTTAACCACTGAACAGTCACTTTTAGATCAAGATGATATAGAGAATGTTTAAGGAGAGATGTTTAATCTGTGTGTGGTCCACCAGAAGACAATTTGCACATACACCATACATATTATTACATAGTGTAAACAAAACCAAGGCCATTCACAAAGCAGCTGGTTCTGCGTTTCAACCTTTATACAGGTGTGTATGTGTGATCGAGTGTGTGTATATATGTACGTATATATATACACACTTACTTTAAATGTACCAACCTTGAAACAGAAACGGGGGAGTTTATGCCTGCAAGGCCGAGAACCAACAACATAAAATTATCCCAATAAAACACCACCGGATTAAAGAGTAAGAAAAGTGTGACGATGGTGTTTATAAACTAGGTACAGCAAGAAGACTGAGGGAAAAAAAAAAGAGAGCGAGAAAGATTAGAAGACTGAGGGAGACGAAGCCTAATGACAAAAGCAGTTGGCAAACCATCTATTCATTATCATCCCCATTTCCTCCATCTTAATTTAACAACCTTCTTTTCATGTGTCGCATGCAATCCTAACAGGGCCCTCCATCCATTCTGTCTCCAACCAGCCCCCAAGCCCATCAATCTATTCATCCGTTCATCTTTTCATACATTTAGTCTGATTCTAATCATTTTCTTTCATTAGACGTTACATCTTAAAAGGTACAACGAAATAGGGAAAAAAAGACAGTGCGACAGAGCAAGCAAGCACGAGAGAGAGAGAGAGAGAGAGAGAGAGAGAGAGATGAGCTAGGATGTGATGTGTGTGAGACAGTAGTGATTTATTCAGAGAGGTAGGACAAGAGTGCAGCACTTCCTCCATGCCACAAGAGGAGGGAGCATGAAGCAGTAAAAATGTCATTAATCAGCAGTGGCAGAGGAAGAGGAAGAGAGGAATAGAAATGAACCCAGAGTGAGAGTGATGGAGAGGCATGGCCTGATCCAACGTTGCCATTCAGCTTTATTCAGGATTCACCATCCTGACGGCACAATAAAGCAGGTTTTGGAATTCTGCTCACGTCGCAGCGCACACACTATAAAACTACAGGCTGACTGATTAAACGCTTAGAGGTAGCAGCGTCAGGGCATTTTGCTTTAAAATACGGCTTTTGGGGTCCATGTGATCTGGTTTTTGTTTCGACATAAAAAAAAAAAAAAAACCATAATAATCTTTTATTAAATAATTATAAAAGACAAAAATAATAATTTTAACTGTTTCTACTTCATATAAACGCATTCATGATGTCGTCTTTTTAGGGTCAAACCCTATATCTTCAATATCTTCATGCTTTACTGTCCTTTTCCTGCTTTGTGATGGAAAAGTAGCTCAGCAGTTAAGGAGTTGGACTGCTAATCAGAAGGTCATAAATTTAATTTTCCAGCACCACCAAAGCTGCCACTGTTGGGCCTTTGGGCAAGACCCTTAAACCCCTTAGCTGCTCAGATGGATAGAAAATGAGATAAATATAAAATAAAAGTAAATAAAATGTACCAACAGCAGTCTGGAAATTACCCAAGCAAGACTATTAAACTCTGCTTTTAACCAATCAGCATTGAGTTTACTCACAATTATCTCCAGTACAGAAAAAAAGAGATAAAAATGATGGAGACAACATACGGCAGACATTTTTTAGTGTTCTTCTAACATGCGGCTTGGTTTAGTATTTATTTATTTATTTATTTATCTGGATGTTATTGATGGATGGTCAAAGCAATTTATTGACAGCTGTTGAAATGCAATATTTAGTTTTAGCAAGTTAATTGACTGAAAACTACTCCAATTTACAGTCTCCTATTTTTCTCCCAGACAAGCGTAACGGCTTTTCCCCAAACTTTGTACAAACTTCAGAAATATTAGTCCTGGTAAGAACCGCAGAGAACTGCGATGTTTTTCAGACTGTAAACAGGAAACAAGGATTGATTAAGGTTCACATTTCTTTTAGAAATAGACAACTCGATCTAAGAAGAAGTCATTTAAACGAGGCATGATCTATTTATCTGTCTGTCTGTCTGTCTTACCATCGCTCATTATATCTCCATCTCTCTCTCGTTCACCCCCCCTCTCTCTCTCCATCTCTCGCTCCACCACTCTCTCTCTCTCTCCACACCTCTCTCTCTCTCTCTCGCTCCACCACCTCTCTCTCTCTCTCTCTCTCTCGCTCCACCTACCTCTCTCTCTCTCTCTCTCGCTCCACCTACCTCTCTCTCTCTCTCTCCTCCGCTCCATCCAATCTCTCTCTCCTCATCGCTCCACATCTCTCTCTCTCTCGCTCTCTCTCTCTCCTCTCGCCATCCACTCTCTCGCTCGCTCACTCCCTCTCCTCTCCTCCGCTCTGCTCCATCCCTCTCTCATCTCCTACTCTCCACCCTCTCTCTCTCTCTCTCTCGCTCCACACACCTCTCTCTCTCTCTCTCTCTCGCTCCACACCCCGCTCTCTCTCTCTCTCTCTCTCTCGCTCCATCCCTCTCTCTCTCTCTCTCTCTCTCTCCCCTCTCCTCTCGCTCCACACCTCTTACCTCTCTCTCTCCTCTCTCTCGCTCCACACCCTCTCTCCCTCTCTCTCCTCCTCTCCTCGCCTCTCCACCACACCCTCTCTCTCTCGCTCGCTCCATCCCTCTCTCTCTCTCGCTCGCTCCATCCCTCTCTCTCTCTCGCTCGCTCCATCCCTCTCTCTCTCTCGCTCGCTCCATCCCTCTCTCTCTCTCGCTCGCTCCATCCCTCTCTCTCTCTCGCTCGCTCCATCCCTCTCTCTCTCTCTCGCTCGCTCCATCCCTCTCTCTGCTCATTGACCTACAGCCTGGACCAGTCTGAGAAAAATGCACAGCCATGCAAACACACACCTGAAACCCCGACTGTGGCATAACATATTACAGAGAACTGACACTTGAGTACTTGGACAGGAAAATTGAACCGATAGCCAGTTATCAAGAGAAGCTGCTAGACGGGGTAAGCGGCAATGTCTCACACTGTCCCCCTGGTCCTCGTTCAACTGTTGAATAAACACAAGTGCTTTGCATTTGTCATCTGGGAAGAGTCACGGTTCAGCTTTACCAAAGTTCTGAGAACACAAGCTTGTCGATATCCGATCGAGCAGGAACTGGAGTGGCAGGGTGCTGCTGCGCTGCGTAATGACCCCTACTGCCATAGGCTGTAGAGGTGTTAATTAGAACGGATGACAAGGTAAAAATTGCAGACGGAAATGGAGATCTCATTATATAGACTGCCGACACACACACACACACACACACACGTACGTGTGGATGGTTAAATTACATATGACAACGGAATCAGAACCTGTCAAGCACAATAACACAACTGCCTCTATTAGTCAAGGAAGAGAAAAACAAGTACGCGTCGGATTGAGTGCTTTTCCCCCCCACCTCATTACCATTCTGTATCCTTCCACTACACTCCAGGTCTAAAGAGGCTAAAATCAGGTTTTTCATTTAAAATATCAATAATAAATAAAAAAATACATAAAGTATATAAATACTATTAAAATTAAGTAGAACAAATTTCCCACCACATAGTAAGAAGTAAAAATGGCACACTCTAGTCACCCACTGGAGAAGAGCATGTTATGCCAGCGTCTGATCTAGGACTGGAATTTGATTTGGATCAGATCATAAAGTGTGACTTCTAAAATCACACAGTATAAAACAGGCTTTAGAGAAGATGGAGAATAAAAAATAATAATCAGAATCTTTTTAATCCTATGAAACAGCTTTAAACATTCTTCATGCTCTCCTTTAGGCTGTTCCCTTTTAGGGGTGGCCACAGCGAATCATCTGTCTCCCCCTAACCCTATTCTCTACATCCTCCTCACTCACACCCACTAACTTCATGTCCTCGTTTATCACATCCAAATACCTCCTCTTCAGTTTTCCTCTTTACCTTCTGCCTGGTAGCTTCATTTCTAACATCCTCCTACCAATATATTCACTGTCCCTCCTCTGTACATGTCCAAACCACCTCAATCTGGCTTTCCTGACTTTCTCCCCCAAACATCTAACATGATCCGTCCCCCTTGATGAGCTCGTTCCTAATCCTGTCCAATCTCGTCACTCCCAAAGAAAAACCTCAACATCTTCAGCTCTGCTACTTCCAGCTCTGCCACCTGTTTCTTCCTCAGCACCACTATCTGTAAACCAAACATCATAGCTGGTCTCACCACTGTCTCTAAACTATACATCATAGCTGTCTCATGCTGGTCTCAACCACCGTCTCTAAGCCAGACATCATAGCTGTCTCACCACTGTCCTCTAAAACCATACATCATAGCTGGTCTCACCACCGTCTCTAAAACCATATATCATACATCATAGCTGGTCTCACCACTGTCTCTAAACCATACATCATAGCTGCTCTCACCACTGTCTCTAAACCATACATCATAGCTGGTCTCACCACTGTCTCTAAACCAGACATCATAGCTGCTCTCACCACTGTCTCTAAACCATACATCATAGCTGGTCTCACCACCGTCTCTAAACAATAACATCATAGCTAGCTGGTCTCACCACCGTCTCTAAACAATACATCATAGCTGTCTCACCACTGTCTCTAAACCATACATCATAGCTGTCTCACCACTGTCTCTAAACCATACATCATAGCTGCTCTCACCACTGTCTCTAAACCATACATCATAGCTGCTCTCACCACTGTCTCTAAACCATAGTACATCATAGCTGCTCTCACCACTGTCTCTAAACTATACATCATAGCTGCTCTCCACCACTGTCTCTAAACCAGACATCATAGCTGGTCTCACCACTGTCTCTAAACCATACATCATAGCTGTCTCACCACTGTCTCTAAACCATACATCATAGCTGCTCTCACCACTGTCTTGTACACCTTCCCCTTAATTGTAGCTGATATTCTCCTGTCACACATCACTCCTGACACGTAAACCTCTTGAAACATTAATCCGGGTAAAATACAAGAAACACATATAAAGAAGTGGTAGCTTGGTGGTGCTGTTATTTAAAATATTACAGTAACTGAACATTATTATAATGTTCAATTCCCAGCATCACCAAGCTGTCACTGTCAGGGTCCTGAGAAAGACTTTTGATCCTTAACTGTTAACAAACAGAGATAAACGTAAGGCAATAAGGGCGTCTGCCAAATGCCAGAGGTGTAATAGTATAAAACAATTACAGTTTAGTAACTTAATAAAAGTTAAGTTTATTGTCATGTGCACAGTAAAATCACCAGTTTAAACAGGACAATGTAATTCTCCCTTTACCCGAAACCCTGACCGCACATAGAACCACACACATACACAAAAACACACAAAGACAAAGACATTTCACAGATTTTACAAGGACATACAAGGATTTTAAGGTGCAGCTATTTAAAAGTCTAACAACTTGTGGATAAAAACTATTTGCAAGTCTTTTTGTCCGTGATGTCACACTTCAGTATCGTCTTCCAGACAACAGAAGTGTAAATAGATTGTGTTGCGGATGTGTATTATCCTTTATAATGAAATGGAAACTTTGACATGTTTTGGGTTTCTTGCTGTCTATCTATTCTCAGACTCTCTTCTTGTACAAAGATCTTAAAGACAAGAGAACGGAAGAACTTTGATCCTTGATAGTTGATTCCAACGGCCAGGTTGTGTTATTAAATTCTTCCAACCAGTCACACAAATCTGCCTTCTAACATGCAATAGAGAGTCTGACATTTTTCACCACAGACCATGCCCAAGAATTGTCTACTTTTATAAAACCAGACCTTTTAACTCTGGTCTTTCTGCAAACATGTCACTAGCACATTACTGTGTTTGACAGTTTGTCATTCCTCTTTGGAAACCAGTGCACTAAGAGGCAATCCGAGATCCTGATACTTAACGGGTATTAAAAGGTTCACGTGGCTCGTGGGTGAAAGGTCTTTCCCCATCTACTACAAGGCGACTTATCTTTGACAACCAAAAACAAAGTCCCAGGAAAGCCACTGTGTGAAATCAGCCTTTACGTTTCCCAGACCCTGTCACTCATCAATGCTCATTATCTATGCAGCAAGCACAGGTTGGTCACATGATATCGTAAGTCATTGTGGATACTGTCTTTTTAAGAGGAGAAAGTGGGGGGTGGGTGCGGAGCCTGAAAGTCAGAAACTAACGGAGTTAAGAGACTTTATTCAGTGTAGGCAATCGTTTATAAACTCATTAAGCCATCGAGAAAATCACCAGTGACAAATTCCACTAATAAACAAGCTGAGGAGTAGCGGTGGAACGATTGAAGCGGCTACGACAGGTCTGTAATGGCTGCTGAGATGACAGAGACACGCACAGTTCAGACAGCACACAGGTACAAAACACCCAGCACCGGAAAACTCCAACCAGTGAGACGACGAGACCACACACACACGCACACAGAGGAACATTTAGTAGGATACCAAAATGCCCAGTGGAATGGGTATGACAGTTAAGTGATGAGAACAGAATGGTAGAACATCTGCACGCGCTGAGCCAGTAACTCGCTGTACACCAGGAGTGAAGCAGCACGGACGGCTAACCACAACTGCTCCGCCACAATCCACGGTAGTAATTACATCCATCCGCACATGGTGCGGCTCACTGATGACTGCGGGGTTTATTTGTTTCCCTGATTATTCCGTTGTGATTGTTCACAAAGACTTAAGACACCTGCTGAAAACTGAAACATGATCTTACTACCTTTAAGTTGTTGCTAGGAGGTTCATAAACTGTCTGAAGGTTAGTTAATGTTACGTGTGGCAGGTTTACCAGTTAATCAAGCGGAGCTGCCGGCGGGCTGTGAAGTCAGTGCGCTGCTGTCAATCAAGCTGTATTTTTTTTCTAAATAAAATGCAGTAATAAGACTCATGGACAGGGCTCGCAAAATCGCTAGCACGACAACTCGGGGTTACCATGTCTTTCAGTCCTCTGGTCCTCACATATTGAAAGCGGTTCCCTGGTGATTTTTTTTCCAGCATCAGGGAACCACTTTCAATATGTGGGTTATTAAAAGAAAATGCTGTGTTTTATATGTAAATATTTGTAATTTTCGGATCTGTTGTACACCAATTTTTTTCGGACATTGTCCTGTCAGTCCTTACTGTCTTCATGCGATGCATTAAGCTAAAAAACACGTGCTGGAGATCGCATACGCAGTGAAAACTATTGCGAAAATCGCAGAAATCTGAAGAAGGCTATTTATTTGTATTGACAGTAATTTGACTATTTTATTGCCTACAATTGTTATTTGTGTTGTGCAAATGTTTTAATTAATGTTCTGTTTCTTTTTTAATACTCTATTTTCCAGGTTCCTTTAACCAACACGGCTGCTAGCAGCAACAGGTGGATTTGGACAGAGAAGGAACACTGCACTGGTAAAACAGACACTGATTTTCATTATGCTTGCTTTGTTATTTTACAACAAACAAATTATGACGTAGCAAACAACAAACCCACGTGACTGATTGCCCGTTTCTGCTCCATCGTGTTTGCCTTATTTTACCTACTATTGGTTACCGGTTAACGGAAACGCACCTAATCCGCGTTAGTTCCTTCACGTAAGGATGGAAACCGGGCTATCTACTCCTCTAAAGTATATGTCTAATCAAATCAAACGTCTTTTTTTTTTTACTTTTATGGGTAAACCACCTTTGCTTAAAGATGATTGATGAAATTTCTATAATAAACGATTACCGAATGTTTTTTTCCCAGGCTGTAATTCATTAGTAATCATATAGTGCGCAGCGTTACACTCTTGTCTACATGCTCACAGGCCTGAGTCAGCCGATCATTTTCCTGAGATACGGCTCAGCCTGCTGGAACATCACCTGGTCAGAGTTTAGAAACAGCTTTATTCAGACAGGCAGAGAGAGAAAGTCTATTTGCTTCAGCATCAGTATTCATAAACACTCTGTATGCAAATAGCACCGTGTGCGTGTATGTGTGACTAAATTAAAAGGACACTATACTGACACGTCATATGAAGCATCTGTTCACTGGAGACTGTATGAACAGATCCAGTCTAATTAAAACTGCTGAAAAAACCCTGTATAACCTCTACTTAGCTCTTTTGCAAATTAAAACTTGGCAGCCTTGGCAAAGAGAGAGAGAGAGATATAAGGTAAGAGAGAGAGAGAGAGAGAGAGAGAGAAAGCTTTTTGTGGAGCTGTATAAAAAAAAGCCAAGTAAAAAATTACTGATTACTGCCAATCAGCAAACAATCTTCTCACACTTCTCCTTCATCTCTCCATCATTTTTATGTGATGCCCTTGTTTTTCATACTTAGCTTCTAGTTCTGCATTATCGCTTCACTTTCCCGCCGCCCTCGGGCCGTCTCACTCTCCCGCCGCCCTCGGGCCGTCTCGCTCTCCCGCCTCTTTCTATTTGACAGTCTCAATCTACTGCTATTAGTGTGGTGGCTTACTTGGTGTGCAAGGTTCGATTCCCAGCTCCACCAAGCCTCCACTGCTGGGCCCCTGAGCAAGGCCCTTAACCCTCAAGTGCTTAGTTGTATAAAAGAGATTAATGTCTTCCAAATGGTGTAAATGTAAATGCTATCATCAACCCATCCCACTTTAACTGCAGTCATCAGGCCGTCTTACTCTCCCTCTATCCTACTCTCTCATGTTCGTCTCACTCTTTTGTTTCCTTTTGGCTGTTTCACTTCCCCTGTTGCTGGCTCACTCTTCTGCCGCTGTCTGCCCATCTCTCCTGCAGCCCTCTGGCTGTCTCAGACCCCTGCTGCCCTTAGGCTGTCTTACACCCCTGCCGCTGGCTCAGTCTTTTGCCATTGTCTGCCCGCCGCACTCTCCTACTGCCTTTAGCTCATCTAACTCTCCTGCCACCGTTTACCAGTCTGATGCTTCTTTTGTTATCTGTTTGTCTGTATCTCTCCTCTGTCTGCAGTGTGGAGTGTTAAGGCCTCTCCTGCCTGTTGAAGTTCTGCTTGTTTAACACGGTGTCCCCCAGAGTGTCGTAAACACATCAACGTTAATGTGTGTGAAGTGGGGAGTGAAACACTGCGAGAGGAACAGCCAATCAGTGCCCCGGGGCTTCCACATGTTTGCACATTAGCCATTTTATGAAGACCTGGAGGCATGTGTGTTTATGCATGGATGAGGGTGAGAGTGAGAGAAAGAGAGAGAAACAAATCTGCGGTGTGTGTGTGTGTGTGTGTGTGTGTGCGCAGGTATTTCTGTGCATGATATGAAAAGTAAATACGAAGACCATGGCTGCATATATATTAACGTCAGTTACTGACTTAAACCAACGTGCATTACAAATGTGTGGATTAATAATTAATTAAGTAAACAGAATGACCAAAAGAGCAAATAAGTAGACCAGCTATATCCATTTGCGGAATAACACTGACACAACGAACATCAATATAATCACAGTATGCTGTTATAACGCCGCATATGAAGGAAGGTCTTAGTAACAGCATCAACATTGCCTTGGGTTGCCAGCACAGCCTTTGGAGAAAAATATTCCTACTATAAGACAGATCAGGTGTTTCTCACAACTTCACACTAGGGTTACACCTAAACTCCACACTAATTACAATGAACCAAAACCCTTGGAGGTGTTTGGCTACGGGACAATGGCCAGAAATACACAACTTACATCTACCCACACAACCAAATACCTCAGAGCTGTCGCTCGCTCTACTGGGGAGGTAACGAGCAGCCCGGTGCAGCTTTTAAACACACACACCCACACCGATTTATGACCCAGACAACATGTTCGCAGCCGGCACCCACAAGCATCAATACGTGTTCTTTTTATCCCACTACTAATCAAATCGATTAGCGCTGATATGCCCCCCCCACCCCAGCCGCAGTCAATAAAAACATTCATCAAGCAAATGACTTGTCATGCAGGTGCTCGTCTCTCATTCCTAAATATGCTTGTCCAATGGCGTGCGGTTGCTGACATTAAGGCAGCATGAATCAGGGCTGTGTGCTTTCTGTAGAGTCAGCATGCTGAACAGAGGCACTGAATGCATTATGGAGTGAAACGGTCAGCAGGAGCATGCGCCAGACCTTCACAGCAGGATCTCACTTACAGCTCTTCAGCTGACAAATAGCTTGGAGTTTTATAACTGTCCAATTTCTTTTATTTGATGAAGTTGCAAGATGTTCTGTGATTTGTGACCGATGAATCTGACTGTGTGCAGTAATTAAATTTCTGATTGAGTGTTTAAGGAAGGCTGTATGAAGCTGTACCATGTTAATACATCTACAGCAGGGTTCCTGAGAATATGGCCCGCTGCCACATTTGGACCAGCTTTCTGAAGGCAGGCAGCAAGAATGAATGAACAAATAAGCAGAGCGAATAAACAGGCAAAAGTCAGTAGACGGAATGAGAAAGAAATGAAAGTAAGCGCCCTGTATTGCTAGGCTAGGCCAAACAATATTTCGCAACAAACATGATGGCAGTGAAAGCAAAATTAGTCTTTGGACATTTCCAATGTAAGCGTACGCGAGAGATGAGCATAATTACCATAATTAAAAATTGTAATTTTAAATATATATTTTACTCCTATTATGTCAGTATTTATTAGCCTATTTCGTTGGAGATCTTCGCTTCTGCGTACAACAAAGCAACTTCTTAGGCGAAAGTAAAAGCACATATACATGCACACGATGAGCGCGCGCAATCCAGTACCTTTACGAAAAATATACACCACTAAAAGCATCACTATGCCTAAACTTAAGTGTCCTGCACAAAGCCCTATCCTGAACCCTATTAAACACCACTGGGTTAGACTGGAACAAATCAGAGTCTGATCTCACTAATAATTGTGGCTGAATAATCAAATATCCACTCCGCAGTGTAAGCATTTCCAGAAGCGTGAAGGAAAGCATTTAATACAATTAAATGGTGGACAAAATCTAAAAAAAGGATGTTTATAGGACACATGGATGTGATGGTTGGGTGTCTCAATACTTCTGTCCATATCTGGTGATCATAACTTCCTTGTATGGAACTTGTGTGCCTGCACTATGGCGTAGATCAGAGACATTAACGTTTTTAGCATTTTTCAGATTTCCTCATATTCTTTTCTTTTTCTTCCAATTGAGCAGTTAAGGTTTCAAGGCCTTGCTCAAGGGCCCAGCAGTGTCAGCTCGGTGGTGTGAACCCATGTTCTTCCAATAAGCATTCCAACACATTAACAACTGTGATAGCACTTCTCCAAGAACCAAACTAAAATGACCAGAAAAGGAGCATAAGAAAGTTCAATCTTCAACACAATCTTGCAACACAAGGAATGCAGCATGCTACAATGCGAAAGTGTAAAGAAGCCATTTGCATCATGTCGAACACCTGCAGCACTTTGACCTACTATATAAACTCTGATGCTGTTTAACAAATATTTTAAACTGAATCATGATCAGAAGAACTGCGGAGAACGTTTCAATATGTGGAAAAAGCTAGCTTTACATTAAATACATTAAAGATGTGCATCTGTCACACACACGTACAGTGGTTGTGTCGACAAATCTGAAAAACGAATCTGTCGTCAGAGCAGTGGACAAATGGAGAACGTATGTGTACATGTGTGTGTTGCATTTTTCCTCGATGTTCTACAGTCTTTTCACATGTGCATATTTTATCGGAGTATCTGTTTCCCTGCCACACAACAAGGTTTTGTAAAGAAGTCTGAATTTGGCCAGACGATGTAGCATCAAGTTCACTGAATCAAGTGATCACTAAAAATACCAGAACGTAAACAATTACAAAGTTTATAGGATGCGTTATAGGATCACACCCAGGGCAAGGTGACTTCGGTGCACAGATCTAATTGACGTAAGTAAGTACATGAAATAAAACTCCAGACTATAATGTTTTGTTAATGTTACACAAATCAAAAATCTGTTAAATGTGACAAAGCACAGAGCTGTACACACACACACACACACACTTATGTACAATTTAGACAAAATGTGCAAAAAGTAGTCATAGGTATTTATTTACCTCATCAAAAAGTATTACTGCTGATCTGATTAAAAGATTATATACTGGATACCCAACATCACCAAGCTGCCAGAGCCGGGCCCCTGAGCGAGGCCCTATAACCCTTGACTTCTCAGCGGGATTAAAAACAGGATGAATGTAAGCCACTCGGGATAAGGGTATCTGCCAAATGGCAGAAAAGTAAATGAGCAATTCCGGCGTTATGAACGTGACATTTGTAGCCTCTCAGAGAAAGTATATGTTAACAATATAACGAAACATCTGTTTATATTTTTCTAAATCCTTAAGCATGGAGGTCAGGCATTAGAAAATATCAGTCCATACACATGGTTCACATTTTAAATGAAGTCAAAAATCATGCGTTACGGACACGACAAAAATGGACTCGATGTTTTTTTAACAGAAGAAATTCTGCGAATGAAAATACATAAAAATAAAGAAAAGAAAACCAACGGAAATTATAAGCGTTTGCCCTTTTTTGTTGTTTTCATTGTTCCAGATGTTATGTCTCTTTGCTTGCCTGAAAAACAGATGAAATACTTTAAACAGTGAAACTAAGACTTATTTGTGGGTCTCTGTTGGATATTTTGAACAACAAACATTGACCTTTGAGACTTGGGTTTGGGAAGGTTGAACAATATTCTAATGTAAACCGAACTCACCTTGTTATACAGATGTGGTCATTATGAATGCGAGTCACAGAAAAAGGGATCTCGCAATAAGCCGCGGCATTAGAACGGTACCGGTAAGGAGCAGTCGGGTTTCATTCCCAGTTATCCAGAGCGTGTACTGACGCCAATAATATGCAACAGATGTGTACTGTTAATCTCACTCAAGCGCATATTGACACCAAGTAAAATAGCTCAAATGTGTAAACACAAACTAAAACTCTGGTTTTTATACAATAAATATAAAAATATCTCGCATAATATTTATTTTTATACTGGAATGTTATTTCAAATAGGTTTAATTTAATTTCCTTTTTATTGCTGCTTACATTTATATTAATATATGTCTGTATTTTCATTCTCTGACATTCATTTATTTATCTTTTATACCTGCTTATTCTCTTATTCGGGGTCACGGTCTCTGAAAGGGCGAAGGGCAGGAGGGGAACACCCTGGACAGGTCGCCAGTCCATCACAGGGCCAGACACACTCACACTCACTCCTTTGGGCAATTTAGAATCACCAAATCAAAAACATACATGTTTTTGGACAGTTGGAGGAAACCGGAGAACCCGGAGTAATACAAACTGTCCGGGAATCGAACCGGGGCATTTACATTTGCAGCATTTGGCAGACGCCCTTATCCAGAGCGACTTACAATATTCCTTGTTATACAACTGAGCAATTGGGGGTTAAGGGCCTTGCTTAGGGGCCCAGCAGTGGTGGCTTGGTGGGGTTGGGAATTAAACCCGGGTCCTCAAGTTGGTAGTCCAACAACTTAGCCACTGCGCTACCACTTCCCCCATCCTCGGGCCTTCTTGCTGTGAGGCGACAGTGCTAACCACTAAGCCACCATGTTGCCCTGTTCCGACATATTTTTTTCAAATATTTCCAAAATAATGCTAGAATGAATTGGTTTCTGAAATGATCTAATACACACCAACAGAGATAAATGTAACGCAAATGCATCAATTTAACAGAAACATCGTTGTGAACAAATATTCACTGGTCACTTGCATGATTTCATAGGAAGCGTCTATAACAGGTCAAATCCGTGACACATAATCAACAGTGTTTATGGCAATGAAGTGAGATTAATTGTCCATCATAATTAGCGTTGACATATTTTGGTTTTGTTTATAAAAATTTCACACAATTTGTATAAATATTTATTTAACAATAACTTTATCTTTTATAAAAGGTTATAGACGCGACAGCACTAAACCCTCATCTTTCTGCAAAATACTGAGTGTTTACATAAAAGTATAAAAATATTCATCTTTTATTCCACATCTGAAAGTATAAAAATGGGTGAATGAACAATTTTCTTCAATTTTCCATGACATCAATACAATAAAATACAGACACTAAAGTAGGAAAGGGTTTTGTTATTTTAGTAATAAATTTAAGTTGACGTTTGTATGAATTACTCAAATGTAAAATTCTCTCATAGGGCCAGGAATATAAAGTACCGGGTTTCCACCAAATTTCTAATGTATACATAAAGAACCAAATTTCACTGTGCTATAATGCATGTGATGTTTACTTAAAAAAAACAACTTACTTGGTCAGTTTGGAAAGCCTTATGACAAAGATTAGCATATTTTACTACATAAAATACTACAGCTTTTAATTTTCGTCATAACAGGTTATTGAGGCTAGACTGTAATTATTAAGGATAATTATAACACAGAAAAGCTAAAAATGTCTACACATTTTATGTACTTTGTATTGACTGTCTGGACTTTTGCAGGTTCTGACCTGCAGCTTTTCTTTCTTTTAATTCCATGTGGTGTCAAAAAATCTTTAGACACAAAAATGAAAGTCTCAGTATATAAATCCAGAAGAAGCACAAGCCCATACTGAAACACAACCTGCCCCTCAGTAAGCACAGATTGACAGCACCCCCTAGCTTTTACAGTAGTCAACTGCATCCACTCGTTCGCGGTCTCCACCGAGGTCATGCGCACGCACACGTGCAGCCTCACTAAATGCTTTTTTTTAGAGGAGTCTATTAAAAAACAGGCGCATATACAGATGTGTAGTCTTTTTTTTTATAAATACATACCTAATGGTCTGTTCAACTTCCATATTGAATACAAATCACACACTAATGACAGCATAATTTCAAACACAGAACATTGCAAACCTTGTAGGAACCATTGAAAAAACATTATTCCTTTACATTAACCTGGAAACGTCCTTAACCACAGAAAGTAAAAGCAAATATTTTGACCCTAATAAATGAATGAATAAATTAAAAACAAGTCTGAGAGATTCATTTCTTTTTAGATGTTTTAACTATGTAGATAAATAATTGATTAAAACACATTACGTACAAAAAGCATGCGTGAAGACAATCACTGGGATTTGAACAGAAAATACTTTTTATACCTTTCATATATAGTGTATAAATTCACTGTGGTTCGGTCTTATAAGGAAATCCACTAATAGCAGTCTTTTTGCACAAATATCTGAGACAGGATGTTTTTACCAGGTTCGATTACTTTATAATAAATGCAATCATTTCCCTGCAACAATAGTTGTTTTAAATATAAAATAAAATATATAAAATACATAAATTTTAACGCAGTGTTTTTCGCATATCCCATCTTAGTAAGTTGGGGATCAGAACACAGGGTCAGCTATGATACAGCGCCCCTGGAGCAGGAGGGGTTACGGGTCTTGCTCAAGGACCCAACAGTGGTTGACTTGCCGGAGGTGGGGCTTGAACCCAGGTGTTTCTGGTCTTCAGATCAGCAACTCAGCACCTTAACCATTTGAGATACCACTGCCCCTATATACTGTATCTTCAAAAGAAATGTTTTTTTTTATGTAATAGAGTAGGCAAAAAAAAAAGAATATACAGATAACCCTCGACTTTTAATGTCATAGAAAACTCAGGAAACTTGAAGTAAATTATTTAGTTGTCTGATATAAATAATGAATATAAAATGATGCAATGATATAGGTGTACCCATATGATGGGTTTTAAGGCAGCTACCGGTGGCTTATTAGAGTACTGTATGCCAGGCTATACAGTATGTAATGTTTCCAGGACTTTAACAAAAGATTAGAGCACTAAAACTAATCACAAACAGGTCAATTAAGAAAACAATTTTGTCACTAACCGAACAGGTCTGCGACTGGGCCAGGTGAGCACGAACCATGAGGTGGATGTGGATATGCGCTACAATATCATCGCGCTGTTGTTACGTTTCTTTTATCCAAGCAAAAATTGGGAGAAAAAAATATATCACATGGTATTGTAATGTAAAAAATAGCAAGTCAATACATGCAAAATTAAAAACTAAAGGTGGTTCAAGTCCCAAAATTATCTCCACATGTTCTTTTACTAAAAAGGTAACAATTACCGTACCAGTCCTTCTTATGTAAAACTAATCTGGTGTGAACAGGGCTACCTATACGACACTGAACTGACACACACACTCCAATAATATATTCCAACACAAAACAAAGAGAAACCTGTTTTGTTTTCTCAGATGCTCAGTGTGTGAAACTGCACAAAAGCTCTTTGGTTTCTCCTTCAGACAGCCTTTTAGTAATGAGACAGGACTGAGAGATCTTCATTTATTAAAACAGACATGGAGGGGAATCCTTCAGCCTATTTTCATTTAAGAGCATCTCTCGTGTGATACTTCTGCTATTACAAAACACTCTTCTCTGCAGCAGCAATCACCACTTGATACGATTTAGACTGGATTTCTTTTGCCATCCACTTAATATCCGCTACAGAGTTTTCCTTCTTTTTGACTCTTAGCCATAGAGGTCAAGGAAAGCAGAACATGCAAATCAGAAGGAAAATCTCTAAGTGGCCACTTCTATAGTATACAGTTCCAAGCTTTAAGGAGGAGTCAACAAGGGCAACGTTAAAAAAAACAGGAAGACAGGAAATGTAAGTAAAAGAAGCAGGAATTTAGTGCTATGATAGATATAATATAGCCAAGAAAGACACTTTTTTTTCTGAAAGATATAAAAGTGTTGGGTCTCAGGTAGATTTTGCACCTGTAAGTGTCACATTTAGCTACCCTAATCACCCTTATTCAGAGTGCACACAGCAAAATTAACCTACTTCCAACAAGTGTCACAATCAGGAGCTGAAATGCGGTAATGCAATTTTCCTGTTTTTGATGCGACAACCACATCAAAGCTCTGCAACTTGCCAATTACAGGCTCATTTACAGTTTACAAGTTCTTCCAAACCCCAAACCGCCTGTACAATTCTAAAGTAGGAAGCATATTGATTTATTTTTCTAATTCATATTTCAGTAGAAAAAGTATTACTTTCGTTATATTTCATAGTTTTTTTTGTTATTTTGAGAAATGTTGCTTAATGATTAAATTTAATAAAGCCATTCAACGGAAATGCTCACTTTCTACACAAAATACAAAACCCAGAGTGTGTCTTTGAATGCATTCTGTAATAAAAATAAAAAGAAAGAATTTTGCTTCCACACACTGGCTGCACCAGAGTTCTCAAATCGGCACCCAGGTCCAACTAAAAGCTTGGCTCTAAAGTGAAAGAACAGGAATTGCCTGAGATATGACCTCAACCACAATGAACACCACTGGGATGAACTTCACACTTGGGTTAAAAGGATACCATCATTTCAAATTCCGTACCAATGTACACACACACACACACACACACACACACACGAGTGAGATGGTGGGGTCCATACATACTTTCAGCTATATGCTGCATTTGTAAGCTATTTCTTGAATGAAAATGACTGCTGGCCAGTGCGAGCCCTCAGGAGAGAGCAGCGGTGTGTTTGGGTTAGTGAGCTGACTCATCCATAAGCAGTTGATCGATTTGCTGTAGGCTCAACTAAGCTTAATCTGTCCATGAACATGAAAAGCAGATCTGAGATTAACACCTGTATCCTCAAACTGCCAATCATTTGTTCTCTATCGGGTGTGTGTTCTGTCTCCTGGCACTCTTCATTCCTCCTATCCTTCATAAACATATTAACACGCATTTAAGTAGAACAGACAAACAAGGGGAGTAAAAACAGAGCTTTATTAATTTGGCAATACAAATCAGACTGAAGGCTTGACTCTAATCTTCACCTTTGGAGATTAACTATTCAGCCGAGGTAAAGCAATTAACACAGCGCATTAGGTAGCGCTATTGATCTACTATTCTTCAACCCTATCAGCACGACTAATCAGCCATTCATCCCACTGACATTTCCAATACACCTGACTAGGGCTGTGTATTGGCAAGAGCCCTAATATACAATACATATCCGGATACACGGGTCACCATACAATATACTGCAATACCTAAAAATTAATAACGTATGTAAAATAAAACAAATACAAATCCGGAGCAATGCTTTCTTTTGAGACAATGACCGTATGTGTCAGTGACAAGGAAGTCATTTGACCCATACTGAATGTTTTAATAAACTACGAACGTAATCGTAAATAACTTTAAAATGGAATTTAAATATATACAAATACAAGAGGTTAGATAATCAATACAATGGGGGTGTTACGAGATCTTGTGAGACGATCCGACTGGTCTCGTGAGAATGTAACGATAGAAGATGCACCGCCACATTTAAATCATTTGTGGCAACATTTTGGGTTCCTGGTAGAAATAAGAAATGACGAAAGAATGACAGACTAGACAAAGACAAAATGCAAACATTGTAAGAAATGAATACCGTACACCTCTACTAACACCACCTACATCGCTATTGTAACAGACAATGCATGTAATATGGATGCGACTGTGCGCGAGGCACGATTTGAGCCGCACATCAAATGCTTTGCACGCACAATAAACCTCGCTACGCAGGCTGCGAATGTTGCTTGTTTGCTCAGCCAGGTGAGACGTGTGGCTGGGTTTTTTCCCACCCGAGTTCAACAGCTGCTGTGGTATTGACGTCCAAGCAGAAGCTACTACAACTGCCAGCACACAAATTAATTATGGACGTGCCAAAAAAAAAAGTTTCTGGCAAAACATTTTGCACAGTGTTAATTACCGCATATAATTTATTAAATTCAAGTTTAACTTCATAAAAAACAAGTTGATTTTAAACCAAATTTTGTACATTTGCATTTTGTGTTTTTCAGTTGTATGAAAGAATATTTTTCCCTGTATTTCATCACTAAGGACTTTTTTTTTTTTAAAGTCTAAAAAATCTCGTCTTGTTCTCGTGAACCCAATCTCGTGTCTCATCTTGTGGGATAAGTGTCTTGTCACAGCCTTTCAATACACTATCGTGGAAAAAAATCGATAGTTAGCTGTTCTAATATTATTACACAGCCCTAAACCTGACCTTTTTTAACACATTAAACACCAAGCCTGTTTATGATTTTTGGGCAGCTGGGGAAAAAAAAAAAAAAAAAAAAAAAAAAATCACCTGCCAACATCTTATTCAGAAATGGACAAAAAAAACCCCAGCAGTGGCGATGCCTGTCCCTTCCTCCTAAACAATAAACACACATCATTTGAAGGTGATCCATCAATGCCTATTACATTTCCTTGTCTCCTTTTCTGCCCTGATATATATGTCTTCCTTCTTGATTTGCTTCCCTGAGGTAATTTCACCCCTGTGCTCGTGTTCTGCCGTACTGTTTTGGGCCACGCGGTAGAAAAAGACGAGCAAAAATGGAGCCGTGAGCTCGACTTGCCTGCTAGCTGCTGTATATTACTGATGATGATATTATTATTTATAAAGACTCATAAAGGCCGGGGGTAAACTGGCCATGAATCAGAGCAGCCTCAGAGGCACAAGCGAGGCTCGACACCTCTTATTTCTCACACCTTACACAAACACGACCCATTTTCATTCATCATGCCGCCACAGCACCACACACCCTTCTATAATTCTTGCCCTGCAGTTCCCCTCTGATAGCCGTGTCTCGCCCATACCTTTTTTTTCCCCCTCTATCCTCTAAAACCCTTTCTTCCTCCCTTCACTCATGTGCCAGGTTGTATCCGCAGGGGTGGCTGGTAGGAAATTGAATGTGTGATTAACCTGTACCCGGAGCAGCTCCCTAACCTGGGTGACATGAGCGGCATAAAAGAGGTCCTTTCAGCAGCTGCCCGAGATAAGCGCCTGAGGAAAACATGCATGTTTTAAAGCTTGGCTGCTTTCTGCCATGAAGAAAGAAGCCTTATTAGCACACCAGAAATTGAGATGTCTTCTCTTGCAGCTACTCTGCGCTTGATAATTTACTCTTTTATTCTGCATTTCACTTACAATTAGTCTTTGAGAGCAACAAAGGTAGTCATTAACCTAAAGTAACAAACCAGCGTTCACTATTCAGAAAAGGGTTGCCAGACATATCTCGGGCTTTGTGCTCATGTTTTTTTAACAGCTACAGAAGGGACTGTCGAGACGTCTCTAGACTGAACGTGAAATTGGATCATGGCGTTGGCAAAGTTAAAGCAAAACACCATATTTCAATTTCAATGACTTCATTTGTCTAATACTCAATTATATTAGACTACATAACTAAATTACAGGATGATTAGAATAAATTAATAACAATAAACCCTAGAAGTTGCTTTTGTTTTCTTATCGCTTTTAAACAGTGAAACTACAGTATGTATAGTTAATGTTTATCTTCTTATTTTCTTACGTTTACTAACTGTACATGGCAATAAAACACATTCTGATTGACTTTACATGAGCACATGACCAATAACATTTAATTAACCAAGTTAACCAACAAAAATGTCAAGCTTACTTCTTTTTATTTATATAAAAAGCGATATGTCCCGTTTTTTTTTTATGACTCAAATAAATGTCACAAAAATCTAATAATTCGTCATCCACATATAGAAGTGTTGGTTACAGTAAGTCAGTACTGAAGAAACGATTGAAAACCCACCCACCTATTTTTTTTAATACCTAGCTCTTGAGATAGATAGACAGATAGACAGATAGATAGATAGATAGATAGATAGATAGATAGATAGATAGATTTCCAGTTTAACGTCTATACAACAATCAATGGTATATCTTAATGATTCTTTTTTTTTCTACTCCGGGTTCTCCGGTTTCCTCCCACAGTCCAAAAACATGTATGTTGGGTTGATTAGTGATTCTAAATTGCCCAAAGAAGTGTGTGAGTGTGTGTGGCCCTGTGATGGACTGGTGACCTGTCCAGGGTGTCCCCCTCCTGCCTTTCACCCTTTCAGAGATGGCTGGGATAGACTCCAGCAGATCCCTGTGACCCCAAATTAGGGAATTTTTTCAGCATGTTTAGGGAACAGCAGCGTTTGATAAACTGGCTCAGCAGCTGCTCGTGGGCTGGTGACAAATAGAGATACGAGATAATAGACGCAATATGTACGTTAATTAAGAGTAGTCTAGGATGTAGGTTAATTTCTAACCTAAATAAAGCCTGAGAAAATAAATGTTTTGGAGGTTCCTTGAGTTTAGCAACTTAATAGCAAAAAAAATCTATACTGGTTTTTAGCACACCCGTGTTCGACTGACCATTAAACTAAACCGCATCATGGTTCCACAGGACATCCTGGATGAACAGATGCATCACAAAGCAGATGAGCAAATATTCGGTCAACAATTGAGTTTGAAGTCTGGCTTTAGCGGTTCTTCATCCATTTCCCACTGGCACAAGGCCTACAGACCAGACACCGGCCAGTAAAGATCTGCATTTGAGACAGCCCAGAAAAAGCTGATGCTGATCTCTGTAAGGTTTATAATGCAGCAAGCTAAAAATATGATATTTTTAAAATCATCGATCAAGATTTAATGATTCAGATGATTAAAACAGATTTCTTTTCTTGTTGATAAAGTGTGTATTGATTAAGAAGCTTCTAGCATGGCAGGTGGTCTGTCTCTCGTCTGTGCCTGTGGCTCGTAGTCAGTCACTATTTGTTCCCCTAACGCTAGTAGTAAATGTTTTTCCATTAGTTTGGAATAAGCGGTGCTCTGACCTGCTTCGATCTAAGCAGCAATGTGGTTTCCAGCTGCTTTCTAAAGCAGAACAAAACATTTCTTTATGTCTCACATACAGACTACTGCACAACTTTACATACCCCAGCTTAGTAAGTTGGAGTCAGAGTGCAGGGTTCGCCATAAAGCAGAGCACCGGACAAGACAGATAATGGGTTTTCCTCAGGGGACTAACAGTGACAGCTCAGCTTTGATAGGGTTTAAACCCTGATCAACAACCCTGTGTTAACCAGGGTTTAAACCCTGATCAACAACCCTGTGTTAACCATTTGGGACCTTCTACTGCTCCAAAATGTATAATGCAGTTAGACACATGAGCTGTAACTTTCCTAAAATTAACGGTCACTTATTTAATCAGTTCAAACCACAAACATACAAGATTTGTGGTCATGTATGTTTATAATAAGTTAGTTGTCCTAATAGATTATTAATTTTGTAACATTTCCAACCACAATTAAAGGGCTTTAAAAATCCCTCTATGGCTTAAATTCAGCTCAATGGTTAAGGTGTTGAATTGCTCGGCTTCTGAACAAGGCCATTACCCTCACCTGCCTAATTGGATTTAAAAAAAATGAGAAATATAAGTTTCCTTGTATATGGTCACTTGCCAAATGCCAGAAATTAAGCAGCTGAATTTAAGCTAAAGTGCATTCGACTAAATTTACCGTGAAACCATTTTTGCAAGTGTGCTTCTCTAAATATGAAGGCATTCACACTTTTAATGCATAAAAAGCAAACCTGTCAGGTGCCCCGAATTAAGCAATGCAGTGCTAGACATGTGATATGTCAAGAATCTTCAATCAAAGGTTTAATCAGAAATAAAACATCTTCAGGTTATCAGGTTATTACTGGTAGGAATGAAGTCCCGGTCTTGTGTTTCATTCAGCTATTCTAGCATTAGAGCACACAGTTACAGCTTTCAGCACGGTGCAGAGAAACAGCTGTGCACACTTTAGACCATAAACACCATCCCTAACAGGCAGTTAATGAAAGTGATGGGGTGAAAAGGGGCCAGTGGCATCAGGAAACCAGGGGATTCAGACATAAACAAACACCAGACTCTTACAACTCAACAGCTTCACCAGGAGAGGTCTTCAGCAGACACGGGTTTAGCAGATAATGCCGCTGACCTCGTCTGTGATGTTTCCCCTCTGCTATGTGAATAAACCCTCTGCAAAGGAGTTTATTTGCTTTCCTTACACAGAAGTGAAGCCTATTGATGAGGAATTTAGCTAAAGTTACAGATTTTAATGATTCCCTGTCCTCTAGGGTGTTAAAGGTTAATTCGCAGAATTTCCTTCCATCAATAGGACTACGTGCCCTGGGCTGACATTATTCACACTCGCTGCACTTCAACCAGAAATGCTGAGCTAGTTTATATTTAAAGAAAAGTTCATAATGACGGAACTTATTTTCAGGAGAAACTTGCAAAAGCATTTATAAGTACATCAAAACATTCTTGTGTTTGGCCATGTCAGTTCACATGAACTCCAAGGCCCAGGAACACTAATCTTCAGGCTGTGTGTGGTGTAAACTGTCCTCTGGGGAACAACATTGTTGTGTCTTATGGTTGGTGTCTCTTAATGTAATTGCCTTCTAAGAGTAACACGTTCTAAGGCACTGATTTTTAACTCCAACTGCCGGCTCAATTGCGGAGTGCTAACGTTAATGCTAATGATAAATGTAAACAAAAAAGATGTTTTACACCAGGTTGTTTAATAGGTACTTATTTTACAGCCGCTTGATATTATTTTGGAACAATGTCTAAAATTTCTGTCAGTGAAGTCAAAAGAAGTATCAGTCTTTGCTATCGAAGTGTTTTGGACTGTTTATTGGAAGACTGTGGGTTCAATTCCCAGATATACGATTGGGTTCTTCGAGCAAGTCCCTTAACTGCTTTTAAAAATTAAATAAATAGAAAATCGCTTTGAATAAAAGCACCTGCCAAAAATAACTGCAAATAAAATGAATTTGCCCAAATCTGAAAATTGCATCTCAGGTTATTTTTCTCGGACGTTGCCATTCCTTAACTTTGGTAGCATTCAACGCATCATGTGATATAATCTATGCAGACTTTTATCCAGAATACTGAATTGTCTGGGTGACATTATCTAGCAAACATTTTGGCTTTGACACTTTCATCATTTACAGAAGCTCCAACAAAAGAATCCTAGCAGGCAAAAAGTGGGTAATAAAATTGACCCTAATATTTTTGTCTGCAGATCTGCACTCAGCTTTTTCTAAATAAAATCCAGTCTGACCATTTAATAATACCAGCTGCTCTGTGTTTACTAAAAACACTGTCACAGATATAAGTAAATTGTTTTCTTTGCTGGGTAATTTACTTACTAGTCATAAGTTTTTTTTTAGGGACAATTTAGGACAATTCTAGAGGCCTACACAAAATGGGGGCTACCAGAGGTCTGTTTTATTAGTAGTAACAGTGCGGAATAGGTGTGGTAAGGGGCCCATCCTCATTCTTTCATAAGGCCCAAAATAGCTAGCAGCGCCCCAAGTTTATTTATTAGGTGCGTAGCTGATAAATGTCATCACGTCCACTTGTACGGTATATGTTATCACCTGTTCTTATTTTACAACTTGTAAAATGGTAAAGAATCCAAGATGACACCAAATGATGCAGTTATTTCGCTCTTCTACCATTAGAAACTCCAACATGTTGGCTGGACAAAGCACTAATTAACCCATCAGGAAGATTTTTCCAGACTAACACAAACGCATCCCAAAAGGCGCAATACTAACTACTGCGATAGGTTTCTGAAATGCAGCAGTTAGGAAACTTGGATGTAAAATCTACACAAGGATCAGAAAGATGTAAGCAAAATCCTTCAACAGCAAAGCAAGCTAGCGCTGCCCACCCAAATAAATATTTCAGAGCGGCAAAGTCTTCTATAAACGGAGTCCACTTCAGTTCTCATTTCGCTCCTCCAGCAGTCCATGTTGCCTGGAAACTGCTTAAATGGCACATCTATTTCAATATCTTTTCATATGTATTCCATATGTATTATTCAGACGCTTAATATCTCCACAAACTCCCTGTGGGTAAGTAAGATTTGGATAGGGTACCCTTATATTGTTTAGCTTCCTCTGTGACTCTTTCCAGGAAGAGGAGTAGGTCATATCGTCTGCACTTCTATTCTTAAATCCTGCCCTCTATCAAAGCCATCAGCATCAGATTAACCATAGAAAGGAATAATAATGGAGGAATTATATCCTGCAAAAACACATGGCAGTGAATGTTAAAAATGGAACTGGTGAGTAGAAACGTCTAATATATTTATAGATTCTTCTGAGCATTAAATTTTTTAAACCGTTTTCAGAAGTGTCACATGAGAAAATTGACTCTCAATAAAAGTGTTAATTGCCAGAAGTGATTAGGAAAAACGACAGAAGCAGAGAAACAGAGTAATTATAATCTGTCTTCGTCACCATCATTAGAAATGTAGGCCTCTTCACCCTGCCATCTTTCTTTCTTCTAGCATAGTCACTGTTGCCATGGTAAACCTAACTGCAATCCCATTTGCCTCTCAGCACGACCCAGCTGTTCACCGCTGAGGTAGACGGGTGTGGGAGGGGGACCTTTTCACAAACACAAAACTGGTATTTTGCACAACTGTATCTTTCATAAGATGCGTCTTTGCCAATGTTTTTTTTTGTGAATTGTGCTGTTGGCCAATAATTAGACTTAATATGAAAATCACAAGATTAATAAGAAATCAAAAAGTTATTACATCATTTTTCATTAAATTTAATACGTCTTAAGCAAATCCAATATTCCAGTGATTTATACAACAGATTTTTGAAAATCTGGAAGCAGTTCCAGCTTTGAATTACATCACAAGCTCAATTAACGCATTATTAATATGCTATTCGTTTCTATTGTAATAACCGGCAACGCCCTGAAAAATGGTAATGTTTTTATAAGGAGTGATTTAATGACTATTTATCCGAATTTAGTTTATTTACTATTTATTAGATCCACTATTCATTAGTATAGACTGTCAGATTAAAGCAATGTTCAGAGGAGCCGACTTTCTGCTTTTTGGTAACTTGGTAAACAGCTTAACGTTAAAAGATAATCTTTAAAATAAAAGTAGATTTGCATAAAGCCGGGGTAAAGTAAGCAATACGTTTAATCAGGAGCTATGAAAAGCCTGTGAAAGTAAAACTAAACAATTGTGTTATGTGTAGACACAACTTTAACTAGTCTAGTGTGCTACACAACATAAACAACGCACATCAGCATTTTAAACTTTTGCTACCTTCTGCCATTAACTTACCACCAGGCTTAAATGCTTTCTAAAAATTGACATCCCAACCTACAACATTATAAAAATCACCTTCACATAGTTGTAAACTCAACCAAGAACAAATGAGTGTGCACATGTGCTTGATGGGTCCGGCCCTGACATTTCAGCATCAATGTAAATTACATAAACAGTTGTTTTGAATGGTCTCTTGCAGTAATTTTCGTTGGCTAATGTAAGACATTACCGTTGCTCACAAGTGCGTTGGTTGACATAACGTTTTGTACTGAGGCAATACAACAATTGGTCAAATTTGAAAAAAGGCAACGCGATTGGCTTATATTACACAGTTGAGTGAACGCAAAGAGATTGGTTGAATTTGCTTTAACAGGTGTGATTGTGTACAAAATTCCGTAGGAACTGAAGTGTATTAATATATATATATATATATATATATATATATATATATATACAGGGAGTGCAGAATTATTAGGCAAGTTGTATTTTAGAGGATTAATTTTATTATTGAACAACCACCATGTTCTCAATGAACCCAAAAAACTCATTAATATCCTTAATATTTTTGGAAGTAGTTTTTAGTTGTTTTTAGTTTTAGCTATTTTAGGAGGATATCTGTGTGTGCAGGTGACTATTACTGTCCATAATTATTAGGCAACTTAAGAAAAAACAAATATATACCCATTTCAATTTTTTATTTTCACCAGTGAAACCAATATGACATCTCAACATTCACAAATATACATTTCTGACATTCAAAAACAAAAAACAAAAAACAAATCAGTGACCAATATAGCCACCTTTCCTTGCAAGGACACTCAAAAGCCTGCCATCCATGGATTCTGTCAGTGTTTTGATCTGTTCACCATCAACATTGTGTGCAGCAGCAACCACAGCCTCCCAGATACTGTTCAGAGAGGTGTACTGTTTTCCCTCCTTGTAAATCTCACATTTCATGATGGACCACAGGTTCTCTATGGGGTTCAGATCAGGTGAACAAGGAGGCCAAGTCATTACTTTTTCTTCTTTTAGACCCTTTCTTGCCAGCCACGCTGTGGAGTACTTGGACGCGTGTGATGGAGCATTGTCCTGCATGAAAATCATGTTTTTCTTGAAGGATGCAGACTTCTTCCTGTACCACTGCTTGAAGAAGGTGTCTTCCAGAAACTGGCAGTAGGACTGGGAGTTGAGCTTGACTCCATCCTCAACCCGAAAAGGCCCCACAAGCTCATCTTTGATGATACCAGCCCAAACCAGTACTCCACCTCCACCTTGCTGGCGTCTGAGACGGACTGGAGCTCTCTGCCCTTTACCGATCCAGCCACGGGCCCATCCATCTGGCCCATCAAGACTCACTCTCATTTCATCAGTCCATAAAACCTTAGAAAAATCAGTCTTGAGATATTTGTTGGCCCAGTCTTGACGTTTCAGCTTGTGTGTCTTGTTCAGTGGTGGTCGTTTTTCAGCCTTTCTTACCTTGGCCATGTCTCTGAGTATTGCACACCTTGTGCTTTTGGGCACTCCAGTGATGTTGCAGCTCTGAAATATGGCAAAACTGGTGGCAAATGGCATCTTGGCAGCTGCACGCTTGACTTTTCTCAGTTCACGGGCAGTTATTTTGCGCCTTGGTTTTTCCACACGCTTCTTGCTGACCCTGTTGACTATTTTGAATGAAACGCTTGATTGTTCGATGATCACGCTTCAGAAGCTTGGCAATTTTAAGAGTGCTGCATCCCTCTGCAAGATATCTCACTATTTTTGACTTTTCGGAGCCTGTCAAGTCCTTCTTTTGACCCATGTTGCCAAAGGAAAGGAAGTTGCCTAATAATTATGCACACCTGATATAGGGTGTTGATGTCATTAGACCACACCCCTTCTCATTACTGAGATGCACATCACCTAATATGCTTAATTGGTAGTAGGCTTTCGAGCCTATACAGCTTGGAGTAAGACAACATGCATAAAGAGGATGATGTGGTCAAAATACTCATTTGCCTAATAATTCTGCACTCCCTGTATATATATATATATATATATATATATATATATATATATATATATATATATATATATATATATATTCTATATATATATATATATATATCATATATACATATATACACACACACACACACACACACACACACACACACATGGACAAAAAGCCGGTTACATTCTTAAATAAATTAAAAATTATGAGCAAGAAAAATGGAAAATGTTTCATAAAAATGTTTTATACCAGAAACAAAAATGTATTCTTTGGTTATGTCCTTTATAAGGTCATGTCCAACACCAGGCATGGATTAGAAAGGTAACAGATTGTGAAAGACGAGTCAATAGTCCAATTTTACCTGAGCATCTGTAATGATGTGGTTAGAATAATCTACTATTATTACATTTTCAGTTCAGGGTCTCTCATGGTACAGATCCGATGGGACATATTAAACATTCCGTGTCCTGGCCATGTGTTATGTTTACACACAACATTATAGCAAACATTTAAGTCTGTCTTACGAAATGCCACCATTGCACCGCAGGTTTCTTACATCTGTGCAACAAAAGCCCTCACTGAATCTGGTGTCAGGTATCAGGCAACACTCATGTATGTGCCAAGCTTACTTTTTTCTTTTTAGTTAATTTCAGTGTCAGTCATTTCTGTGCTATAGACAGCCACAGACTTTTGATAATAAAACTCCGCCTCCATTTTAAAAACATAAAAGCTATTTGTATTAGCTACTAATTTCTCGACTGCTGTTGAGTTTCTTTATAATCTACGAGCTAGCCTCACACCTATTAATCACGGGGGGTCAGCTAAAGTCCTACACAGGCTTGGGCTTTCGCTTTAGAGGTGAGTAATAGCTCGGTCGGCCCTGAGAGAGCGAAAAACAGGGTAATAATTGTTAGCTCTCAGTGGTTGGCTTTAAAACCACAGCCTTGAGGTGTAGGCTGTAATTACACTGATTATCAAGTGTAATAAAAAAAAAAAAAGCCCTGTTAGTTGGAGACTGTGTTTTTTTTTGACCGCAGCTACATAACAGGAGCCAAAAATTAAAATATACTTCTGTAGTTTAAAGGGCTGAGTGGAATACAGTAATTTTTTTTTTTTTTTTTTTTACAATGGGGGAGTATAAAAAAAAATCTTGAATCCAAACACACACAATGACCCACAGTGTACAGTCGCTACTCCATAATCATGAGCATAATCCAGCGCCGGCTTCCTATCCGAATCGGTGTCGGTTATATTCTAATGCCGGCTTAGTCAAACCAAAATAAAGCGTTATTCAAACTTCAGATTTGTTCATGATGTTTCTCTGAGCGGAGAGGGGGAAAAAATAAAAACACTGTTTCAGAGGAACACCCGTCTGGCTTAGGCAATTAGAAAACCCTGTTATCAAAGCTCATCCATTCACAAAGGCTTAGAATATTGTGTCGCCTGCATGAAATTACCATGTCAATGTATGTAAATCTTAGGCTTTCTACTTAGATTTAAACAATGGGCTACAGACAGGTGACCTTTGCTCTCCTAAGCCTTGATTTGTTTCGTCTACATAAAGACGCCAAATTAGCCTGTCGTCCTAAGCAGAGCATTTCTGAAGAGCTCAATTTGAATAATGCACAAGGTTAACTCGAGAGGTTCGAGACGTTTTGGACAAACCCATAAACTCTTACCCGTATAACAAGGACAAACCCATTCCAGCTCATCGATAAAATATATTATTCATTGTTACTCCATGTTCCTTCACTAGTGGTGGGAAATTAATAGCGAATATACCTGACAAACTGGTACAGCTCATACGCACTCGGAGATAATTTACACTGGCAACTTTGATTTGCCGTCATCTAATCGAGTGCAACCATTCAGTTAATTAATTAATCTAATGGCTCAAGAGAGAAAATGAAAATAATAACAATTGCACTCATGCTTAACTGGATCTGGCTGCCTGGTCTAAGGTGAGAATTTTCTCTTTAATTGAGAGTGAAAGATTGTTAAGAAATTCACATTAACGTTCCATTCATTTCACTAATTAACCCTGTACACTCCTTGCGGGGCACAAGCTTTACCTACTACAATTAATGAAGGTGTGATTCTACACTTGTTCAAGACATTAAGTGAACGAGGGGGAGGAAGAACAGAGGAACAGTCAATCAGCGTAGTGTGACCATGTCCATGAAATCTGAAAGAGGGGACGGAATAAGGGAAGCCATATTTCACTTTTAAACCTCTTGTGCAAAATGACAATAAAAGACTGACAGGCTATTAAAGAGAAATAATGTAGTAATGGATGCACGAAAAATGCCACAGATTTTTTATTTCGTTGCAAAAGTCTACCGGCAGATTGAACAGATTCTTTGCTTTTAAACTAAACCGACTTAAACATAAAAAAATCTACAGCTGAACAAGAACTCCGCGAGTTAACAGATGGCGGTATCAGCTTGTGGATGTATACGAGCGTATGCAACATTAAAAATCTGTGAAGAATGACATTAAGTTGCAGCCTTCTTCCACCTCACCGCCTCACTATTTTCCGAAACGCAATTACCAAAGCCTTGTCCGTGGCGAATGAAACCGCAAACAGCGCCATAAATTAGCGAAATGAATTGAAACAATCGTTTAATACATTTTTTGTCTTATTTTACTGTTGTTGCTCCAGATGCCGGCATGTTAGCAATCAAAGTAATGGAACATTACAATCTAATCTTAAATCCCCCCCTATAGCCGTCCTCTGTTGCACACCCGGCCATCATGAGGAGGGGGGGATAGCAATCTGGAAGATTTAGGAGGATGTACCAGCCGTCACAAGTGCTATGACACACGACTCTCAAACTATTTAAACTCCTGTTTTACTGCTTCGTTCTGATGAACTCGCTGGAAGGGTTGACGATTGGCTCAACTTATCTTCAGGTCTGTCTCATCTCAGTCCATTAGCAGGAAACATGATTTAAAAGGACTGATCAGAAAGAGACACATCATCTTTCAGTAAAGCCCGTTTCCACTAAACCACGCCTGGATTTGGGCAGGTTTTAGAACTGCATACGTGATCTCTAATACCAACAACAAATGATGGCTGGGTAATAAAAGTTACACACTTAGTGCAAAGTGTATGATTATGTAAGACTGGCTTAGCAGCACACTTATCATAGGGTCACTCATTCGGGCCATTTTTCACTGGAAATATATTAAAATTCTAGTACAACATGAAACTTAGGCTGCTTTACTAGGAAAAAGAATTAGGTAACCAAAATGGCTATGGCTTTGTGGTAACGACTGGCAGCCCCACCACTGCCTCGAGCAAGGTCTGTAACCTGCTATCTATGCCAGGAACACCAGGTCAGGGCTGAAACTGCACTCTGTCCTTAGATTTCTAAGATAGAATATGTAAAGAAACTAATGTCACTGTTATGTAATATATCTGACAAAAGATTTTATTTTATTGTTTTCCGGAAATCATTAAATGCATTAAAATGTTATTTCAGGAACCAAGAGCTTTAAGTAGCCTATAGAAAAAATATTAAAGCGTTCAGTCAGTGGGTGACCGGTTTAAGTACCTCTACAGTAACATTTCTGTTCATATGACAATACAACAGCGCTGCATTGGGAAAGTTCTTCATGCGATTCACTATACGTTTCCTCTATCGTTATTTTTTTAACATTTGTGTTTTATTTATTTCTGTCCACATGGCATGCATGCTTTCAAGTTCCCATTTTTTGCAGGGTAAATGTCACCGTGACGGCCTCCTTCAAATCAGTCAAACAGCATAGCAAATAATTCCCCCGGTAAAAGAGAACGGCTGTTGTGCTATGCTTAACCCTAATAATCGTTTAATTAATAGCTCTTATTATCTAGGCACTGCTTTTAAACTCCAGAGATTTGCTTTCTGGATTGTTTATGGAAATTGTATTTAAAGGTCTGGCAAGGCAATGCATTTAAATGTCATACAAATAAAATGAGCTTTTTTTCCAACTATTGATCCATCTATTGCTAGAGACTTAAAGCACTTTTGTACACCGCTTTGGATAAGCGTGTAACAAATACTCTAACTATAGTCCAGGACTAATCTTAAACAGAACTATTCCCAGTGTGTTCCTGTCCCTGTGTTAGTTTAACACACTTATTTATACTACACGTATGCAACAAGTTGTCGGGAAAAAAAAAAGGATTTAAAATTTGTGCTAAAAATACCCTAAAATTCTAAGTTAAATCCATAGAATGTCTCAGTCTACAGCCAATGAACCCCCCCCCCCAAAAAACACCCCCCTTCCCACACCAAATCACTGATAATTGTTTGATTCCACAAAGACAATAGTCTTTGATTATATGCTGCACAGTAAATCATCTGCCAGGTTCTCG
The DNA here is from genome assembly GCA_005784505.1 of Bagarius yarrelli. Lineage (NCBI taxonomy): Eukaryota > Metazoa > Chordata > Actinopteri > Siluriformes > Sisoridae > Bagarius > Bagarius yarrelli. The sequence goes on from VCAZ01000023.1 coordinate 1,529,906, forward strand.
TCTACATGCTGTTACCACAGAGACAGAATTAAGCATTTACCCGTGGTCTTGTAATAAACAGTTCTTTTACAGGTATACACTCCTATATAATACACAATTTCTCTTATTTTTTATATGAGGACTGATGGTGAAGCTGCTGATTAATGCATGATGGCACATTTGGTTAAACTGTCAGTCCAAGTGCACAGAAAGTAGAAGAAAGAGTCTGTATTACACGTATCCATGAAGCCACTTCATATCACAATTTGCAGCATGAAGTCCAATAAAATAAAGAGAATCACACTGCAGTCTCCGTAACTACTTTTTATTATAGCTTTTAGCCTGCTTTTGTGTTACAAAAAAAATGAATGATTGGAACCTAGACGAGTACAAATAAACCCGACACCACACTATCCCACACACACACACTTCCAAATGATGTCAATTTTCAAGGGAGGCTTATGAAAAGGACCAATTTCTCGGCCATGCCTCCCCATCATGGCTCTCAGCGGGTGGGCTGTGATGGCCGGCTGATGGAACAGCATTATGGAACAGCCTCTCTGAGCCCATGGTGCATCCCAAAAAAACAGCTTGGTCTTTCCAGGACCACTGCTGCGCAACCAGGAGGAACAGGGGGGGCAAAATGGTGTACCAAGTAATCCCTTTTTCTAGGGGTACAAGGAAAAGCATAGTGTGTTATTTAGAGCCTTTATTTCCCAAATGAGCAGCAATTATGATGATTATCTTAATAAGCTCACATGAAACACTGGGTTTCGTTTTAAAATGATGCTTTTGTACCTACCAGAATGAACTGGCAGCATTTTGGTAGGATTTTCTGTGGTTTCAAAGCACAGAATACAAGATGGAGCTCTCTCTCTTTCTATCTATCTATCTATCCATCCATCCATCTATCTATCTATCCATCTATCTATCCATCCATCCATCTATCCATCCATCCATCCATCCATCCATCCATCTATCCATCCACACACTTTTACATAGCCTAGTTTGGGCTAATTTCGGTACTCTGGTTCTCATTTGTCTGTGCTATAAGGAAAGAATAATTGATGCTTAAGAGTACTACTGTGGCTGAATATATTCCATGTCTAAAAGGTAGCATTAACCCGCCAAAAATTAACAAGCTTTTCGGAAAAGAAATTCAGTTTATTAGCTTAGAAAAGGAAAAAAAAGCTACTTTTCAGCAAACAGTGAAATCCACAAAATCTATGTATTGTTCTAAAGCCTTATTTTCTGTTATACATTCTGTTTTGAATCCTGCTGGAAATGTGATTTACAGTCCCTAAGTGTCATTAGGTTAAGGTTTCTTAATAAGAGATAAGATAACTACTCGGAGATCTCAGTTGTAACCACTTGCCAAATGTTTCGCCTGAAATTCTTGGCACTTTAGCCATAAGAAGCGGTTTTGATCCAGTTTCTCTCCATTCTCTCATTATTGGATATTCGAAAAATTGCTTCTGCTCTGTTGATGTTCCCCCTCCATGTATGTTAAAACAAATTATTGTCTTGGTTGGACCTAGTGTGGGGTCTTTCCTGAGTAAAAGCTTAGTTTTAAAGACCAACTCCTGATAGCCTAAAAGAAGCTTTTTTAGGAAAACTTTACTTGAGGCTAGTAATTTTAACAACTTTTGACCCTTCTGTTTATTTCCAAAGCAAATTATTTAGCTGCCGTCTTTCCTTAGTGCAAAATCATATTTTTCCAGTCTGGTTTTAAGTCTTTACAGCATAGCACAGATTCTGCTTTATTATGTGTCCTTAATGATATTTTGTTGGCAACTGATTCTGGTAACTGTGTTAATAATACGTTAGACTCATCTTCAGCATTTGATCATAAAATTCTTTTATCTCCATTAGAATATTCTATGGGCATCCAGAGAACTGATCTTAGCCAAGTCATATTTAACAAACAGAAGTATTGAGTAAATTTTGCTAGTTGCAGATGATACCCTAATTTATATACCCTTAAAATGACGGGATGCTCTGGAATCTCTTTTTACACATGGTTCTTTGAAATAAAATGTATTTTGGAATTATTTAAAAAAGAAACGAGATTATAATCTTGGTGAAGATTCAAAGAGCAGAACTTTCTATCCGGATAATTTAGCTTCTACTTCTTCCTGTATGAAGCACCTAAATGTTTTCCTACATTTGATAAACAATTAAATGTGGTTATTAATTCCTGTTTGTTTAGTGCAACTTTTCTTTAAAATTATTTTTTTCCGTCTGTAAAAACTATTGAGATTGCTATCTATGTGCTCGTTACATCTAGTGAGGATCACTGCAATTTCTTCTACCTGAGCATTTCTAAACCTTACAGTTAGCACAAAACACCGCCACTAAATTTGATCACGTTACTCCAATTCTGAAATCTTTGCCTTGGTTACCTTAGAAAATCTTAGAATTGAGTTCAAATGTGTTAAATCTTTAAATAATCTAGCACCAAACTATCTGTCCGAGCCATACTCTCCTACATGAAATCTGAGGTCTGGTGATGAAAGACTTCTCTCTGTTCCCAGATCACAGTTAAAGCATAGACGGAAGAGAGCCTTTAAGGTTACTGGCTCCAAGTTGTGGAAAAGCCTTCCGGTCTACATCAGATCGGCACAGTCATCTCTTAAAACTTATTTTCTTTTCTTTGGCTTGTAATTTATTGCGAGTTTATGGTATAAATCTGCGGGTTGCACTGTGTTCTTTTATTTGTTCTTGAACTTGAAAAAAAGAAGTCAACCTAATACACCATAGCACCAAAAAGAATCCTTCGCTGAACTTTTTAAACAAACGGGTTGCGTTGAAGCCATTACTGTCCATCTTTTCCACATTTACACAACAAATGCCTTTCTAAAGCTTAATAACGCTAAAGTATATTAGCCAAATTAACCCAAATGCTTTATTTAAAGCCTATATTTCATAAGAAAGACAAAGACAAAAAGTCGCTGCCATGTGGGGGAGAAAAACACATCAGATTTACAGCTGTACAGAGCACAAAAAAAGCCAAACTATTATTTACAAATTATCTGCATAATTTTGCTGCAAATGCACTAGTCGCTAATTAGCTCACACACAGGGAGGTGGAGACCTCGAATGGCGCCAGGGTTCCTAAAGCATTTTTTGTGAAATTGCATTGCTAATTTCTTAATTACTGTAATTTTCTGTCCAACACATTAGGGGAGATCTAGCTTAAGCCCAGAGTTCATTAAAATGTTAAGGGGGTTATTTTTTAGCTCGCCCTTCCAAAAATTATTTGACGAGGCTCGTAATGACGGGGCAAATGAAACAACAGGCATGAACATTAGTGAGCTCTGCCAGGCTTGGATATTTATCTTTCACAGTGTTTGAAATGGCAGCCATGAGTTTGTGGGGCCAAGTTGATTTCTCAGTAAAACTCAGAAAAGAGTTTTTTTGGGCAATTTAGCACCTTAATAATTCAAGAAAAAATGTCTATAGTTACTCCACAAGGTTTCTAAAAAACTTGAATTATCATTCAAGTGGACATAGAAGAAAAGTTTGGCGAGAAGAGAAGATTTGGACTTGGAATTAGTGCTGGGATAAATCCGTAGGCACTAAAGCCATCCACTGTCTGGACATTTGGCACGCAAAACACCCTCACACACGCTCCGAACCAATGCCAGCTCAAGCTTGTGCTTACACAGAACCCCTGGAGTGTTGAATCCTGTGCAGTACCAACATGCCAGCTGTCCGTTCTCTCAACCCCTCTCATCCAGTCAGTCTTGGAAGGCCATTCAGATATGTTAACATCACATGACATTGGTAGCGTCTGTATCTTTTAGCTAGCTCCTGTTGTGTAGAGGGTATCATCTATGAATTACTCAGTCCAGCAGTGAAAGTAAGGCTTTAATCCCCAAATCAGACAAGCTAGAGCCAGAAAAAATAGCTTTCGAAACAGACAGAAAGGAGTGAGTTGTTGCAATTAAGCACTACTGGGCTGACAGTTTAACCCCTGCATTGAGGGAAAATATAACCTAAGCTTGGTTAGGTTCAATTCATTATGATTGTCCAGAGAAGCATGATTTTTGCGCACAAAATGACCACTAAAATAAGGTCCTGCTCCCCCAAGCAGATCATCCCTGTCCTGCTATCCTAAACCCCGTTCTTTACTGCCACGCAGAACCAGCCATGAAAGTGTTAGTCATAGGAAGGAAAGGCGGAGACACTGAAAACTCGCTCATTCGCCTGGGTGCTGGACCGTGACTACTCCATACCGACTCCATTATCAGGAGTTCACACCCAGGCTAAACTCTCCTTCCCTGCCGCCTTCCAGTTCCGAGCTGTTCGCGTCAGTTTCGCAAGAGCCGATGATAAATTAAAGCCCCAGAACAATAACAACAACGCTGCAGAGCAGCGGAGCACGAGGGGGCAGTCAATATCCATCCGAAACGTCTCAGAGAGGCCATAAATTAAAGCTGAGGGACCACACACACTAGTGCTTGGGTCATGATTCTTTTAACGTCAATTTCTCTTCTACCCCTCCCGAGATAGTTAAGGACCGTCACAGCTGATTGCTTTTTAGGAATCTTTCGACTTATGGTCAGAGTCAGTCGGCTTGCTGGAGACTCCCCAGAGAGAGAGACCACGACTTAATTGACTAGACATGATGGCCTCTCTCATTGAGCCATGTGCTGTGGGCTCCTGCTGGAACTAGCCTGACCTGAGAAGCCATCACTACAGCCTGCCTATATTCATGCATCAGATCCTGCTGAATATTCATCAGCTCATGTGCCAATGGTCCAGTGAGCCTGCTGGGGTTGATGGCGATTGGATGGACGAGCTTTTTTAATCTAATCAAACTGTGCTCAGTATTGTGGAATCCACAGGGAACAAACTACTCGACCCTGGAGCTGCAGAGAGAGCCAAGCGACGGCACCACAGAGGGACATGAATGACAGTTAATTAATCTTGATTAACCTATTTAATAAGCATTAAGTGAGATTTTAAAGAGGTCTCATTGTAATCAATTTTAAAGCATAAGCCTCATCTAAATCTACCACACAGAGCTGTCATCTCAAGCACTAAAACAGTGGGGAAGGAATGTTATCCACTGACTAAACAATCACGATTCTCGCTTGCAAACACACAAACACACACTTACTCATTTTCTGAAACCCTGCAGAGATCTGATTTGTGTTAGTGTTGAGTGTTTAATTTCTAGCAAGCACTCCAGATGAGATCAGTAGGCAATCTAAACCCACCAAATGTCAGAATTTCGTGTGACTATTCTATCATACAAAACTGACACACAAAATCACAAACACACACACACAAACACACACTCTCCGAGGACTAACTTTATGCAAGGAATTAGAAATTAGTGCAAATACACTGTTATAGGACAAGTTCTTTAAACTTTACAACCAGGGAAATTTGCAATGATTGGGACTGTGTATTGGCAAGGGCATCACGATACGATACATACCACGATACAGGGGTCACAATTCAATATATCAATAATTGCAATACAAAACTTTTTGCATATAAACATATAGCTAGAAATACAAGGAATACAAAGCCGGAGGCGCTCTCATTTTTTCCGCCATGTTTGTTTCGGAGACAATGGTGATATTTGTCAGCGCTACAAGAGCGGAGGAGAGTCATTGGTCGTGCACTGGAGATTTTAATTAAATATTAATGTAAATATATAAATCAGTTTAACACAATTTAAATATATATTAATACTAGAGGTTAAAAAATTGATACACAACAGTAAAAAAAAAAAAACCACAATAGTAATAGTAACACAGTAGTAATATTTTACACAGCTCTAGCAATGACAATTAAAAAGAAAGGTAAAGAAAAAATTGTATTCTACTGCTGCCCAAAAAAGTTTTATTTAGCAAAACAATACATAGCTGTTCATACAGCTTGATTTATATGTTTTAATTCCACTTCTCAGGAACTTTGCACAGATATTCACACACTTTTAGCTATATAGTCTATCTTTACAGTAGTTCATTTTGAAGTTATCCAACAATTGAACTTACTATTTTTACTGCACTGATTTATTTATCTCTAAACACTGCACAAAACAACACAAAAAGGCACCGCATTATACAGAAACAAGATTCTGTTTTCATCACGCAAAAGTGTCCTGAACCCGTAAAACACACAAGCCTCTGTAGAAGTCAAACGGTGTGAAAAACCAGTGCATCAGGTGCATCAAAACATGTATAGCAAACCTTAAAATAATGCTATTAGCTATGTATACAAATACATCTACATTATTTGGCAGACGTCCTTATCCAGAGCGACTTACATTCATATCATTTATACAACTGAGCAATTGGGGGTTAAGGGCCTTGCTCAGGGGCCCAGCAGTGGTGAAGCTGGTAATCGAACCCACAATCTTCAGGTTGGTAGTCCAACACTTTAACCACTCTCTGTGAAGCACTAGGGCTTCCAAATAACACAAGAAAAGTGCTCCACCCTCAGGAAAGGTCAAGTTTGATTCCAATAATGACATCCGCCACCATCTATAACCTGCAGTTCAAGAAATCATTGCCTCAACTGTCAGTCAGAGCGACACAAGAGGAAGATACACTTATTGCTATCAAGGGTGTGTAGCTGGCCTGTGACATACAACTGCATAAGAGACTTAAAAATATGATAATTATTAACAAATTAATGAAAAAAGCAGGTTTTCATTCTTACACTTCTTATATGACATCCAACTGAGAACTAGATGGAAAAGTGGGCAATAATTCAATAACTTTTTTTTGTTTTATATTTGTTATTTAATTAATATAATTGAAGATCTTTATTACCTTCACAGATTTACAGATAAGTATTCTCATTAACTCGTTCCTTACTGGTTTATTTCTAATAAAGTTGGAAGGAACAGCTGTCCAACACCACTGATGTGTTCTGGCTTGCATAGAGCTTTTCATTTCCTGTGTACAATAAACTGTGTTTATTTCTATTTGTGTTATTGTCTCGAAGCAACAAACAGCTTTCCTTTCTGCTAAACAGCTTATTGCATGTTAAGTAATGCAGGTATTTGCCTCTTAATACCACCAAGATCATGGGTGCTGCCTCAAAGCAAACTAACAGTCTAGGAAAGCTGCAGAAATCATGCAGTAACTGCCCCAGCGCTACAGTAACATGGACTAACCCTTTTTCCATGCGGTCCGAATGTGAGGACTCAAAGTTTTACGTCAGTCACAATCACATGCTATGTTTCCATCACGCTGCGTTGGCACATATTTTGAGTTAATTTACCACAAAAAAAAATTTACACTCGTTTGGGATGGTTTTGGACTGGGGAAAAAAAAATATGTGAATGAAGGTAGATGGAAATGCGTCAGCCGAATAAACTGTGATGTAGCGAATATCAAACCCACGTGACTAATCGCCTCCTTCCGCTTAATTATGCTTGCCTTGTTTTATTTACTGTTGGTTGCTAGGTTACCACCGCTAATTCGCATTTAGTCCTTTTTTCTTTCATGCAAACTTTAGGATGGAAACCTGGCTACAGACAGGCAAGGCCAAAGGCAGGGACGCTACAACACATCAAACAGAGTGAGACACAGACTGTCAAAAATGAGGAAAAGACAATACATCTCTTGCAGTGAGCAACACATCATGTCACTACGCATTATGAGGGCGGTTCGGGCTACAAGGGTACAAAGTAATAAACTCACACACCGCCTGGGCTCCAAACAGGATTATTAATGATGTAAAGAATGTGTGTTCAAATGACAGACTGCCAGCTGCCAATATAGTGTTAATTTGATCCATATGTTCTTGTGTGTATTTATATTAAATCGGGAAACACTGGTACCGGGCGCCTTTAGCAAGCAGTGTTAAGTATTTCCCAGATTCCACAAAAAAACTGGAAAGAAAGATAAGAAAAAGACATTTACAAGCATAGTTATTCAAGTTAAATTTATTTGGCAGGAAGATAAAAGAATGATAGCATATTGCAATAACGATGTCATGAGATATGTAATGCTAGCGAGCTCTGATATTTTGCTGTGTGAGAAAGAAAGCATAAGTAAAAGAGTGAGTGAGTGAACAAATGCGTGCGAGGGTAGAGGCTGTGTATTAGCAGTACAGTGAGGCGAGACTGGGTGATTGATTCGAGCCCTGGTCAGTCCGCCTGCCTGCCCTTGGCCCATGATGGATGACTCGGGGTTTTAATTAACCTCCTGCACACACATCAATATTATTCAAACATGAACTCCTTTTTTTCCTTTCGACGCCATTACACAGTAACCTTTAAAACACAGCTTTGGGGCTGTGAAAAATACACAATACATAAAAAAAAAAACAAGCAGAAAACAAAAGTTCTATGCAGCACTTTTTGCCTTTTTAGTGAAGTTTTTATAAAAGTCGAACAAAGAGAAAAGCTTGAGTTTGCTCTAGAGGGCAGTAGAGAGCAGAGTCCAGTGTAGCTGAGCTGTGATTATATGCAAGACTTGGCTGAACTCCAGCAGAACAGCGCCGCGGCCGCATAATCAGCTTCGCAGCACAGACTTGGATGAATATTCAAATTTCATTTTCAGCTCGACGACTGCTGAAAAAGTGTTTTCCTACATTCCATTTTATGGCCACTTTTTTTAGCTGAATACATTTAAAAGCTGAAGCCACTTAGCACATTCAGAGTGTGTGGTGGTGTTCTTTAGAACAGGAAAAGAGAGAGAGAGAGAAAGTAGTACCGCACTTTTGGCTCAATACCAGACTTACAAAGACCCCAATCCTAAAAAAGACCTTTATCGTTCAGTTTATAATATATGCAATTAATTATTACAGTTTGAAATGACCAACATATTATTAAAAATAAGGTGCCTAAATGCTACACACATAAATGTAAATATTATACCGGGTGCTGATATTTAAAAGTTCTATATGTGTAAAATTTTCCAAGAGGTGAAGATGTGTGTTGTTACCCAACACAACATACACTATATGAACAAAACTATTGGGAAATCTGGCCATTTACATTTTCAGCATTTTGGCAGACACCCTTGTTAACTGTCTCTTTGATACCACACGAGGGCTGCACGATATTAGAAAAACACTGACATTGCGATACTCTGCTTTTCTGCTACATATATAGCGATATGAAAAAAAACAGCTCCATTTGGAAATAATGCATTATTTTAGAATGAATACAAAAGGTGGTTTTGTAAGGGAGTGCATCCACATAAGGAACTTAGGCATAATAAAATTAAAAAAAAACTTACACTGCAAAGTCTTTAGTGTATAAATTACGTAAAATTAATCTTTGCTAAAGCTACAAAGGCCTTACGACGAAGTTCAAATGCTAAATTTGACACTGCAAATCAGATTGCAATGATCGATACTGAAACGATATATTGTGCGTCCCTATACCGCAGACTGCATCTGCAAATACAACAGGTTGTTAATGACCCATACGGCCCTTACACATTCAGACCGCATACAACCATCCTGTGTAACACTTCCTGGATTGACCGACATGCACATACACTCGTCTTAAACGTAAATACCTGCACCGCGTTTTTGCTACGCCAAACTGCTGATGTCATATATTACACACCAAAGCATCCTTATTTGCGCTCAGAACTACGCAGAAATGTATCCTGTCTATTTGTGTACTCTACTATAGTGTGTTGTACTGTCGTGTAGTGTATTGAATCTGTTTTGCACTGTTGTCGGTGGTGTTGCACTATTTGTGTTTGATGTGAAACGCGTTCATTTACTTGGTCTTTATTTCCAGGCTGATTTATGCAGCTCTGCCTCTTGCTGTTATGTGGCATCGTGGTCATGTAGCAGCGTCATTTTATCTGGTTATGTACTGCACCAGCTTTAGATAGTCAAAATGTCAATCAAAGCTTCTCGATTCTCTATTTAACCCTGACACTCATCTGGGCTTGCAAGTAACACCGTAGAAACATTATACATTAGTTTTTAATTCATCACTCATACATATATTGGAGAGTGTATCAACGTATATACAAGGAAACATGCTTTTGTGCACGAAAAGTCACGGTCTGTTGGTTAAAAGCCTGCTTTGTGTATTTAACAGCAGTGTTCTCTCAGCCCACAGGCTTTTTTTCCCCACTGTGAAAGAGGGGGTGGCTTGTGCGAGAGATGGCAAAAATTGTGAACCCACACCTCATTTAGATAAACAAAAACGTGTAGAACGTGTTTGCTGTTTGGTTTTTGTAAATACACACCCCTGTCAGTAATAGGTTACACAAAGAAAACAACTAAAGGCTTTTGGGACAACAAGGAAGAGAAAAAAAAAAAAAAAATCACACACACGTAAGCTTGGAACAACCTGTGCTCTTTTATACGCCCGGAGCATTTAGCATGAATAAAAAAAAAAATGAAGTGTATTTCACAGACCTATTCTGGCCTCAGAATGGCTTGATTTTGTGGTAATGTCTCCCCAAAAAAAAATTTTAAAAAAAAATCACACCTGAGACCTAAACGTGACTTTCATATTCGAGCATCATTTGGCAAAAAACAAAACCCCTGCAATCTCTATCATCTGTATAGATGGCGTGTGAAGAAACTTCTGTGCGTTTTAAAAGGCGGCGAAACAATAAAGCAATTATCCTGAAGAGAGCATAAACACATTTACACAAAGAATAGAGGGTGATGAGTTCCTGGATCAACAGGAAATGCTAATGTTGGCTGTGACATTTGGGAAAGCTGTCGCTATGGCAACATCGCCACAGAGAAATTGTATTCCATATCCCATCATGGATTTATGAGCTAATTCCTTCTTACACAGAATCCAGGCAGAATAGCTCATGTCTGCGCCTGAGAGCAGTTTGTGCGGATATGTACCTCTATGAAAAATAAACCAATTAATAGAATTAAAAAGATGGACAGTTCATAAAGTGTCGATGTTTTATAATTAGCAATATGCATAAATGGCTTTAGATTAAAGGTTTGGGTGTTTTTTTGTATGTGGATCATTTTGAGCTTTGATTCATTTCTGTCATAGAGAAAAAAAAACATTACTATAGTCCCACACTTCTGTCGGGTTACAGAAAAATCAGGAGGAAATTGTGTATTTTCATAAGCAAATATTTAGTTTTAGATACGTCTTAATATTTTTACCTTCAGCTACCCAATACTGTAACTTAAAAAAGATTGAAAATTTCTTTATTGCTTTACCGTAAAATAATTGTAACGATAGAGTATAGAATCATAGAATAATGAAATTAGAATAAATGCTGAAAGCATTTCTGTTTAATATCACCAAGTTGCCACTGTTGGGCCCCAGAGAAAAGTCTTTTACCCCTAATTGCTCAGTTGTATAAAAAAAAAAAGATAAATGTAAGTTGCTCTGTATAAGGGTGTCTGCCCAGTACTAAATGTAATGTAAATGTAATGTAATATATACACGGGTCATGTGGGGTTCACTTAATTTTGTCACAACTTAGTAACTCTTGGAATCGTAATATGTCCTGGCCACAAGGTATTTTTTTTTGCGTTAGCGGCATCCTCATGTTCTTAAATTTAACGGGATTTGCTGTCAAAAAAATTGCTAGCAGTAATAAAGTACTCACATCCATAATTGACCAGTTAACCAGTCCCAGACGACTGTGGTTAGGCAAGACGCACATCGCCAAAAACTTAGTTAATCTAGTTGCACTTGTAACCAGATGGTGCAGCTTTTACATACATATCGGTAACGATAAAAAATTTGTATTCTTTACTATTAAAGTCAACCAAAGTAAAACAAAAATATTAAATGAAATGGTTTGTTATATAACATATTTTAAAATTTTACATTTGACTTCTGGGTAGCAAGAAATCTTCAGTAAATTTTCCCTTATTGTACATACTTCTTAACTTGCACTTGCTCTGTTCACAGTTGTATATAGTGCCATATTGTTTATCAGTACATTGATAGTTGCACCAGAAGTCCTACTTGTCTATCTGTATATCCGTTATACATTTTATATCTTTAATCTGTTGCTATTTATTGTACACCGGTTACATTTGACTAGTTTTGACATTTATATCCATTTCCATTCTGGCACATGTTTACATCCACATTACATATATTGTATATCTGCATCTGATTTGCAGGTATAGGTAGACCCTTAGTTTCGTTGTATAACAGTACAATGACAATAAAAGTATTCTATTCTAGTGATAGAATGCATCACGATTCTTTAACGATTCTGAATCTATTCTCAAAAGTTTAGAATCAATTCGGAATTTTAATCAGTTTGCGACAGTGCAGGATCTGGACAGAAGTTGGACAAACTAATGCCTGTGACATCAAAATCGACTGTGGACAAAGGTGTCGTTTAAGAGCCAGACTGCGTGCAAAGTTTGTGGCACCAAGTTCAAATATTTCAGGAACACGATTAACATGGAGAAACATCATGCGATTCCACTCAGAGCTGAAGAAACAAACTTCTCCTCCGGCCGCGTCCACTGCCGGTTTTACTCAAATGACCCTTAAGCAAGTAGCAAAGCTTTCACCGGAATTTTGAAAAGGCGAAGCGAATCACTCGGTCAGTGGCGGGTTTTATTGCCAAGGATTTATGCTCGAAATCTAATGTGAATAAACTTTGGATTTTTACATTTTTACTTGACATGGATTAAAATCTGTCGACATCCCACCGTCCTTACAGTGGGACACTGTGTTCCATGGATAACCTGTGTCGTACAGCACTCAGAAAGGAAAAAAATGTTATGCATTTTGAAAGCTAAGATTCTTTTGATTTAGGGATGCAAATTATTTTAAGACCACCAAGGACCAATTACTGTCTGTTAACCACCAAAATCCAAAACACCTCACCTATAAAACTATTGATCCATAAAATTCAAACAAAAGCATGTGGATTTTCAGTAAAAGAACATTAAAAAAATCAAATGGAATAAAATTTACTTTTACATTTACAGCATTTAGCAGACGCTCTGGTCCAGAGCGATGTACAAAAGTACAATATGTAGTCCAGTCACATTTATATGTCAATAAACTTCCATGAATGTAGCAGGAGCTTAGCTTAGAGTTTGAGTCGTGATGACTGTGCTAACACGTCACTCAGCACTTAACACTTGGCACCTAATTCGTATGTCATGTGCCCTTGCAAACATGGTGTTTAGACATAGTTTTCAAAATAAAAGTACTAATTCTTTACACCGAAGGGACAGCTTTTAGCACAAGTGGTATTGTATTGTGTTGTGTTTATTTCACTAAATAGCCTTATTTTTTAAGGCCACATGTTTAATCAATACTTTTAACTGTTAATGAAACCTGTAGATTTTTGTGGCTTTAGTCATCTTTGGAATTCTTCTTTAAAGCTGGCAGGATTAATAATTTATATATATATCGATATCGTTCAAAAAAATACTCAAGATTACATTTTTGCCATATCGGCCAAGCCCTATTTACTTCTTTTAATTGGCACAGAATATCAAAAGCTTTACGCATGATAGGCCACCTTAAATATGTATAAATTTTAATTAGGAGGTAAATGCTCTTTGAGTTATCAAATTAGTGACAGATTTAGGAGCACAATAAGAGCAAATACAAAGAGAGGGGAACAAAACTAACACTCGGGAGGTTTGACGCAGAAAGCACTTGAGGCTAGATGGCTTATTTGGCTGCTGCACTTTTCAGATATAAAAATGACTGAGCTCGACATCAGCATTTGGAAAGGTTCAAATTTCCATATGAAACTGAATTTCCCAGAAAAAGGTATACGATATTACCATAAATTACTATACACTGGGATGCTTTAAACATCGCTGGACAATTTCTCGCTAACATTTTTCCTACTGTAGTCATATCCAATTCCCAAAGTGGTGCATGTCTTCACTATCACACCCTGACACACCTTCTTCCCATGCTCTGGAGGTCATACTTTCAGAGGCCTAAGTAGTGTTTCATTGTGTGCATCTCTGTGTGATTTCAAGGAAAATGTTATAGGATACCGTGCTTTTTTTTTTTTTTTTAAGAATGCTGGAAGGACCAGGATTTTAACTTTCATTCTTCTCCAGTACTTCTATACTGACAGGATATGTTTTATAAATCACAGGCCATGTTTAGATGGCATCCCACAAGCCCAAATAATTTTACTCAGAGTTCAACAACCTTACCTTGTCTTTGTCCTCCACCAGATCTGAAAGCACGTCATCAGGGTCCAAAATTCCTCCATCACAGTATTCGATGTGGTGGGTCTGCACCAGAAAGTCCCCCTCCTGCCAAGCAAATAGATTGACATATACCATTACACAATGCACACAACATACCAGACATGATACCGCCCTTATCTGGGCTCTACAAACACTCCTACAAGGCTGTTTCCACAGTGATATCCAATAGCAAAAATTTAAAGCTCTCTTTAAGACAGGCCAGATTTTGTTTGAGTGCTTTTTTTTTTACAAAAAAACAACAACAAAAAAATCCAAATGAACTTTGTGTGAGGACAAATAATTTGCGAAAGTAGCAGAAAGGAATGTGTGATCTAGTTTAAACTACTTTTGTAGACACACAAAATAATAATAAAAAAAATTGCACACCTAGTTTAGTTACTTGGTCTTAACCGTTTCTCTTATTTGCACTGCTTATAAAACAGTTGATGGATATTATAATAACATTGCTGTGCTTTCACCACCTCAGGAAACTAAGTTTATGATGATGATATTTGCTACAGCTATTAATCATATCACAAATAACGTCCCTGAGGTTAAAATAACTAATACTGCATTCACCAGATGGACAAATTTCTTGCTAGAGGTCTTCTAATAGTAATGAAAGTAAATCATGACTTATATAACAGCATATACTCAGCAGTTATTCTTATTGAGCAGCACAGATAGTGTTCTTAGTTTATGTCACTAAGAGTCTGTTACTTTTCCATCAATTAAAGATTAAAACTTGTCTCATCTGGCCAACTTTGGGGACTTAAAGGATCTGTTGTAGTTTCTTGGTTCCAGATATCACAGAATACCTTTAACGTCTTGTGGTGTCTATGACGGTGTGGGATCACAAGAGAGACAAATGTTGGGCGGATGGATTAATGTTTATCTAATCGGAGTGTGTGTTTGGATATATATTGTAAATCTGTTTTATGTATCTGTATTATATGGGTTAAATGATCAATCTTTATCCTCAAGGTATGAGATCATGATGTCTGATCATGATGTCTGACTTAGGCATATCAAATATCGACAGCTAATACAGCCAATGTCTCAGAAGCAACCATGGCCGAAAAAATAAGGGCGCCTCCAGCTTTCTATTTGTATTTTTAGCTTTTTGTTTTACATTATTTGAAGTATTGCAATATGTATTGTAGTGAAATATTTTGTGAGATACTGTATTATTGTAACCTATGAGTACCCAATACACACAGCCCTAAAGCATATAAAAAAGTTAGGTCCATAAAAACAAGGTTTCTTGAGGTTGGTATGACGGAACCCTGACCTTAACCCTGAACAGCTTTAGGATAAAATGGAGCTCTGGTTGTGTGGTAAAACCTGCACACAAAACATCAGTGCTTGACTTTTTTAACAAATTTTGTGCCTGGTGTTACATCTAGTAACATCCAGTGAGCGGCCATTCATAACCAAACCCTCTACATGATCTCCTTACCCGAGCACGCGCCTATAGATGATTAATGATCATTTTTTTTAATTGTGTTAAAGAGTCGTACAATTCATTTAAAAGTAAATTAAATATCATAGTATACGCATTTTATTTATGCAAATATACTAATAAGTGTAGAATCAGATTATTATTAAAATGCACATTTAATATTTTTACACTTATACATCTCAAAGTATATGTTCACTATGACGTGGTTTATAGAAAATACATGTGTGCACTAAAACATGCAGCTCAACGGACAACAGCTTAGCAAAAGTTGGTAAAAAATAAATAAATAGGTAAATATTCTTTATCCTGAAGGAGACACTGAACACAACACCATTGTGTTTGCTAAGCACACCAGACCACAGAGCAACTCACGATGCATTTCACCATGTTGGAACTAAAATGGGCTGTTCTCCAATGTCAATGCCAGAATGCCGGGGGGGGGTCTTGAATTGTGGGTTGAGAAGAGTAAAGTAATCCTCTTTATTGCAGTCTGACAACATTTACAAGCTTTCTGAAAGTTATCGTCCCACAACAAAGGCTACCAATAACGCGTAGGCCGAGCTATCCGAGCTAAAATGCCCCTTGTACCCTTGTATCTTAAAAACCTCCTCTGCGCCAATTTATTAACCTTCACCAAAATTTAGACATCCGCTTTACAAGGTTTCTCACCACATCAGGCTGCACCTTAAAATGGCTAAACGCTTTGCAATTTAGTGTCTATTCTTCTACTCACTCTAGGTAGTGTCTGCCCACCCACCCCTGCTTCTCTCCCCCATTTACATTGCATCTGCCATTTTTTCCTAGCTATTACTATGCAATCATTATTTCCTAGTTATTAATTCTCCTTAAAAAAGCACTTCCGTGTAATATAACATTATGACGTATCGTTAGCTTTATTCATTCATTAACCAAATTCACCTTAAAACCCCTTTTGGACCATCATTTCACAATGCATTTTAAGTCATGCAAAATCAATTTGTCATTCAGAAAATACCAGGCAGCTGCTCACTTCTGCATAAGTCAACAGAGCTGTTGCGCAATTACTTGGTTAATTAAGAAATAAGTAACCAAACACAGTAACAATTGTGTTGTTTTGGGCTGAACCACAGGGCAGATTTTACACACGCCGGAACAATACGTTTGTAATCATCTATCTGAGTGTCTAGTATGCAGGGCAACATGTAATGTTATTCAGGGGGAAAATATTCAAAAGTACATATTAGCTTAATTGCTAGTATAGTGATTTAAACTTACACATGAAAAACATTACTAACAGGACCAGTGAAAGAATCTCAAATTTCATCAAATCACATGACAGCCCTACAATTTAGATCTGCTAAAGTTTTTGTCACTTCTGTTGCTCTATAGATGCCAATGGGAGGCATTTATTGATTGGAATTTATATGTATACATAAAAAGTGTTTTCAAAAGAATTTTTCTAACTATGACCAGACGCTATTTCTTTTTATGTTAATTGTATGCATTTTACCAAAGATTGAATACCACTGACCTACAGCTACAGCTAACACCACCTTTTATAGACAGGTTTAGTAACATGTATGCTACATTTGAAGCTATATGGTTAAATGAATGTCACTAGCAATCTGCATCTACACTGATTTAGTCTCTTCAGACATTATTACTGCAGTCACATCTGGGCCCGATGCATTTTACGGAAAAGAAGGACAAACTAGGATAATAACACGGAAATTCTCTTGTAAATTTATGTATATATACAAAAGGAAAAGGGAAGTTCTATAGTTCAGTCCAGCACATTTTGCAGAATTGTTTCTGAAGCTAACAATAGCTGTAAAAAAAAAAAAAAAAAAAAAAAAAAAAAAAAAAAAAAAATCTATCTATATATCTATCTATATCTATCTATCTATCTATATCTCTATATATCTATATATAGATATAGATATATCTATATATATAGATATATATATATATCTATATCTATAGATATATAGATATATCTATATATCTATATCTATATATTCTATATCTATATAGATATATATATCTATATA
>VCAZ01000023.1:1552500-1572500 GCA_005784505.1 Bagarius yarrelli
CATTTCAGGTTGAAATTTTCCTTTAAGATGTAATCAGTTTGCTCAAATACAGCAAAAGTTACCGATACAGAAAGCATTAGTGAGCTTGAGGCACACGGTTATTTTCATCATTAGTTTCTCAGTACAATAATAATAATCACCACCACCATAACAATAATGCTTTATTGCCAGATCTCCTCACGCTGCTCACTAATAAACAGCAGTTTCCCTCCCATTTCCTATCCAAATAAAAGTGGGATGCTTTCCTCCAGATACCACATGCCCAGTTTGGAACTGTTGCGAGCAGATGCTTAACTGACTGTGTTACTGCAGGGAAGCATGCTAATTGTTTTTTTTTGTTTTGTTTTTTTGGTGTTTGGCTTCGAGCCAGGCGTTTTGATATCATCAGCCGGTTTCACTGCCAGCTCAGCACTCAGGCATTCCTGAGCATAATGAAAAAACAGCATCACAGCTTCAGCCTACGTCCGCCTGGGTAATTAAGTGGCCCTTTCATGCAGCCTGATAACTTCCTGAATCACTCCCGGGTACTTCCTCCGCTTTTTCCTCTCAAGGTTTGGGCCTGGGCAGTCACTGCCTCATGTGCCTTTAGTGATAATAGAGACACAGTTCCTCCACTCCCTACAAATCTTTGCAAGGTTTATTAGCCTTGCCTGGGGGCTTTTTTTTTTTTTTATGTGGGCATTTTAAGTTAATCATCATACCAGATTGCAAAAAAACGTGCTAACCTAGCCCAGGAACATTCTACAGAAGTTCGGTTCCACATCACAAGTCGGTATTTTTCCCAGCAGGACACCGACATTCCTGGGTCACTGGAAACACGTTTATTAATATTTCAGAACAGTGAATTTCTATTATAGATCAAGTGCAATCAAGTGTTTCAAGCATTAGAAAGCAAGCCCCCGGAGCTATAATTCTACACTTTCAAAGTCGTAAGAAAACCATTCTTGAAAAGGAGAGAAGATTAGTGCAACTAAATCTAGGCCAGCACTTATTTCACTTTAATCTCGGATCATATTATACACATAAATGCCACCAATGAAGCTAAAAATGTCTGCAATTACCATGACAAAAAAAACAAAACGTTTTAGAGTCTGAAAAACTTCAGTAGCTCCTAGTGAATTGAAGTTGTAGAACTAGACCACAACTTAAGCAGAGTGGGATGGTGGCTAAGTCAAACTTAGTCCATTGTCAAATGTAAATATCCAAAAATTGGGATCACCATTAATCTAATAAGCACAAGTCTCTGCACACTGAGTCTAAAATTTTTGTCCGAAACATTGACATTAAAAAAAATACAAAACTTTCGTCCTTTATAAAAGAAATTCGGATCGCTTGTTTTTGCATCCGAAGTAAACATTCTGAGAGGTTTTAGAGCCACCAGACAAGCGAAATCCTAAATCTAGAATGGCGAAAGACTTCTGTAGCTTATTGTAGGAGTTTGTTTTCAGGTTTTAATGCCCGGCGACCACCTTTGCCATGCCACTGTTTGTTGTGTGTGTGTGTGTGTGTGTGTGCGTGTATGTATTAATTGGTTAATGGAAATTGGTGGTCTTTTGTTTTAATACGTGGCTACAACATCACTAGCAAGGATCAAACTGAGCCACTGACATAAATAAACTTTCAAACCCTGAGGAATTAAGAAAAAACACAAACACAATTTTGGACTTCAGTGTGCAGCATTTTGAAGCAACAAGATTGCAAGATTTTAAGCAGCATTTACACTGCAGGTCTCAATGCCTAATTATGATTTTGTCCGTGTGATTACAAGGCAGACGCTTATGTTCCAATCTTAAAAATCTTAAAAATATCGGAATGCACTTTGGGATCCGAAACTTTTTATCCTGCTTACAAGATCATGGGTAATATCCCATCTGGGCCACACGGGGCCTAAAAACAAGAAAACATACACTGCCTACAAAACTGCTATACACACACTGCAGTTCATTACAGAAAGAACTTTCTCCTTCCACCGTATACACAGTGGCTTGCTGTATACACAGACTTTACACACAACAGTGTCACAAAAGTGAAATGATCAGAACTGTTTTTGCAAAATTAAAACAATATCAAAACAAATAAGAAAAAACGCAAACAAAAAATTTTGTGTCAAACACAACACCAATGTCAACTTTGGCTTATTCAACGAGGGCTCCGTTACAAAAAAGGGTCATCTTGTGCATCTTGTGTCTCCTTTTGGACCGTAATCTTGACTTCTTGTGTCTGACTGAAACTTGGCAACAGCCTAATAACTATTCACATTATTTACCCCCCGTATTATAAAAGTACTTTATTTACCCCCAGTATTATAAAAGTAATTTATTTAACCCCAGTATTATAAAAGTCGCTTTTTTAATTTATAAAAAGCTATCTGGTTACAGTGACAAATTCCCGCCTTGCTAATGAAATTATTTCCATTGCTTCATTTTGCTCTTCGAGGAATATCACAGATTAGATCTTTTCCATCTCTCCATGAGACAGTTTTGCTTCAGAACACAGTCTTAAATTTGATTTCTAGTGCCAGATTAGCCAAGTTGGTTTAAAGCTATTGCATTTAACTGAAATCTCTCCATCCATTTATCTTTTATACTGCTTATTTTACACAGGGTCACGGGAAGCCTGGAGTCTATCTGAGGTACCGCTGGAGGTAAGTCAGGGGACAAGCTGCCAAACCACTGCCAAGCACGATTGGGCACACAGTCCAAATGCAAGACCATACAATGATGCACATCACCAGTCAACCTCCAAAGCATGGAAAAAAACAAGCAAGCACCCAATGTAAATAAACAGCATACAAACAAAAGTAAAGAATAAGCTGCGACTAATCCAGGCATTTAGACGAGCTGAACTTCACTCTAATCATAGAATACGAACATTAGTCCTACGTAATACATCCACACAAAAACTAGCCTGCTTATTACAGCTGGTTAATCAATTTAAAATGTAACAGCCTCTCATTATCACTAAGCCGCTAAACATTTACGGCACGAGATGGATTCCTTAATAAGTACGGGTGTAATTACAGGTCTCCCAGACTTAATAAGAGAAAATGAAACCATTAGGAGCAAACTAATATTCAAAGAGCTGAAAACTGTTTGCAAAGAGCCAAGTCACATTATAAAGACACGCAAGAAGTAAATAAACCATCCTAATGTTATTACTGGTACAGCTGCAACTCAGCCTAGATGAAACATAGGGCAGAAAAGCATCATTGGGAAAACAGAAACTATAGGAACTCATTTGTAACACAACAAACTTATGGGGGAATTAGACACGCATAATTTTCTGGAATCAAGTTTAAAACAAACACCAATGCTGAAAGTCTCAAATTAAGCTTGGTCTTAACAAGTAACTGCAAATTGTTCTTAAATAATAAACACTAACTGGTCATAACATTAGGAGATAACATTGCCAAACACATTATTCGGACAAAGCTCGATGACCTGCAGACCATCTACAACAAGCGGTGCCGGACCCAAGCCAATGAGAAGGACCTTTTCCCCATTCTGGCCCCTTAACCGTCCGGAGAACCCGAAGCAACCTGTCAAGTCACCGTTAAAGAGAAAGAAACCAACCAAAGTGAAGAAAAAAACAAAAAGAAACCCATAAAAACTTAAATACTGACTTTGCACATACACACTTTTGGTTTTCTGGGTTTGTTTACAATGTATGTCACTGTTTACTGCACACTGTTTACCCCAAGGAACTGTCTACAGGGACTGTTTCTGTTTTGTATTATACCTTCTATTTTATATAAATCCCAAATCTGCTGTTTGCACTACCCCACCCCCCACCTACCTGCACATTGCACTCCTTACTATAATGTACATTTGCTCTCATTATGTAAATTACTTTCCACCCATCTTTTTATTCTTTCTTTATTTATTTTTTATTCTAATTTTTATTGGAGTTTAGTTGTAAAGAAACGTTTCACTACCCGTCATACCATGTAATTCATGTAGACAGCAAATAAAATTTGATTTGATTTGAGCACTGACAGGTGAACTTTCAAGAGGCAGGATACATAAATCTGAAAGTGAACAGTCAGTTCTTAAAGTTTGTGTTAAAACGCAATTTTGAAAAGGGGCAAATTGTGGTTGTAAAGGGTTTTTTCTGCTATGCTATGATTAGTACCTACCCAAAGTGGTATGAGGAAGAACAACGAGTGAACCTGCGACAGAAGAGCTACAGTAGCACACACTGTTGACCAACATAACGGACGTGGCACATTCCGTTGGTCCGTTAACCAAATTGCCACCGCTGGGCCCCTGAGTATAGCCCTTAAACCCTAATTGCTCAGTTGCATTAATAAAATTTAAAAAAATGGAAATAACTCTGGATAATAGTGTCTGCCAAAGTTGTAAATGTAACGCTGGATTCAAAAAGGTAAAAAAAAACCACAATAAATCGTTAGATTAGATCTGATTTGGCAGAACAACTGGGACCAAAAAAGTATTAGGCAGATTAGGTGTTTAAATATTATGACTATATGATATAGAAGCTATTAAAAGGGTTGGGATATATGACCAAAGGAATTGGAGAGAAAATGGGCATCCTAGATATTCACTTTGTTGGACCAAATATCCAGAATGCACCACACACACACACACACACACACACACACATCACTACATTAATGCAGCTTTTGGCCCACTTACTTTTAAACCAAGTATGCTTAAAAACGGCCCACCGCCTCAATAAGAAGCTTTTGGGGCATAATTTTGGTCTACACCCAAGTGTAATTGTCATGCTAAAACAAACTACACTAAAGGGGAAAACAGAGAAGGAGTCAAATCAATTAAACAGCAGCAACATGAACCATCAACTTCATCCAGAATATCACGGTGTGTAATCACAATACTTGTTCTGACATTTTAATTAGGACACGCAATCGTTGAAATCAGGTGCTTTTTTTACTGCAAATACTCACTGACTCTAGAAATGGGAGGACTTTACTGTTTGTAGCTTTGATACTCCCAGTAATTCTTTAAGCATCTTTAAGTGCTGGCATGCTAGTGGTTCAGCAACTTTTAACAAAACGACTATCTCAGTCTCAGGCTTAGTATAAAAGGTGACAAGAACTGATACCTTTAGAAATGGACGTTTACTCCAGAAAACCTGAAAAGGCGAATGCACTTGTAGATAAAACTCTGCTTCTTTCAAGCATTTTATTTGATGTGGCTGAATATGCACAGTATGTCATGCAGAAAAGCAACTAAAATATCAGGATTTTTCAGGACTGAATTGAGAATATGGCCCCACGTCAAATGTAACCGATGCTCCCTGGCGTAAATTTCTGTACCATTTTCTGGCATATAAAGCTGCGGGTTTTTTTGACCAAGCAATGTTTTATTTGTTGTAGAAAAATCTTCAAAACAACTTTATAACAAACAGCTAACAGTATGGAACCTCGGCATGGCTCCAATCAAACTGCCAATCCACTGCAGTATAATCAAGCCCGATGTATTCCACAGAAAAACTCCTGCCTGTGTCAGTGTAGGTCATGGTGAACCAATCACAGCCGTGAAGAAGCCAAATGCTACGTTACCTACGTGACCTAGACAAAATGTTCACTCAAACAGCTGGGACACCTCCCAGTAGGCGGAGATTGTTTGGGGTTTTTTACGCTTTCATGTCATGTTTTAGATAAGACTAGATTTACTTGTACCAAGTCGGCGGAGTTTACCGAAACAATCGACAGAAAGCTTTAGAAGAAGTGACACCGGTGAACTGTTATAACAAGATACCCAGAATCTTTGTGAATAACATTAAAACGGACACACAAATTATTTCAAACATTTTTTTATTTTAGAAAATAAATAAAAAAATTAGAACTTATTTTTTAATAAATTACTTTTAATCCAAAAGATGGATTATTTTTTCCTCCGGCCCGGGTGATTTATAGTCTATAATTATAAGTAGTTGATTTTAAAAGCTGTAACTATTTTTTCAGCAGACCTGTATAAAGCATTACTGAAATGTGTTTTGGGATGAAAAGAACAAGAAAATCACCCCCCACCACACACACACCACACACACACACACACACACACACAAATCCATCATGGTTTTAAACACCCAAAGACTGTAACAAAATGATTGCACTATTTTCCCCAAGAACCGCAAGCATGCAAGCATAACTGTATGTGACATGACATGAAGGAGAAGCAACATTACACTTATTAACAGTATTAATGAAGCTTCAGAAGAAGGCTCGGAGGCATTTGTTACAGCCAGCCTGTATATGTATTAAAAAATATATACACACACACACTGCCTCATAAGAGAGCAGAAAATGTAATGAAAACAATATTTCACTTAAGATCGATGGTCTGGTGCAGCCTGGACTGATGGATCATGCAGCACTGTAATGTTTTCCATCAGAGATAATGTGCAAAACCAGCTTTAATAATAAGGTTCATAAGTTAAATGTGTGCATGCTTGCAAAAAGCAGTGAGTTAGTAATTTGTGTGTTTGTGCGAGTGTGTGTGTGTGTGTGTGTGTATATAGAGGTCGGAGTGGAGGTTAAACAATAGAAGCTGGACTGGTTGGGACAAAAAAGGTGAAGGTTTAGTGGTGCAACGGATCACAAAACTCACGGTTCGGATCATTTTTGAGTCACGGATCGGATCAATTTTTTAGGTAAAAAAGAAAAAAAAAAATAATAATAATAATTTGCTTTGCATTCATTACAAGAAAACTTGCATCAAAAAATATACCGATGGCAAAAAATGATTAATTTCCAACTTAATAAAAATTTTAAATAAAACATTTACACCTCAGTCATTAGAGTGTAACGTGTAAAACAACCTGCAACCTGAAAACAGATCTAATCTTATGACGTCCACATTCTGTGGAGAGAGTAAAACCTCTTGGCAGTCACTCTCTCACCTGCAGTCACTCTCTCACCTGCTGCTAGAAACCGAAGTGGCCAGTCGAGCTACAGTCACTGCATTTACCTGATTTCTAATATTATCTGTGGTCACTAAGATTTCTATTGTGTCTCTCTAACTTCCACTGTGCTACTGCTTCTGTCAGTACCTGTGCTAGATTTGTGCTTGTGTGACTCTCATAGAGGGGGCACCAGACTTCGCATATCCCACTCCGCTGTGGCGTAACGAACAGTCACAGTTACGGAGCTTTCTGTAGCCCACCTGTCTGTGGTGATCCCGATAGACGATGCACTCGATAAATCTGCGGCAGTTTTGATTTTTTTTCCTGTCGTAAAGTTACTGTATGATCTTGCAGCGATAAACTTCCCGAATGATGAGAGAGGCGTTTTTTATTCTTTTCAGCTCCTCTGCTAGCTACCGTTAACAGATTTACATGCCCCGGTCACGTGAACTCGACTTCTTGGCAGTAAAATAGTCTTTTATTCTGCAATCTTTAAATCCGCAAGTTAAAAAAAATTAGCAATTAATCTGCAGGCCAAGTGCATGTCGAACCGCAGGTTGTGAGCCGTACATATCACGGATCAACTGCAATCTGTTGCGTCACTACTTGTGTGTGTTCTAGTGTAGTTTGTTCTCTCTAGGCGCTCATACAGGAACCCAAACTCCTGTGAAAGTACCACAGTACTTGAAGCAAACAAGTGCGGGTTTCGTATAAATGAGATAACTGTAAGTCGCTCTGGATAAGTGCGGTAGAATCCCCATTTGTGTAGGACAAAAAAAAACTATCCACGGGACCCCCATAAAATGGAAATATCCTAAAATTAAATCCTTAAAAACAAATAGACTATTATTTATCCACTGCATTAAAGCAACAAGGACAAATAAAATAAAATTAACAGGCATAAGATGGCCTAAAGCCAAAACCTCGCCGCATGATGGCATGATGCGATTGATTTATATAGCACCTCAAGTACAGAACCAACGCCATGGCAAAAACAAAAAACTAGCTTGTTACAGTACCGCTGGCTTCTCATGCATCACCCTCACTCATTTCAATTGATTCATTCATGCAGGAGAAGTCCACGAGTAGAATACAAAACCCTATCGCAGGCACGCAATCTTGTTCCCCTGCATAATTTAGGCATGTGGTGAGTGAGCAATACTGTGCAATATACAGTAGCCTGGTTCGGCTCTAACATAGCACACACCTGCATCAGCAAAAAAAAAACACAAAGGAGCAGGAGGGCAGCCACTCGTGCCATCAGTCAAATTGCCACCTCTAAAGACAGAGCAATAACGCGCGATATTGCAGGCTGAGTAAGTCTCACGGCAATCTACGATCTCATTTCCACCAGTGCGCCTACAGGGATGCGGGATAAGGTGCCGATCGGTTATTAGAGCTCAGACCAGAGACTGATGCATAAAAAGTGTGCGTGAGAGAGAGCACGAGAACTCATCAGTTCAAAGGAAAGAAATGGGAGCAGCTGCCGCTCACATTGCTGTTATTTAAATTATGAAGCTGAGATACATTACGGTAGCATCAGGTCAGAGTCACAGGATCAGGGCTCTGAAGAGACCAGGGCCCTCGCTTATTATCCTCATTTCCATCTAACACAGGGTGCAATAGAATAATAGAGGCACACCTACACTAGAACATCTCTCTTTTTTACATTACCGAATCGCTGCACTCGATCCACATTCACCTGCACTGGTCACCTTTTACTAGACAAAGAATAAAAGGTCAATGGTGTTTAAATTCAGATACTGATCAGTGAATACCGTTTCGCTTAAAAGGTCCATCAGGGTTAAATGAACAATGAGGTTTTAATTGAAAAAAGGACTTTGCGCCGCACTGATATGAAGCTTCTGGGAATTTTGGGGCTGCAGTAATGAAATGTCGACTTTACAGGCGTACATTTGCTAGCATACATTTTAACAAAAATTTATATTTTCATTTACAGCCTTTGGCAGACGTCCTTATACAGAGTGACTTACATTTATCTCTTTTATACAACTTAGCAATTGGGGGTTATGTGCCTACAGTGGTGGCTGGGAATCGAACCCTGGTCTTTCTGGTATCAGTCCAACACCTTAACCACTAAGCCACCACTTTCCCACTCTAATAGAGGTCTATACTTACAATATTCACTCATTGTAATGTTCTATTTTCTATAGTAATAACACATTTTTCTGTGTTACATGATACTTTACTTTACTTTACTTGTGTTACTGGTACTTTGACTTACGAGTGTTCCAACTAACGAGGAGAAAAGTTTCGTCTCTCGGCTGTTTTTTAACTTTGAGCTATGAGCTAAAATTCAGGTTGCGAGCCAGCTTCAGACCCCCAACCACTAGTTGGCGTAGCGAACGCCACAGTAAATGCCGTAACATCCGCCCAGCATCCCGTGTCTCGCTCGATAGCTAGTCTGACATTTGCTTTGGAAAGTGGAGTCGTCTGAACTCCAAGGTAAATGCTGTACATTATACTTAATAAACCAATTTATTGCGGTACTTTCTATTGTATTGGGTTGTTTTTTTACAATTTTTATTATTTATAAGTTTATTTTTTTGTCTTGTTTAAAAACACGTAACAAATAAAATAACAGTGTTTTTTAGGGGGGACCCGGAACAGATTAATGGCATTTTAATTCATTGCAATGAGGAAAATTGATTTGACATAAGAAAGTCAAGGCAGCCCTGTATTAAAATATTTCTGTAGCGAGAATGTTTATTTCACACTGCTAAAAAGACGATCAGAAGTTTGTATCGGGGTTCTTGTCTTAATTATAGAAGTGAGAGCAGAAAAAAGACAATTTTATGTTTATGGTCTGCGTAATTAAAGTGAGAACAATAAAAGTTGTTTTTTTTTTAATACTGGATGTATTCCTTACAATGTAACAGCAATTATTAATAATACTACAAAAAATATATATATAATTAGCATAATATAATTAGCGGGATGTGACCCATACCCCCACAATCAACCACAACCCCTCGCTCCTAAACTCACAGACAGCCACTTACTGTTCATAACACAATCCCTATATTTATCATTCAATTTGTGTATATATCTGTAAATATTATGGGGTTTTTTTTACTTTCTCCAACACCGAGCCAAATTCCTCGCGCTGTAACGTGCCCTTTCCTGTACCTGGCAATAAAGCCTTTTCTAATTCTGGTTCTATGATAGAATAACACTCTTTAAGAAAACCATCCAAAATATGAGTGCTTTGCTTACTCACTGTTCGTTAATCTACAACAGCACACACTGGACTTTTATTCCGTATCACTTTACTCACAACTAGACAAAGTATATGGTAATAAAAGATCTATAGTATAGACCAGGGGTGTCCAAACTCGGTCCTGGAGGGCCGGTGTCCTGCAGAGTTTATCTCCAACTTGCCTCAACACACCTACCTGTACGTTTTTAAGTCTACCTAGCGAGATCTTGTTGGTTCAGGTGTGTTTGATTAGGATTGGAGCTAAACTCTGCAGAACACCAAGTGCCGAGCCCACCCAAACATCTGTCTTGCCCACCCAGTCGAAATTTGGTAAAGACAGCGGTATACAAATATACGTTTTTATCTTTTTTTGTACAATTTGTGATTTAATAAAAGCAGTCTGAGGTAGGCTCTGTGTTAAGAAGTTTGAAGAAGGGTTGTTGAAATCCCGACCAATCACAGCGCAAAACCAAACAGTTTCCTATTTTTGATTGGCTGTAAGTAGGGGTAGGGGTGGACAAACTCTGTCCTGGAGGGCCGGTGTCCTGCGGAGTTTATCTCCACCTTGCCTCAACACACCTACCTGTAAGTTTCAAGTCTACCTGGCAAGACCTTGATTAGTTGTGTTAAGTGTGTGCAGGACACCAGACCTCCAGGACTGAGATTGTCCACCCCTGGTATAGCGTATAGACCAGGGATGTCAAATTCAGTTCCTGGAGGTTCGGTGTCCCGCAGAGTTTACCTCCAACTCTAATTAATTGCACCTGATCCAGCTAATAATGTCTTTTAGGCTCGTTTAAAGAAGAGACATGTTTTGTGGCTTGGAATATGGTTGAAACTAAACGCCTCAGGACACCGGAACTCCAGGAACAGAGTTTGACACCCCTGGTATAGACGACACCTAGATTAGATTTCATTATACCCGCTCAACAACATGCCAGCTTTGGCACCAGGATAAACATACCGTGTTAATGGGTTTTTAGATCTGAGGAGATTAGTATCATTTACATTTGCAGAATTTGGTAGACACCTTAATCCAGAGCGACTTTCATTATTCAATGCTACACAACTAAGCATTTGGGGGTTCAGGGCCCTGCTCAGGGGCCCAGCAGTGGTGGCTTGGTGGTGCTGGTAATGGAACCTTACAAGTCTTCAAGTTTGTAGTCCAACACCTTAACCACTGTGCTACCACTTCCCCACAGATATCATCCTCAGGTGTCATGTGATATTGGTAGGATCACCTGTTGTCTCATGTTTAAATCATCTTTTTTATTTCCATCTCTGATGAAAAGTGTGACGGTACCTGTTCCAGAAGTTTCCTGTATCTCTGTGTGGCCTGGTGAATAAGGTCCCGGACGGTCCAGCCTTTTTTACACGGCACCACCACACCAGTACGTCCAAAAGTGACAGTCACCTTCATCTTTAATTACAAAATGAAACCACCAAAAAAAAAAAAAAAAAAAAAAAAAAAAAAAACCACACCATCACCTGTTAAATCATTTTATTAATATATATAATAAATAACCGTAAATATTTTTATTCAGGTTGAAATTAATAACTAGTTTCTGAATCCTAAATGTAAACGATTACTAATACACTTAATATTACTGATAGCTAATAATAGCTAAAATCAATAAATCAATCAATCAATCAATAAATTACCTCACTGAACATTATTAAATATCGTTTTCTGTTTGGGAAAGGAAAACAAAGTTAAAACCCTTAGTTTTTTTAATATTATTATTTTAACTTTCCTCAGAGATGCAGGAATGCTAATGTGGAGGTTTTCGGGGGAGTTTGAGGGGAATTAGCAACGCGGCTAGCGAGCTAAACTAACACCTTCGGACGACTTTTTCCTCAACATCAATTAACCTCCTTTTTTTCCTCAAACATATTACAAAACTTTGTATCAGAAGACATATTTGGAATTTGTTTTTTTTTTTCTTTCCTCCGCCATGAAATTAGTAATGCGCTTACTTTGGAAAAAAAGATGGAGAGGCAAAGCAGCTTATAGCGGCAAAACCCCCGTCTGATCCGCGGTGCTTGGCTATCCACCAACTTTCATCCTCTGTTATTCGAACGCTGGGGAAAAAGTCCAACTGTCCCATTCACGCCGACCGAAACACGTGTTTACAAACGGCTTTTATTAATCGCGCTTTTGTTTTGTTTTTTGCATTAATATTTTCCTCTTTTCGCCATTCCGCTGTTCTCCCAGAGCCTCAGCCTCGTCCTCGTCCTCGTCCTCCTCCTCCTCCGCCGCCGCCGCCGTGCCAAACTTTACTGGGCCGCGCTGGAACTTTCTTAAAGGGCCAGTACACGTTTACCTCTGCTTACGTAATGTGTCCACATTCCAGACATTATTTATAATACCTGAGTTTGATACCATTCATTAAATAAAATAAGGGGCAGCACGGTGGCTTACTGGGTAGCAGTATTGTCTCACAGCAAGAAGGTCCCAGGTTCGATTCTGGTATTTTGTGTGGAGTTTGCATGTTCTCTCCGTGCTTGTGTGGGTTTACTCCGGGTTCTCCGGTTTCCTCCCGCAGTCCAGAAACATGTATGTTAGATTTGATTGGTGATTCTAAATTGTCCATAGGAGTGAGGCAAAACAAAAGCTCAGTGGTAGAGCGCTTGCTTAACATGTATGATGTCCTGGGTTCAAGCCCCAGCATCTCCATCACAGGAATTTAGGGGCAAGAGGTAGTGTAGTGGTTTTTTTAAATGATCTGCTTACATCTTCTTTTAAAACTGACCCATATCCGATATCTGCGTTTACACTATAGATGGCAAAACAACCCAAGGTGGACATACTGTTCTTTACACAATTGTTTAGACCTAGGGGCAACTAGTATTTGTGATTCATGTATTGGCACATTTATGGCACATTTATGCCACAAACAGTAACTGTGTGTACTGTACAATATCACAGAGCTCTATATAAATTTACATGAGTAATATTTAATGATTATCTTAGCCCTGTCTTGTGTGATTGGGAAAGTGGTGGCTCATGGTTAAGGTGTTGAACTGCCAACCTAAAGATTGTGGGTTCGAGTCCCAGCTTCACCAAGCCACCACTGCTGGGCCCCTGAGCAAGGCCCTTAACCCCCAATTGCTCAGTTGTATAAATGAGATAAATGTAAGTCGCTCTGGATAAGGGCGTCTGCCAAATAATGTAAACGATTGTACTTTACTGTTCTCAGTCACACAACACCAAAACATTATTGATTACGAAGGTTTCTCAGGTGTTCTCACATGATTAAGAGTTTAAGCTTGGTACTGATCATTTTTCTTGAAAAACATCAAAATAATAGATGTAGTACTGTATTATTTCTGGGGGGTTTTATTTAATTAAACCAAGCATAAACTAGTAAGCCTACATGTCTGGTGTACATCTGGCTGCAAAGCTTTAAACAAGATCATTATAACAAGATCAGAAAGCAATCATTATTTTAAAAGCCCATATTTTGGTCCAAAAAACGTCATTTCACCTTCCATCTTCAGTGAGCTCATTTTAGTGTCACTTTGGAGTTTCTGGGCATGTTCTTCTTCCTCCAGGATCTTTTTTCCTCCCACTTCCCAAAAACATGCTGATAAAGGGGGACTGGCTCAGATTAATGAGTCTGTGAATGTTTGCATTCACAGTGCCTTGCAATGAACTGGAGCTTTATTGCAGTTTTATGACCAGTGTCCCTTCGAAAGGCACCGAATTGATCGCGGCCCTGATTAAGATAAAATGGTCACTGCGGATAAACGAATGTGCTTTAGACAAATAAAAAAAAAATCCCAAATTAAAAAAAAGATGTAGGCTTGTACTTTAAAAAATTGGTATAACTGTGTTAAACTAGGGCTGAATTTTATTTGTGTCCTTGCACACGCTGAGCTCACCCTAAATTACCGTAAGTAAAAAGGGGGAGGTATCAATTTATGCATGCATCTTCTTAAAATAAGTTAAATAAGTCTTTATAAGTTAAAAAGTTGAATAAAAAACAAATTTTGGCCAACTTGCCAAGAGTTTAGTGCAGTCTGCGTATAGTGTAAAATCTTCTATGGGTCTCAAAGTAAAAGTGTCATACCTAAAACCGTTAATTAGAGCCTGAAGTGGAGGTACTGTACTACAGAGTAAATTTCTTTTGAGGTTACAGATAAGAAGCTGGATAGTAGCCCAATAATATTCATTTGCAATACTGCTATCATAGATGACTTAAGAATGACATTTAAACAACATTAAATTGCTCCTCTAAAGCTTTAACATATATATATATATATATATAATATATATATATATATATATATATATATATATATATATATATATATATATATAATGTACTATAGGTTAAATATATGATTTCAGGAAAAGTGTTCTCAGGAAAATCTCTTCCTCATCCAATGTAATGTTTTGTGGTTATACTTAATACTATTGTAAAGAAAATTTTGTTTTTTTGTTGGTTAGTTTTCTGATTATCCTACTATTTACAATTATTGCATAAGATTCCTTTCCTGCAGTCACATACTGTAGAAAACTTCCACATACAGTATTTCTTAATTTGAGTCTTTTGGAGTCGTTAAATTGTGAACTGTGTCTGTGATACAATAGTAATAGTAAGTTTAGGCACTAACACTGGGTTAGGAGGTCTGGGGTGCAGTCATTTTTCAAGATCATTCCAAAGGTGTTCAGAGCGGAACATTTAGGTTCTCGCACTGACCATAACACACCGTGCCTGTATCAGAAAGGACATTTTAGTCGACTGTGTGCTTCCAGCATGTGCTACAGTTTGAGGAAAACACACTTATATGTACAACATTTGTTGTTCTGCTGCAAGTTTTTGTTAAGTAAATAAAATATGGTATAGAACCAAGAAATGTTTATTTAATCAAAGTATTTGGTCTGTCAAAATATTTCTGTCTATCAATGTTTGTTTAAAAACCAGTATGTTGGACCAGAAATCTGTCACCCATCTGCACCACCGCCAACTGTTTGGTCCGTTGATGTGAAGACCAGAAATGTAGGGGCGCTGTTTGGGACTAACCCTTCTGAGGGGCGCTGATATGCTAAAGGCCTTTTACTGCCCCTTAATTAGCAAAACCAGAATTGTTACAAAAATCCATCAGTTTATTTTACAATCGGTTCTTACAGGGAATGTCGTCATACATTTTCTTTTTACTCTTTTCTTTGGCAATTCGTTTACAATTTTCTATTCAGAACAAAGAAAGGACATTGCATTTGCATGACTTCATTTTCTCTGGGTAGTGCAAGTGAGTCTGCCAAAATTGATTACATTTTAGTGCCAGTATGATCAGGTGAAACAAACATTAAATAATGTGAGTTTAAATTTTAATTTAGTTTTAGTTTTAGTAAGAAAAGATGATAAGCGATGCTTGCTCACCTTTAGATATTTCTTCATATTGTTGCGATATGATCATTGAAATTTAGTCTAAAACTTTATGGTACTTCATATTTCTTCAGAATGCATTTATTTAAATGATGTACTAGGCAGATACCGTAAAAAGAAGAGATTAAAAGTGATGTTTTACCCCAAAACAACATCATGCACCTGTAGCAGATACAGACTTTCCTGACTGGACCTGCTCTGTTTTAATAATGCTATTATCGCTTGGTCTGCACTCTCAGGAGATATCAGTGCTTTCTGACAAGTCTGAAACATGTTCAGTCCAAAAATCTCTCTCATCTAAGTACTGCAGTTATTGACTGTTCTGGTCTGACTGTTTAAGGAAAAATATCAGTTTTAATTTATTAGACATGCAAATATAGCTTCGAAGCACATGACTGAATCCTAATGAAGAGAAAACAAACAGATATAATGTTTACTGTGATTTATGTGGGAAAGCATGAGATAGTGTGTCTTTGGTGTAAAGCTCCATAACAAAAATATATTTATTATAAATGTGCATTATCATTTACAGTGACTTGCATATCAGTTTCTATAACCAACTTTTGATATTTAACGCCGTAAAACATTTATTCTAATAGGTTTATACTGCGTTGTCTTTCCTCAATTCAATCATGTAGATGTAAAGGTCTTTATTTGTCACATAGACTCTACAGCACAGCGAAATTTGTTTCTTCACATATCCCATCTTGTTAATTTGGGGTCAAAGCAGAGGTTTAGCTATGATACAGCACCCTGAAGCAAAAAGGGTTAAGGGTCTTGCTCAAGGACCCCAACAGTGGCTGACTGGCAGTGGCGGGGCTTGAACCCAGGTTTTCCTGGTCTTTTAATCAAGCGCGTCAAGTTGTTCTAGTTTCACTAAAGGTTTCAATCTTTCAGAATCATTCTGCTTAAAAAAATTAATAGCAAGCTATGGCCTTCATCAACATCCCCATGCTTGGTGTCTCATAGGCCAATGATTAGACGAGTCTTAGCTGTAAAACAGCACAACAGCGTCTTAAAACATATTAAAGTCTTTGCGTATAATGTTCATTGATTTTTATACTTCTACACTGAATTTCTCACTAAATATCAGCACTGAATGTTGTAAATTTTACAACAAAAATAATAGAATTCAAATTAATGCCAGTAAATCTCGCACTTTGTACAGCACTTTGAACAAAAGATGGTAAAAAGCGACCATTTTTTTTAGAAAACCAATCTCAAATAGAAACCCATGTTCTTAAAATAGCACCGGATTCACTAAAAAACATCAAAAATAGATCAATAGCTTTTCTATTAGCATCCAGGAAATACCAGGCAAAAGTTGTACCCTGTACAGTATGTGATTGGAGTTACTGTGTTATTTATATGTCAGCTCTGCTAGCTCCATATGGAAGCATGTCTAGACGTGACCCCTGCAGCTCGGCTTTTTATGTATTGCTGGATGAAGGGATCCCCACTGTTCACTAGCTGAAGAGCTGAAGCACAAATCGATGTGTCTGTCCAATCAAACCTTACCAAAGCTGCACAGCAGGGGGTGAGCGGAAACATTCAACACCCCCACACTGATTTTATAGGGTTCCGGTTTTGCTATTTTGCACATATTATTATTCATTTTAGAATTAATTATTTGAATATAAACACCTTAAGTATAAACATACTGAAGGAAGTGCAAGACAAACACGCTTGTAGGAATAGATGTGCTAGCAAAGGTTAGTGTGATTAGATTTAGAATGAATGGTGTCGCCTAAATTAAAGCTGAAAGTGCTAGCAACCTCATCTCAGACAGAAATCAATATGCGTCGCTTTCCGCAAAGGCTACAATTCTGCGGACTTAAGCTGTGGAAAAAAATGGAGATGTCTGCAGCCTCTCGTTCTCAAGAGCTCGATGTATTGAGTTTCAAATGTAGCTTTCGTCCAGAGAGAATTAATAATGGAGATTATTTAAACCTGCATAGATTAAGTTGCTTACTGTCATAAACTGTTCACTCGTTATACACCTCTTTGTATTCTGTCTCAGTGTTTCTTAAAACAGAGACTCTAGGGACCACCAGGATCTGTGAAGTACCGCCAAGGGGCCTTTTTTGTTGTAAATAACACTGGTCTTAATCACATCCCACCACCACAAAATTGATTTCATGTATGATGTTTATACATCGATGAATCGCTTGAATTAATTTGCATTAATACACCTTAAAAGCAAGTAATCTATATACTGTTCAGTGAATTGTATTTACCCCTATTAACCATTCAATCTTTATCCTCCTGATTTAACTGTATACGAAGTCTTAAATAAGGAAATCGCAAATTTTAGGGTTATAAGATGTTGATTTCAAGCAATTCCAAATAAATACCACATTTCTAATATAAAAGTTACATATAGAGATTCTTCAACAATATAAAGATTCAAATCACTAATAAAGTGACTTAGTAACTTAATACCAGTATATAAATTTGTAAAATAATTCTATGCTTACTGCCATACTGTAAATTATATATATATATATATATATATATATATATATATATATATATATATATATATATATATATATATATATATATATACCTTGATAAACTGTAGGTTTTCTTTACA
The DNA here is from genome assembly GCA_005784505.1 of Bagarius yarrelli. Lineage (NCBI taxonomy): Eukaryota > Metazoa > Chordata > Actinopteri > Siluriformes > Sisoridae > Bagarius > Bagarius yarrelli. Next base: position 1,570,601 of record VCAZ01000023.1, read on the forward strand.
TTTCCTTAACCTACTCCATTGCATGTTTTTTTCTTAGGATGTATTTTTTACCACTAGAAGGAACACACAGGATATTATGAGTTCACGGAGGCACATAACAACCTCAGTCGAATGGATTTTAATATCTCTGCATTGAATTAAACAATTTTTCCCACTTATGAGGCATTAAATACGAAGTAACACCACCTTTAAAAATGTACAAACCATTTCCACCTTAATGAACATATTTAACCAGTTTCCAATGCTCGAGTGCACAATATAATCCCCAAAGGCCCTGGTCAGCCATTAAGATAATATTCTTCCATGCTCCTTTCAGGATGTGTGCTATTAATTTTACTTACCCCTCTCTTAGTTTGCTTCAAAGCTCTGCTGTAGAACAATGCTGGCCACCGGTTAGAATGTCTCAATAGAAAGACTAGCCTGAAAGTACATACACTTTTGCATACAAAGAGCACAAAGCACATAGAGAACATAACTGAAAACACAGTCAGTGCAATTAAAAGCAGTAAGGAAAAACCCCCAGAGCTCTCAATACATTTAATAAACTTCCAACAGAAATAAAAACTATTGGCAGTGACAACCAACAGCCGAGGGGCTTTCTTTTAATAACTGAGCTCATTAAAGTGTTCTATGTTAAGCTTTATTTAATGGCACTTAATACCCCAGGAATTTATTGTGTGTTGACAGCTTCGAAACCATCTGTTCTTATCTATCTATCTATCTATCTATCTATCTATCTATCTATCTATCTATCTATCTATCTATCTATCTATCTATCTCTTCTCTCTCTCTCTCTCTCTCTCTCCATTCATCCAACCAGCTCTCTCTCTCTCTCTCTCTCTCTCTTTCCATCCATCCATTCATCCATCCACCCATTCATCCACATACACACTCTTGCACACGCTTGCCGGGTGCCTTGCCCTGCTGGGCCACCAGAGGGCAACTGAAAGACTTTTTGCTCCCATGTTGTAGACCATGTGCTCCATGTTTGTTCATGTTGTTTGTGTCCCTTATTGTGTTCAGGTGTTTCTTGTTTAGTGAATTGTTTCCCCCAATTAGTTATGTATTTATGCAACTATGTTTTAGTTTGTCTTGCTTTGTTGCATGTCACACGGTCGGTGTTAACAGTAATGGCGCTGTTGTGGTTTATGTCCACGTTTTGACAGTAAAATTAGTTTCTTGTTTTTGTTTTTCAAGTTTTTGGTTTGTTTTTGGCTTTTTAGTTTTTAATTTCAAGACAAACTAAAAACTAGCACTTGCTTTCTACCCAATCTCTCACTCGTGACAATGAGAATCTCATTCTAATTACTTTTACTTTTTACTATTATTATTATTATTATTACCACGTTTTATTAGCTGTTCATGAATACTCTAAATCAGGGGTGTCACCCTTCATTCCTTGAGGGTCGGTGTCCTGCAGAGTTTAGCTTCAACCCTAATCAGTTGCATGTGATCCAGCTAATCATGTATTTTAGGCTCTTTAAAAAACATGTTTTGTGGTTTGGAATAAGGTTGAAAGTAAACTCTGCAGGACACCGGCGCTCCAGGAACTGAGTTTGACACCCCTGCTCTAAATGCATGTTTAAAATAAAAATCTATTTTCATTACTATAAATATCATACGAAACCTGCATCTACATCTTTCCCATATACTTCTGTACCTACAGTTTAAGCTGAAAAACAAATCCAGGCATAATGTGGAAATAATCATTCCCACGTTGGGATGCGAATGGAAAAAGCAGTTAAACAAAGAGAACTATAGGAAGAAGTGACATAAGAAGAAGAAGCTGTGCAGTAAATTAATCCTCAGCCAGCCTTAGAGATTAAACAATAAAAAAAACAAGCCGCTATCTAACACCTCACTGAGCTGACGTAAGTGCATGACTAATATTTCCCATACA
>VCAZ01000023.1:1577500-1692500 GCA_005784505.1 Bagarius yarrelli
AAATCAGTTATTTTTTGCATTTATCGATAGGACAGAGGGGTGAAATAGGTGAGATAGAGAGAGAGAGGTGGGACCGGAAGGAACCCGAACCTGAAACGAATCTGCGCATGTGGGTGCTGGCTCCTTAACCCTCTACACCACGGCCCTGACCAACATAAATCAGTTTAATCGTAATCTAATATTTATTAATTCTAGAGGTTCAACTACCGATATGCTATCGTAAAAAAAAAAAAAATTGTCATATTTAGCATCAATAATTTTGCACAGCCCTATAAGAAAGTTATATTAAAGAATATATTAGAAATAAATTGTCAATAATCAGCACATATAAAAATTTACTCTTAACTACTTCTTTGTCACGTGAACATCTTTTATTAGCTTGTAGCGATGTATGTATAATAATAAAAAAAGTGCTCACAATTTGTTGTTTTTCAGTTTTACAATATACAAACATAATTTATACTCTTAAACTCACAGGAACCATTAGTGGGTCCAGAAGTACGTTTATCACTCTCATAATTACACACAGTAGTTAGTAAATAATTTCGAATAATTTAGAACTCAGCCATAAATTTGAAGGTAAACACACCTGATTGAGTTAATCAAGCCTTCACAGGAGTTTGAATGTCAGACTCACAGGAACCCGATTAGAGTTGCAGTAAAATACACCTCGAGGAGTGTTATACCAAGCTGATAATATTAATCTACTCGAGTGTGATTTATTCAAAGCCTTTTTTGTCTCATACAAATAGTGACTTCAGTATTATATAGTTTTATATGGAATTTTTGTTGACAATATCTTTACCGCCTAAATGTTTTTTTAAGATATATATTTAAAAGTAGAAGGCAACTATACAAAAAAATGCATAATAAATATCTATTTTCAAAGACTTTTAATAAAGAATTCACAGCATTTGGCAGGACACCCTTATCCAGAGTGACTTACATTTAAACAACTGCTCATATGATAAATAATAATGGATAACATTAACAAAAACAAACAAATGGATAACATCTACAAAAAACTGTGAAACTAGGACTGAAGGTCAACCTTAGCATGTGTGCACAGAAACATATACATATATATATGCATGCAGTTTAATTTCAACAATAATGTTTACTTTTAATTCTATTTAAAATAAATAGTATTTGATATTCAGTGTCATTGACATGCATAGGTCAGCACGCCGGCTTAGTGGTTGGCGCTGTTGCCCTACATCAAGATTCCTGGGCAGGGGTCTTATTGTGTGGAGTTTGTAAGTTCTCCCTGTGCTTGTGTGGGTTCTCTGGTTTCCTCCTACAGTCCAAAAACATGTATGTTAGGTTAATTGGTGATTCTAAATTGCTTATAGGAGTGTGTGTGGCCCTGTGATAGACTGGCGACCTGTCCAGGGTGTCCCCCTCTTTTGTCTTTTCAGAGACGGCTGGGATAGATTTCCTAAACCCAAATTAGGGAATAAGCGTGTATAGAAAATGAATAAATGAATGAATGAATTTGCTGTATCTTCAGTTTTGGATTAATTACTTACTAGTTCATGAGTTAGCTAGATAAGAAATAAAAAAAAAAACTATATATAAAAACATTTATTTTATCTTTATATATTATTATTACTACAACATTTTAATATATTATCCATCATAATAATATATTATCCATGGTTCATTGTTAAATTGCTTCTTACTAATATATCAGAATTTTAAAAAGCAAAACAACTTAAGGAACTTTATTTTCTCACATATACATTCATTTATTTTCATATCCATCTCAGAAAGATTAAAGATTAAGGCCACAGCACAGGGTCAGCCATAAGACGACACCCCTGGAGCAGACGGAGTTAATGGTGTGCACAAGGGTTCAACAGTCACAGCTTGGCAGTGTCAGAACTTGAACCCTGATGAACAACACAGAGCCATGTTAGCCACCACGGAGGTGAGCTTAAGGAGAAAGTTACAAGAAGTTGAAGAGTATTTCCAATAATTTCCTTCAGTAAAAGACCAAAATTCTTATTATACATCCACCAAAACAACCTTCTCTGTTTAACCCATGTTCTTTAGTCACTAGTTCATGCTTGCTATGACATGCTATCTTCTTATCTCCATATTTTGGTTGGCTCTGGCTTTAAAAACTATTTAGGTCATTTGACATCCATGACTTACTTTCTCATTAAAAGAAAAGATACAGCAATGTACAGTAAATGTCTTTATTTTTTCCACATATACTTTTTATAGCAGAGTGAAATTAGTTTTTTCGCATATCCCATCTTAGTAAGTTGGGGGTCAGAGCGCAGGGTCAGCTATAATACAGCGCCGCTGGAGCAGAAAAGATTAAGGGTCTTGCTCAAGGACCCAACAGTGGCTGGCTGGCTGTGGTGGGGCTCTTCTTGGTAGGTCTTCTTGGACTTCAGATCAACAACTCAGCACCTTAACCGTTTGAGACACCACTGCCCCTGTAGACACAATCTCCTTTAACGCAGCTCGAATGTAAAGCTGGTGATATTTGTGCTTTCGAAATTTTCCTCTGTTGAGGTTTCATCAAAACAACTCATCAAATATTAAACCAGTTTGATGCATATCCTCAGCTTCCTGCACTGAAATGTGTTACACAATGACTGGAGTAATGGCTGTCGAATTCAAATGCAAATGATCAAGCTGCCTAGAAGAAAACACATGGCAACCCTTTTCAGGTACTATTATATTATTTCGAAGTCATTACATTTGCCATGGGTAAATTTGCCTCCTCTTTCTCATTCTCATTTCCTTTCCATAATGACTGTGCACTTCATTTCATTTCTCTCAGTCCATGTGAGTTCCTGAGACTGAACAGACTCTCTTTCAGCTCTTTATCTAGCCTAAAAGACACAGAAGGAAGGATTACAAAATGTACACCACCAGGTGCAAGGAATATACTTCTCCTTCGTGTTTTCTTAATTTTTTTTTATCTTATCTTCGACTGACCTTTCCATTATAACCATACTTAGAAATTTCTAACCAGGTGCAGATTAGTTTCTAAAAGAATCATGCACTATCATTAGTATACAGGGGGTCCCATACGTTTCCATACATAGGAAAAATAAACATTTTCTAATGAAAACCATTTGCCCAGATCCCCAGAATCTCACTTGATTTGGGAGCATTTAAAGGCCATGGCGTATCAGGAAAAGATCTCAAGGAACGTATCACCACCACCATTACAAGCATCAAGCCATTCCTGTTACTTAAGTACATTTTAAGTTTATATGAGTTGTACCCAAGTCTTTGGAGAGGCTGCTATGTATAGAAGATGAAGCAGATGAGTGTGTGTGTGTGTAGTCTATGTTTTCACTCCAATAAAATAAAAAAAAAAAAAAAAAGTTCATAATGCGATGAATGGTTTGTGCAACATAACCAACTGATATACAAGAATTCCAGCGCCAGCCTGCAAAAACACGTAGCGGTAAATGTCAAAATGACGCCTTCTTGAACCCTGTTAATAATAATTATTCAGTATCTATGGGCACTTTAACCTTATTATAAAACCAGATTTCACACACTGTCCGAATATTTATACTCATATGTGCGCTCATGCAAGCAACGACAAACATCGTCTAAACCTACAAACGAACTAAACATCTGCTCATTTTCATATCCATTAAACACAAAAGTAAATAAACTGAACCGCAAACTGGAACGTCCTGAAGTTTTTTTTGACACCTCACTAAATTGTAAAACAGCCACACATGGGATTGTATTTTATTTTATTCCTCTCTAAAATAATGCATGTACTTATAAAATGTTTAAATAAAGTGTATTTTTAAAGACACCGATCTTAAGAGGTAAAAAAATAAAGACAAAGTTTAACTGTTAGAAAAATCACCTGAGTGTGTTTGAGATTTGATGTAAATGACATGTTAATTTACATTTGTGGCATTTGGCAGATGTCCTTATCCAAAGCAATTTACATGTATCTCTTTTATACAACTAAGCACCTTGCTCAGGGGCCCAACAGTGATAACAGTTGGTTGGCAACTGGGAGTCAAACCCACAATCTTCTGGTTAACAACTCAATACCTTAACCGCTGCGCTACCGCTGTTATTGTTCATCACAGGACTGAGGTTAACTTTCCTTTACTTTAACCTGTGTAATATCATCAGAACAGATAGATTTGGGGTGACAGGTAAAAAAAACTCGCCAAGTAGTTTGAAATTCAGGGTTTTTGCGTTGTGTCAATCAGATCAGAAGTAACTAGTCACTGAATACTTAAGAAGTTTTTTTATTGGATACTTTTTTACCTGAGTAACTATTTAGTTTGCTACTTTTACTCTTACTTGAGTAAATATTGCTATAAGTACTTTCAAGTTCAAGTTTAAGTTCAAGTTCAAGGAGCTTGCATTGTCATTTTAACCATATATAGGAGATGCAGTATACAGTGAAATGAAACAACGTTTCTCCAGGACCCCATGGTGCTGCACACAAACAACACAAAATGACACAAAAAAAACAACACGTCTTTTACTTGTACCTTTTACTTAAGTACAGCTTTTGGCTACTCTACCCGCCTCTAGTTATACTTCAGAAAATAGAAAACACTGGCATAACTTTGCACTGGCATCTGCTCACATGTTTTTGTCTTCTCTTTGTGACATGATTTTGGAACTGTATTTATGTGTACCATTGTTTTTCTCCCTAATTTTAGCTTTTTTTCCACCATCACAACTTAAAGAAGAATTAAAGATTGTTCCATTGGCATACAGATGTTAGAAATGAAGCTGCCAGGCAGAAGGTTAGGAGGAAGACCAAAGAGGAGGTATATGGATGTGAAAAACGAGGACATGAAGTTAGTGTGTGTGAGTGAAGAGGATGTAGAGAATAGGGTTAGGTGGAGACAGATGATTCGCTGTGGCCACCCCTGAAAGGGAACAGCCGAAAGATCATGTATCTCTGAAGCTCTTCTTTTCTATCTCATAATGTACATGATAAAATGATAAAAAAAAGCCTTTGGTCTTTTTTCAGCTCTGTTTCTTTAATTATTTATTAAGAATTTAGGTGACATTAATTCAAATAACTATAAGACAGGAATAAATCTGACCCCTTGTTAAGACTTAGAAGACCCTGTTCAAAAGGGCACCTTTTAATCATCCTTTCATCCCCCTCTTTAGATCGACAAGGCTGCCCGTGGTTACCATGGTTTCTAGTGACACTGTCTTGAACTTGGCAAAATGTTATCACAGTATGCCTCTTAGAGAGCTCCTGGAGTGGGAGTAGGTAATTGGCTACAATGGGGGAAAGGTAATGCCATATTCTAAGATGAGAGCAGCAGTGAAGGATAAAGAATACAGACACTTTAGAGGGACAGAAAGAGGGGGCTACTAATAAAGTTCATTTCTCTCCTCGCTCTGAATATAAAGTCGAAGAGAGGATGCTGGGTTATAGAAAAGATTAGTGACCAAACAAATTGGTTTGTCATATAGAATAAACAGCCATCAAATTTCCGACAGGCAATTTGGCTCTTAGAGAATTATCCTCTATGTGTTGGGGGATTTTCTATGAGAAGGGGCACAATATAATGGCTGATTATTAGAGAAAAAAACTCAAAAGGACTCAATTACTAAAGCTCACCTCATCTGACCTGTACTACTGAATCAGACACACACACCAAATAGCTACTAGTACCAATATGTCATCTGTAGACTTATATTTAAATTCTTAAACTGTTTAACTAAAAGACACTATACAGACAAAAGTATTTGGACACCCGGCCACCACACCTAAATGTAATTATTTCCCGAATTTGTTTTGGCGAAAAGTAAAATATATAAAAGAGAAATGATAAAACTGCAGTGCTGAGATGATGAAATAAAAGGGTGATTAGTTCATAAGGGAAATTTGGCTAATGAATGAATAAAGACGCGTTATAATGTCACATTATAGTTAAGTATTTCTTATAAAGGAAAAGGAGGTTGGGCAGAAATAAACGAAAAGATAAAAATGACGTAACAATAATCATATGAGAGATTATGTGATGCGATTAAAAGAAAATTAAGTTTTAAGAGGGGAATCGGCGAATAAATCCATAGAGGTGAGTCAACAAAAACAAATAAATTCACAAGCACAACTATAGCAATGAAAAAGTCAACATAGCAGCAAACGAGCATTTTAAAAGCAAGCTAAACCAGCTTTAGTCACTAAATCGCAAAGCAAAACGTTTCAGCTGTATCAGGCTGCACTTGACACTTTTGTGATTATCCGGTATGCCAACTAAATCCTGGACCTCCTAACCTAAGCTTACCATCTGATCTCACTTGCAGCTGAATGATCAATTCTACTGAAATCAAACATCAAAATCTAGTAAAAATCTTCAAAAAGAATGAAATGTTATCATGAGTGCAAAAGGGGAATAAATCTGGTATTTGATGTTCTAGCTGATTAAGTTTATTTAGTTTACTGATTAGGATGTTGGACTGCTAAGCAGAGAATCATGAGTTTAATTTCCAGCACTATCAAGCTGCCACTGATGGACCCCTAAGCAAAGTATTTAACCCCTTAACTGTTCAGTGGTTAAAAAAAAATTGGATAAAAGTAAGTCGGTATGAATAAGATAATAAAATGTGAACATCTCTAAATAAATTATAAAGAAGTTTAAAGGCACAATTTTCACATCAAGCATGATTTATCAATCCATGTGTCCATGTGTCAGCATGTGTCCCTCCTAAAACCAGTTAAGGTCGAGGCTAACCTTAATCTGACACCAGCTTTGTGCTAAATTATATCTGACTTTTTTTAAAATCAGATATCTGATATTAACTAACACACAACTTTAACATTTAGACCTAATAATATTTTATTACAAATAAGAAGTATTACAGGTGCATAGGTGCAAATAAGGTGAGATTCGTACAGTCTGATGCATTATTAATTCAGGTTCATGGGAAAGGACACTAAAGTGAGTACCGAAAAAATCATCACAGCAAAAATGACAGATCATATTAACTCAGTGATCTGGACATTAATGTCCAGCCAACAGAGTAACCAGAAATCCAGTCCTGTAAGTAAAAGTAGCATAATGGAATGACTGATGAACACATTTCATACCAGCTGCAACTAATTAAATATTCATGCTTATGTTCCCGAGAAAAGCCTGTGCGGTGAGGAATTCTCACAGGGTGACTAACAGCATCGGAAAGAGAATTTGAATTATGGGATTGTAACAGCTTGTTCCTTTATACAACGCTTTTGTAAAAATACACTTTGAAGCGAAATCGATGTAGATGTTGAGTTCTGTTCATTATTAGTCATATTATTAATCGTAAAAATAATGACTTTGTCTTCTGAGAGTTTACTAAGAGTTTGTGTTTGTTTTTAAGGGAATGAAATCTACATCCAACTATATAATCTCACATTCAACAAATATACAAGCAGATTATGGATTAATTGAGTACATCTTTGACATCAGATTTTAACAATCTTTGAATTGGTTTGGGTCTTTTCCGGTCCCACCCTCTCTCTCTCTATCTCCCCCGTTTCATCTCTGTCTGTCTTATAAAGAAAGGCAAAATGGCCCAAAAAATGTGTAACAGCTATCAAAATAACTGAGATAACATCATTTGGGTGGGATTTTTGCAAAAAGTTCAAGTTCATGTTCAAAATTTAAACAAATGTCTCACCACTTTTTAAAAAAAAAAGTGGTGGGACATTTGTAGTTTTCCTTTATTGTATTAAAAAAGCACTCTAGAAGGAATGTCGGTCCTATTTAGATAAGGAACGTATACACACACACTCAAACACTTTTTTGTTAAGCACAGTCACTTTACAATACTTTAGTCACTTTACAATGCTATAGTCACTTACAATACTATAGTCACTTTACTTCACTTTACAATGCTATTTGCACAATACTGTCGTAATTTGCACATTCCATGTCTACCTAATCTTACAATCTGGTTGGCGCTATTGCTTATGTTCCGTTCTTCATTGTCTTTTTGCACTGTCTGTGTAATGTCTGTATTGTTTATTGCACTGTCTGTTTCTGCACTGTCTGCACCAGGTTGCACACATGCACTTTATGTCCATCCTGTTTAGTGGCTCTTTGTTGTTTTGTGGAATTCTATGTTTTGTGTAGCACCAGGGGGGTCCTGGAGAAACGTTATTTCATCTCACTGTGTACTGCATCTGCTATATATGGTTGAAATGACAATAAAGCTCCTTGAAGCTTGAACTATTACTTATTAATACTTTAAGGAATCAAGATAACGAACAGTGAAGCTTGTTATAGAGCATTAAAATGATGGCCATGTTTAGTGAATAACCCAGCTATACTTTTTTTAAAGATATTTTTTGGGCATTTTTTCTCTTAAGACAAGGATAGGACAGACAGAGATGAAATGGGGGTGGGGGTGGAAAGGAATCTGCACAAGCGCACAACTTCGCACGCCGGCACCCTAACCCACTGCACCACAGCGCCGGCCATAACCCAGCTATTCTTAGTAATTCAGTGACCGAGAAACAGATAGTAAAAATGAAGCCTGACTTCTTAGAAATGCATACGACGCAAACTTTTAACTCCGATCTGACTATTTATTTAGTTTTTTTATGAATCTAAGCAAATGTTATAAATCCAAGCAATTAATTGGTTTTGAAATGGTTATACTGTTTACAAACTTTAATTATTGTTAATGCTATATAGATGCAATAGTATTTTAATCATATTTTGTTAAGAGCTAGTTTGACATATTATGCAAATTGGCTTAAAATTTGTGAGGCCCCCTAGGGCTTTTTATTTATTTGGTTTAATCCAACAAATCTGAAAAGAATTTTTATTTTTGTGTGGTGATTGGACAATCACAGAAAGATAATTAATCTGCTTTCCCTGTGCTGTATCAGCAACTCACACTTTTAGTCTGTTTTAGTGTTAGAGTGTAGTCGATAAAGCTGATATTTTTATTCCTTACATTTTCATTGCTTATATTAAATCAGTATAGGGTTATTCTACAGTAAAGCCACACTAACTACATAGATAAGGTGCACTCTGATGGAACTCTAAACTAATATGATTAGGTCATGCTTAAGTAATCCAGAAGATTAAATTACTAAAAACATCTTTATTATTATATCTTTTTTTACCATAGGAATTTATTCAGTACTGATCTGATTATTTAGAGCAATGTTTTTAGCCTCACTAAGTAACCATGCAGCATAAATTGCAGCCTATAGCATAATAATCTACTGTTTTAGTGCAGTGCGGTGTATTGCATATAAACAAGGAACAAACACTTGATTATTCAATTGAAAAAAAAAAAAGAAAGGCTTTTAACAGTAATGCTGCAAAACGAAATTAGATCATGCTAATGTGTTTGGGGACTGCTAATATTTGAAAGAATTGTTTTGCTCCAAAACTTACAAAATGTATTAAAATGATAATAGAAACCAATTTATATAAAATGTTAATTACAATATAATGATTTAGTTGGTTTTGGTAACAAGGATGCCAGGCTGCATCTCTATTATGTGACCTTTGTTTACCACAGGATTCGAAGACCTGACTACAAATAGTATATATCAATAAACACTGTTTAATGCAAAAAAGTATTCACTGACCCGGGCCATTTCCAGTGACCAATCACTCACAGTTATAATTTTAAAATACAATCTTAAATAGAAATAGAACTGTAAAAAATGTTTATTGTATTAAACCAGACGCAGAGCAGCCCTGTCCTGCCTGCCCTGTTCTGGGATCTTGCTGATGCCAGGCATTTGTGCACAGATGGGACAGTAAATAATATAAGGAGTGAAAAAAAGACAGCCAATAAAATCACATTTTAGTTTAGATTTGCAAACCTCAGCCATTTTTAAACTTTAATTTTCGATTTTTTTACCTATGTGCTCCAAGGCCAAATGGCTTCATCTCTGTCATGGAAATGTTCTCTTTCCTGTAATAAAAATGCGCCAGAAACTCAATGTCTAATATCGGTCAATTCATTTTTAATATGCTTTTTATTTATTTAAATATAAAATGGGATACTTGACCCAAATATCATTTCAAGGTGAATCTTTGCCCAGTTTTTTAACCTTTAAATTGTATTAACTCTGGGTTTAAGTAATGAACAAAGCCTTCCAAGCCAGTTGTGTTTTTTCAGTGAATGATGTGATTTGTGTTTTCAATGCATATAGATAAAATCCTGCAGCATGCCTTAGCTAGCCAGGGAGAATTAGAGAGAAAGAGAAAAAGAAAGAGAGAGAGCGAGTGAGACAGAGGGAGCGACAGACAGAAATAGAAAGAGATAGAAAGGGAGATGGTATGAAGATAGAGAAAAACCACAAGACCACACAGCGTACCACGGGATTTTGCTGTCCACCATCAAGAGTCATGGTATTTGTAGAACAGCAAAGCAGTGCTTTGCTTCCTACTTGAATAGTTGTTTTTTTTATATATATAAGGTAACATAGAGCGAAACAACATCTGTTCCATGCAGAATCTCCACATGTGTCCCACAAGGCTCAGTACTTGGTCCTCTTTTTTATCCCTATATACCCACTTACTTGGTAAAGTTATTTTCCTACATGGGTTCCTCTACCATTGTTATGCTGATGACACCCAACTTATCTTTTCCTTTCCTCTCTTAGACACCACAGCTTCTTCCTGGATCTTGGTATTGCCTAGGCAGACATGTCCTTATTGATGGCCGCTTATCAGCTGAAATTTAACCCTAGCAAAACATAATGGACTAGAACATTTGCTAAATGCTGTAAACGTAGATGTAAAAGTAAAAAGAGAAAGGAAAAAAAGGAGAGAGACAGAGAGAGAGAGAGAGAGAGAGAGAAAGAGAGAGAGAGAGAGAGAGGGAGAGAGAGAGAGAGAGAGTGTGAGAGAGAGAGAAATTGAATAGTGAGACAGAGGGAGAGGCAGGCAGAGGAGGAGACAGACAGAGATACAAATGGCGATATAAGAAAATAAAGTGAGATAGATAGAGATAGAGAGAAAGATAGAATTAAGATAGAGGGGGGGGAAAGAGAGAGAAAGAGAACGAGAGAGAGAGAGACAGAGAGACAGAGAGAGAAAGAGTACAGCTAAATCACCTCTGGCCTTTTACCAGGTAATTACTCGAAAAGGGAGCAATCAATGAGCACTTGAAAATATTACACAGCAAATCTTGGATAAGGGTTGTGATATTTTATTATTTATTTATTTTAACAGAAAATTGAAAAGTATAATAAAAGTCTTTAAGGCGCTTTTGTTTGTTTAAATGTCAAAGGGTGGTACTATGGCTGCCATTAACTTTTTTTGATTCCCTTGTTTCTCATGGGAAATTCTGCTGTATTGCAGGTGGTACTGTTGATATTATACACACTTTAAAACAAGATGAACTCGCATTCATTTAGAACAGGTAGCTGCATTAATTAGTCGATTTTAATCATCTATATACACCAAAATATATACTGTATTGCATATCATTATTGTTTTACTTTATACAGTTTTCAATGAGCCTTGCTTTAGAGAATGACCTGTTAACAAGCTATGATTAGGTTCTGAGCTGTGTAAAAAACCTTCTATTGCTCATTCTTTGACTAGCAAAACAACACCGTTTTTTACGATCTATTAAATAAAAAGATACCTTGGTTTTTTTTTTCAAGTAAAAGTGTGCCTGTCTCTGAAAGGCCGCTATTTTACTGTGTAATCAATGGCCTTTTAGTTAATGCACTAAGCCTACAAGAGCGAGACAGACCTTTTCTATGGTCCATTAAATGTGAAACTTCAACAGCAGAGATTATCCCAGCACAAACCCGCCTTAATTAATCTAGTGCACTGCAGATACATCACCCTGCCAACAACGGCTTTTAGAGGACAGCACTGCTCATACTCTTGCACAAAAGGTGTGGACCAAATGCAATGATGAGATCAGCAATAGCACTCTAATGAATGATAGTGGGATCAGGAGAGAGAAAAGACAGCAGATTTCAGTTCTGCCTGTAAAGGGTTGTGCATTTGGAAAAAGGAAAAAAAGAGAAGAGAAAAAAAAGGAGAAGAATATGGCTGTTTGGATGAACAAAGAGCTGATTAAATTAGCTCGGAGCTTTTATCTCCTTAGATCTAATCAGAGTAGAGTAGGGGTAATTAAGCGGTGGTACGTTTTGCACCTTGCTTTTTTTTCTACTCCTATATTCATGCTTTAATGTCTAATGGCTAAATGTGCCATCCTCCCCTCCATCTCTTTATCCCCACTTTTTCCATTTGCCTCCTCTCCCTTCAGTCTTTCTCATTCTCTTCAGAATTTTTTTTCCTTCTTAATCTGGCTCACGGTCAGCATACGACAAAGCAGGACTACAGTAATGGACCAGACCTGCAGGAAATTACAGATGCCCCATAATGAAATAGCACAATCCGCATAAATCAATGGCTCTCAGAGGATGAGTTGTACTCCATCAAAAGGCTGCCAACTCATTCTTCCCCCAGGAGCAGCAATGGAAAGTCCTTCTTGTCTTGTTATGTCTTTTCATTCATGTCTCTTATCAAGCCCAATGGCAGCTGATAATAGGAGCCGTACCCGTGCACCGAGGCTCATGAAGAAGACGCGGCAGAAACAAAGAACCACAAGGACGAGCTTTCTGTTGTACTTTGGAGAAAAACATACTCCTTTTTCTTTTAAAGTGACAGGGAGTACCGAGCGATCTAATTGAATTATTTTGTCATCAATATTAAATGAACAGTTTCATTTGGTTTGTGCAAGGTCTCGTGGAAAAAAGGATGGGTAAGATTCAGTGCCAAGCAAAGACAAGGTTGTTTAAACGTAGCTGAGTGCTTTAAATAAATACAAAAGCATCCCATATACTAGATTTGCAAGCTCATATCCTTACAATGCATGTCAGACCTAGATATCCAGACTGAGTTTGCAGGTTTTGCACAGCTCCTATAATCCGCAAATATTATTTTACATTTACAGCATTTGGCAGACGCTCTTACAGAGATCGACACACATTTAGCATTTTTTCTACAACCGAGCAACCAAGGGGTTAGGGGCCTTGCTTAGAGGCCCACAGTGGTGGCTTGGTGGTTCTGGGAATTGAACCCAGGTCTTTCTGGTATCAGTGCAACACCTTAACCACTAAGCCACCCCTTTCCCGATGAACCACTTCCCAATAGTCCCTATTTTGACCAACTTATAACTAATGATTACTTTTAGACAAATAAATTCACCCGAGTTGACAGAATGAGTGTTCTATTGCCAAACATTTTTTCTACACTGCATATGCAGGGGCATCTTATAATTCAGAATCTCCTAATGCTATTTATTACAATGGAATAACCTAAAGTTTTTTTTCAGTGATGCGCTGGTCTAAAACTAGGGTTGTTAAATAAGTCAGAGTATCTGTAACTCCTGCTGAATAAAGCCGCTGTAATCCTGCTCAGCACTGCTGGATTAGTTAAAGTACTGAGGCTAATGAACTCTGCATGGCTGCTGTCATAATAGGCTGTGCTGTGATAATGCAGCAGAGGTTTAAGAAAGAGGCTTGCCATGCTCTGGTTGCTATCCTCTTTCTCCACATCATTCATGACCTGGAAGGCAGCTGCTCTAATCGGGGGGTCGGTAAGACACTTCTAAGGCTGAGATAAGTCCCAGCATACGTCTGGCTAGATTAAGAATGCTGCTGGGAGGGACAAAATGAGTCAAGTTGTCCAGCTGAGGAAAATCTGAAAAATGTAGCTCGGGCAGAATGCAGCTGTTAACCTGTTTTTCACAAGGCCAAAGCATTCGCAGATACAAGGGGACAGAATCTCAGGCACAAAAGTGCACAGTGGGAAGGGGATTGCGACACTCTGATTGGATGATTGCTGGCAGCAGGAGCTCCAATCAGGGCTTTTCAGCAAGTGCAGTTTGTTTAAGTGGATTGGCAGAAGGTGTGTTCAGGCGGTCTGGCCCAGCAGGAGATGTATTTTTTGGGTTGTAAGTCTTTGGCAGGTTGAAAGTGTAAGTGTATGGGTAGAAAGGAGTGGTACCAGCACCTCAGAGCCGGTTGAAAGTGTAATTGTTAGTGTATGGGTGGAAAGGAGTGGTACCAGCAACTCAGAGCCATCAGCTGCCAAGAAAAGCATCATAACCATGGCAACGAAAGAGCAGAGCGCGGGTGTTCTTTCAAAACCTCACTGACGTTCATCCTCGCCGCACTTTTCTTAAGCAAACAGCTGTGCGTCGATCCGGCAGGAGAGAAGTTGGCGGCATAGCCTTGCTATTTAATGAGTGCTTTGACAGGCAACATCTTCACCCGGGGGAGTTCTGTAGAAATTATGGACCTGGGGGGAAAATTCAAAGGGACTAGCCTGGCACCACCATACCACAATTAATCTCAAATTCAATTGCTTTAACATCAGACAAGAGAATCAAAATAGGAAATGAGTTAGTGATCAGTTTAACGAAGCAAATCTTTTCTTCTGCTCAGTCGCCCAGAACCACTCGTTCTCAGTGCAGGCTTTTCCCCAGGGAATTACACTATTGTTTCTGCTAATTATCATTTTTGGGGAAAATATTTGTCAGTGTGTCATGTTTTGACGACATGAAGGTGTTTCTAATAGTGACTGTTGGGAATGCGTTTTTGGAGACCAGTCACGTGTTGATTCTGATTTTATTCCTTGTATATAAAACAATTGGAAAATAAATTCAGCTTATATTTAGACTCGTTTAATGATATTACGTTACATGAAAAATTACACAAATGTTTTGGAAACAGGGGAATCATTTTTTCTCATAATATTAATTAATACAAAGGCATTGATTGGCTGAAAGTCATTTTATTGGTCATGTACTTGGTCATTTTATTCATTTTATTGGACAGCTAGAATTGATAAATGTGTAAGGATCTCCTGTTGAACCTGTGTAAGATAATTCTTCTCATTATACATGATCAATTGCACACAAAAACACTAGAAAAATGTCATTCCCTCATCTGAATGATTACTAACTAATAATTACTGACCATCTTAAGATCCGTGTTACCTAAATCCTAAGTTACAATTTCTCTTCACAGTGTTTACCGAACCTTAGAATAGAAAGAGACTCAATTTCTGCATACAAGAATAATTTATGCCTAATTAGCTTAAGTAGATTTAACTTACTTTAGATAAATATGTGAGAAGATATTGTGTTTCGAAGGCAAGTCCAAGAGTGGAGTGCAATAATCACCAAAATGAAATTCATATCTGCGTCCTCATCCCCCTAGCGCACTTCAACCATGAAATGTGTCCGCCTGGGAAAATTAGAAGGTAACTGTATGTGTACACTAGATGTCTAATGTTTATTCATGAATTCTTGATCAAAACAGACTTCTTTGTCTCTGCTCTTTCCTGAGGGTGGGGGTGGCAATAGTGATCTTGCCTAGTGTGCCATAAAGTCCAGAAACGGTCCTATACTAGAATAATGCCTGTTCTAGAATAATCTGTGTCCTGCACGTTAGTGTTTTAAATTAGATAATTACAGGACATTAGGTACGTGTTGTGTACGTAAAGCTAGTCTGAATGTTTCCTTAAGTTCGGGCAGTGGAGGCTCCAATGGTTAAGGTGCTATGTTGCTGATCTGGAGACCAGGAAGACACCACCAGCAAGCAAACCAACGTTGGGTCCTTGAGCAAGACCCTTAACCCTTCCTGCTCCAGGGGCGCTGTATCATAGCTGACCCTGCGCTCTGACCCCCAACTTACTAAGATGGGATATGCGGAAAAAGAAAAAAAATTCACTGTGCCGTTAAAAAGTATATGTGACAAAATAACAGCATTTATTTATTATTATTATTATTTTTTAATAAAGATCAGTAGAAAAAACCCCTTTGTTACACAGTGCCATCTAGTGGTCATGATGACGTTAAACAGCAATCTTTGTTTACACATTCCGGTAGAATTCAGCTCATTTTTGAACTATGCATAGCATATCAGAGACAGCCAAACAATTGTCTTTTTCTAAACACTGTCATGCAAAGCATTTCTCTAGTGTGTGTTCACTATTGAAAGATTTACAAATGACTACATGCATACAGGCTCGGGTTTTGTAGTATTTGGCAAAGCAGTTTCCCCTCACTGAATAAATCATGTATCGAGTGTTAATGAACTAAGTGTCTGAGGCTTCAGGGTTTTGTTCCATAGAAATATTAAAACAATGCAGTACAACTGTTCCATCTCATTAACAAAACTTGTACTTGTGTAAGAACATTCCCATCTAGCAGGCTTGTGTTCTGAGAAATGTTTTTCCAACGTTCCGTTTTGGTTTTGGAAACGTGGTCCAGTTTGCTTAACGTTGATAGAATATTATTTTATGTTTTTCTCATGATGGAATGTTTTTAACATATTTGACAAGATTCATCTACTACATACAATGTTATTAGAACATTCCAAGAACATTGTTACAAGAATATTTTCTCACTAACATTACATTTCAACTCTTAATAACATGAAAACATTACATAAACATTATTTTAAAAACGTTTTATTCTAACATTAAGACCGATTTTATAGTGAATGTTGTGGGAGCGTTTCCTGTTAGCTGCCTTGCAACTTTTCTGAAACAAAAATTTATTTGGACAACTGTAGCCACAATATTTTATTTTATGTACTTGTGTTATCCTTATTAGGACTGTGCTGAATACTGGTCATGCGGTAAAAATACACCAAAGGTCATAAGGTAAACATGCAGGTCAGAAAGCCAAAGACACCAAAATGGTAAAATGAAATTCTTGAATGAAGTTGCTTGATGTAAAAGCTTCTGGAAGAATGTCCTTGGGACAGATCAGACAAAACTGCGGCTTTCTGATAAGTCAAATCGGCGCTATGTTCGCAGAATCAAAAATGAAGCACAACTGTAAAAAATGGAGGAGGCTGCTAGGCTGCTATGCTGCATCTGACACAGGGTGTCTTGAGTCTGAGCAGAGTATAATGAAATCTCAAGACTATCAAGGCGTTCTGGAGCAAAATGTGCTGCCCGGTGTCAGAAAGCTTGGTCTCTGTCACAGGTCATGGAGATTTGGAATAATCACCCACAACACACAGATAGAAACTGTGAAAAATGGCTAAGAACAAAACATTGGACTATTCTGAAGTGGTCTTTTATAAGCCCTGATCTAAATCCTACTGAACATGGAGAACATGCTTTCTCAATTTGTTTAAGGAAATAGGCCAAAATACCTATTGACGTGTGCAGATGTCTTGATTGAAGCGAATGCTTCAAAAGGTTTTGCAATTATTAAGTATTAATATTAAGTTAATTGTGTTATTATTTCTGTCCAGGTCAGTTTCATTAGTTCTCTTGAATGCTTCTGTTAAACCACAAACAATGTCTAATTTTCATTTGACAAATGTGTAGGGAGAAGTGGTGGCGCATGGTTAAGGTGTTGGACTGTCAACCAGAAGATTGTGTTTATTTTAAATGAGCTAAATTTAAGTCACGCTGTATAAGGGCGTCTGCCAAATGCGGTAATGTAAATGTCAATTTTGTCAATCTTTTGTCAGTGTCATGCTATTTCAGTGATCATCTCAAGGCTTTTTATTTAAAGGAAGGGTACCAACAATTATGTCCATATGTGTTCATAGTATGTTTCCTTCCAACAGAGTTTTGTACTTGGCGTTTGATAGCTGTGTCTGCCAAATGCCATCAGTGTAACTGTAAATATGAACACACACCCCCCCCCCCATGTTACCCTAGCTCAGGATGTAAGTAGCAGCCCAGAGACTGTAAACCAACACCGGTACCCACTGAACCACTATTGTCCAGTCCTTAGTCCGGCAATAAAAATCTTTCCCAACAAACACGCAAACATGGTCTTTCTACTTTTTCTGTCTGTGTGCCAGAGAGAAAGACTAAGAGAGAATAAAAGATGCTGATAGAACCTGAGAACGCTGCTATCGCCAAACAAAAGTAATTATGCTTTCTTTGCCTTTCCTGATTTTATTGCATTTGTGTAGTTGCACTCTGAGGGAAGTGGGAAAAGAAGGGAGCCATCCATCAGGGTCTGATTATGTAATTTTGGGGTAATTGCCCCCTCCCTCTCGGTGTCCTTCCTCTCTCTTGGCAATGTGTAGTGAGTATGTGATCTGCTCTGTGCTAACCGGCAATAATAATTCTGTTTATCGGAACCGGCTGCCATATGCATATCCGCCCTGCTCCTCTGGCAATCAAATTACGGCCACCCCACAATAAATCACTGACAACCTGTTTATTAAACAAAGAGGCTGCGATTGAATTATTAATGACAGAGATTAATTTGGACTCCGTGGTGTAGAAGCAGACATAGCCCCTTGGGCCTTGAGGTTTATGGGTAATTTGATGCATGGCTTTTATATGTGTGGTTGATGCAGTGCTCTAATAGTGACGATGGAAAAATAAACAGGATCACTAACAACTTCACTGTAGCAACTTTATGTGTTGTGCTGAGAGGTGGTAGTGGTTAAGTTATCACCATTGGGCCCCTGAGCAAGGCCCTTAAGCCCCAATTTCTCAGTTGTATCAATAATAATGGAGAGTTTCTCTCTAAAGAAGAAAGTTTGAGCCGACATGTTTCTATTGTTTGTTAAAGAGGCATCCCAGACTGTTTAAAATATTACTCATACTTAAGTAATCGACTCTTTGTCACATATACATTACACAGTACATACATAGTGAAATTCTTCCCTTTGCATATCCTAGCTAACAAAGAACAGGGTCAGGGCACCGGGTCAGACATGATTCAGCATGGGATTGGATTGGAGATGGTTAAGAGCCTTGCTCAAGGGCCCAACAGTGACAGCTTTGTAGTGGTGTGAATTGAACCCCAATCCTCAACAGCACAAAGCCTCAATCATTTGATTTAAGTTGCCCCAAGTACTCTTTACTTTTGAAGTTTACTGTATTTATTTCCCGGAATAAGTACTATTAATGTCCATTGCAAAAGGCACCATGCGCATACACACATAATGTTAAAGGTATTTTGGAGGGCATTTTTTTTGCCTTTATTGATAGGACAGGGGGATGAAATGAGGGACATACAGATAGAGAGAGAGGTGGGACCGGAAAGGACCCAAGCCGGGAATCGAACCGGAACGCAACAACTTGAGCATGTGGGTGTTGGCGCCGTGGTTTCGTGGGTTGAGGCGACGACACCCATATGCGCAAGTTGTTGTGCTCCGGTTTGATTCCCGGCTTGAGTCCTTTCCGGTCCCACCTCTCTTGGCATACACACTTCATTAATATGTGGCCAACATGGAAGATTCCATGTTTATTAGACTCTGCCTCATAAAGAACACAACAAAACAAAACAAAACAAAAATGACACACTGTCCGGTACACTCGTAGAGAATCTTTAAGCAAAAAGCTAATTCGGTGACTTACAGTGTTAGCAAAAATGGGAATATTTATTTTAGTCAATCACCATAAAAACTTTATATTTTTAATTTACGTAAAGACGATCTGAAGGGCAACATTTACTTTTCAAGCATTTGGCAGACTCCCTTAACCCAAGCAACTTACATTTAACACATTTATCCAACTGAGAACTTAACAGTGAAGGGCCTTGCTCAGGGACCCAGCAGTGGCAGCTTGGTGGTGCTGAACATTAAACCCATGACGCGATCTGATCAGCAGTCCAACACTTTAACCACTAAGCTACTACTTGCTAATTCAACATATATATATATATGTAGAGGCGATAGCTAAGGGTGTTTCTTCTTTTCTTTTTTTATGCTTGAAAAGAATGAAACTTTGCAACAGCTGCTTAGTGGCTGTAACAAGATGTGCTGAGAAGAGATGATAGACAGTAAAATTCAATAAAGCATATAGGGAAATCTGCAGGCATGCAGACGTTTCTGTAAATCCATTAAGATTAAAAAAAGGACGTGTGCACTTTGTCTAAAAGAAGACTTCAACAGGTGATTAGCTATCTTTATCCGCTGGCATACTGTCACACGCTTAGCAAAATCTGGACATGTGCTTTAATTTCTGTTCTGCTGCAGGCAGACATTTCATGTTAAAAGACTTGTAATTACACCGCTTATAATTGCACCGCATTCCTGATCGATTCTCTGTGTTTCATTATGAGCTTCTCCTTATTCGCTGTGCTGTAATTTCTCTTAGTCATAACACTGTGTTGTAGTAAATCACTCTCTCTCAACTGACAAGCCGTTATTCTAGTAATTCATGCTGTCTATTGGTAAAATGATGTAAGGTGAAATTAGTGCCTTAGTTTTAACGATATTCAGCTTCCAGCAGCTCCAACTTTCTAGATCATTAATCTCAGACTCGTTTCTGCATTGACTAGAAAGTCAGCTAGTCTCACATTTGTACAACTAAGCAGTTATGCAGGATTCCTATAGGTATATTTATGAGGTGTCGAGAGTTACACTATATTTTTATTATGTGTTTATAAAGACATGGCTTGCCAAGACTGAATTGGGAAAAAACCTTTTAACATGTAACACTGACTGCACTCTAGAACTCATGATGTGACAAACTCACTCATATTTAACTCACTAATACTAATTGTATAGTGAAAAACACCTACATTATAGTCTAAAGGTATTAATATATTAGTAAAAATTTGATTAAATCTGGAATAGAATGTTTTAAATAACATACTGATGTGATGGATGAGACTAGCTGATACCCTTCCAGGAACAGATGATGAAATCTATGATGAAAAACAATCTGAAACTTTTCAGTTTCTACCCTATACGCTTACTATGCAAGATGCGTAGGGCCCCGCAAACTACGCAAGCCCCCGCCTCCTGATTCCTATTGTCAAAACACATGCCAGCGTTTACAACTTAAAGGAGAGAATGATGCAGAAATATCCTCCAGGTCAGGAAACACACCATGAGCGTGAACTGCAACAACAGCAATGGGGTAAACATGTGTTTTCTTGTCTCTCACAGCAAATACAGTGAAGTTGAGCTAATGCACATTTGTCTAATACTCTAATAGCTAATCTAGCTGTACAGTTTAACTCTTGATCGGTCTGTGTCGATTACTTGCCAACCGCCTCATCGACTGTGTGTTCTGTGACTTTGTGCTTGACAATAGTAAGAGTGAAAAACATTTTTTACGTGTGATAAATGCGAAAGTACAACAGTGTTTATATTGTGCACCGCATCGCACGTGAACATTCATATGCGTGTGCACAAAATGAAACTGCATTTGTGTCAATGACTGGCAAACTAAGTTTGTGACATAATTTCTTAGTTTTTTTCCAGACAGTCTAATAGTTTACTTTACATTTGCAGCATTTCCCTGTTATAAACTAAGAAATTGGTCAGGGGCCCAGCAGTGGTGGCTTGGTGGTGCTGGAAATCGAACCCGGGTCTTCAAGTCGGTAGTCCGATGGAGCAAACTGATTTGTTTGATGTAGGAAGTATTGTAGTGAGAGCACTGGTTGTTAGTTGTGTCTGTCTGGCACTGGGAAATGGTTTACATAGCTTACAGGTCACCCCATCATTTTGCTTAGAGCCCCAGGGTGTAACGGGAAGTCAGACTCAGGGCAGAGATTAGGTGAAATCAAACAGACCAGTTTATTTATAACAGAAGCGGTGAGGTTTGGAGCAGTGGAAATAGCGAACAAACAGTCTTTAGTAATAGCTTGATCTTGGAGAAATACTCAGAACAGAAAATACCAGACTTGACTTGGATACAAAGAGGAACAGGGAACCAGAGCTTGGAACCAGGACACAGGAGTCTAGGAAATTGCTTGGAAACAACACAGGAGAAACTTTAACGCTGGAGATCCAACTGGAAATCTCTTTGAATGAGACTTTTTACTTAGGGGAGATGAGACAATGTGTCTGGGTGAAAATACTGCTTAAATAGTGTGTCTAGAGCAATTAGTGAATGTGTTTTAGGTGTGCATGATTAGTATTCGGGCGAGAGTTAACACCTAAAAGGAGGAAGAGTCTGGTATGTCCCTGACACAGGGGGGACAGGATCGGCTTTGCCTACACAGACTGATGTAACATGGCAGTAAATGTTAGGGGTCCATCTTCCTAAACTTTCCAACATTTTGATGATGTCATGACACATGGACACTTCATCACTGGAACGCCACTGAGAGTAAATAAATACCTGGTACTCATCGTTGGCAATCCTTCGCTTTTTAATGTGAGATTTCACGCAAGTATAAGTGCCTTTCTTCAGCGTGTACAGTATATATTACAGGTATACAATCCTTTGCAGGAATTAGCAAAAATAATATAGCAATTTTACACTAATATGAAGCTAACATACTGTATTCTGTCAAACTAAAACCCAGCACTTACAATACAACAGCAAAGACATGAAACATTTCGCTGCCTTCAGCTTCGACCTATTCATTACAGAAAACATTCCCACACTGACTTTTACCCTTATCCACGAACCTGACCACTGACGATTTTCTCATCTTTTTATGGGCATGACCTTTCTAAGAACATTTAACAGCCTTTTCCAATTTTATGTAGTCAGTGATCAAAGACACGTGAATACTTTTTAAAAATTACTTTCTACCCTTATTTTAAAAAGAAAAATACTTATTTATGCAGTATAGTAATGAAGTACCGCCTACAGGAAAGAACACTCGACCAACAGAATAAAATATTACTCTTTGGAATAATAAAAAACCACCACATTTTAATTTTTCTATGACGGTGATAACAAATTTGACCCAAAAAACCTCACACGAAGAGATATAATCAGCCGTTTCTGCTAGACTGTGCCTGTTAAGAGATTTTCTAGCACTTGTAGAGCTGTGTGTGTATATCAGTCTATTGGCAGTGATGATCAGTTCTCTCCACTCTCATTAAAAAGACCCAGAGCAGCTGGTAATGTGGTGGAGGTGGAGGGAAACATTCGGGGGTATTTGCCTGTTATTCTCATGGCCAGATGGGTGCTGATTATTGGGACGAGCTGGAGAGAGTATCAAGCCAATCTGAAGCCCCCCTGAGGGCCACATTAGAGACCATAAGCAAAACCCAATTGAAAATGGAGCATGGGAGCCACTTACAAGAATGTTTTTTGCCACACTTAATGCTTTCCCTGCCACACAGATTAGAGTTGTAAAGATTCATGTGCAATAAGCAACACTGTTAGAATAAAAATCTCACTAGTTCTAAATATACAATTCATTAAATAGTATTTGCTTGGAATCTGCTGATATTTTTAACGAATGTATAATACAAATCTGATATTAGAGTGTTAAATGATTAAGAATGTTATAAGTTATTAATGAGCGTTAACCCAAAATATAGGGACACCTGATGATTGCATCCATATATGTCGTTAAACCTAAACTTATTCCAGATTTTACTATAAAAATTTCCATACTTTCCTAAATGTTTTTACCAAATTGTGGATTGTGGTTTTAGGGATTATATGTAGAGCTGAAAGATTAGTAAGTTTAGGTCTCGGGTACAATCGGTGTTTTATTCATCCCAAAGCACTTTCAAACAGATCCATATTCTATGACAACTGAACTGATATACGAATCGCTAATTTCGGGTAGTAATTCTAGGTAATAATGAGCGCCACTGTTCTTGCACTGCTGGTGTGGAGGGAGTACCTCTACTATGATGCAAAAAAAAAACTCCGCCAAACTCCACCAGCTCCACCAAGCCAGCACTGTTGGGTCCCTGAGCAAGTCCCTTAACCCCCAATTGCTCAGTTGTATAAAAGAGATAAATGTAAGTCGCTCTGGATAAGGGAGTCTGCAAAATGCTGTTAATGTTAATGTAAAAACCTGTAGAATTGTTGTTTTAGTGGGATGTAGGCTAGAGTACTTGGCTCTTCCATCCAGCAACATTAACATAGTGCCAGCTAAATATTTATCTGTCTGTTTTATTTTTAATGTGGTAATACTAGATAATGTTATCCATGATTTATAAAGAACATGATAGATACTGTCTTTATAAGTAAATAGACAACCTTAATGCTTTGAAGTATTTCATAACATTCCTTGGTAATGCTAACTTTAACTGAACTCTCGTTAGCCAATGCTACTGATTCTGATATGGGTTGAGTAAATAGGTGGAAATGGAGGGGGCAAGGAAAGATAAATAGTTCCACTATCATTTTTTGTACTTTACATATTAAGCTGCTCGAGCTACAATTTTTACTAATAATGATGGATTTGCTTTTAAAAAGGACTTGTGAAACATTGCTCATTTTCCAAAGGTCACCGTAGACCTTAGGAAATTTTAATACAAATCAGCAAGCACACTTTTATGCACAAAATCTCACAACCAAACAAACAAACAAAAAAACCCCAGCAACTGAATGCCCTACGGTATGGCAAAGCAAAACTTCTCTCACACAGTTTACTTATTCTGAAAGCAGGTCCTTGTTAACAAAAAACTTAATTGCCCTATTATATAATATGAACCAATGAAGTCTCACTTGTTTAATACTATGGTTCTGTCTGGGTTCAAGCCCCAGCTCTTTCCCTCCGCCTCGGACCTTTTCTCGTTTTGTTTCGAACTGGGATTCCGTGTTCGGTTTAAAGCGAACCTCTGCGTTTGGAGCCAAACGCCTCATCCTTTATTATTTTTTTTCCTCTCCGTCTCCGTCTCTGTTGTTGGGCACTCAAGGACGGCGTGTAGCCCTATTTACTCCAGGATTCTAAAGCAAAGCTGGCCCAATGCGCTCCAGTTTCCAAAGCTGGGATATGTAAAGAAACCAACTGCACTAGGCTGTAATTTATGTATGAGAATAATAAAGAATAATTTCCAAAACTACACATAAGCTTTTGCTGCAATTTGTTGCTCAGTTAAATTACAATTGCTGAGCAATTTCAAGCACAGTTTGTGTAGTTAACTACACCATTAGCAAACTAAATGTTTACTCGAGACATACTTTAGCTCACTTGATTTTCTGTTGTAGTTTTTCTTCTGCTCCTCCTGTCACACCACATTTACCTCTAGCACTAGGTGTATAAATATCATTCCAGCTTCATACTAACTGAAGGTTAAAATAATCACATGCATGTCTTATTAGATCCAAACTCATACTAATTATTTTCAGCTGACAGTCCATCAGATATCATCCTGATAAAGGTGAGTTGGAGTTCAGAGAAAATTTGATTGCGAGATGGTGAAGAGAGACATGTTTACCGTCTGCTGTGCCATAACCTTGTCTTTCACATATTACAGATGTGTTTAAAACCCTGGTGGGACTACCTGATCCATGTGAACAGATGTGTCCTGTGAATTTCTTTTATTCTATGACAGCATGTTTAGTAAGCCGCTGTTTAATAATATCATATTTTACTTGTCTGGGGTTTTCAGGTCAGTATCAACTTCTTGAATTTACTTTGAGGTTACAACAAAGAATGTAGTGCAGACGTATGTCCAGTTTTGCAAGGATTTAATTCTTTTTTATAGAATTAATAAATCTATTGGGTCAACAACAAAAATTGGTAAAAAAAAAAAAAATAATAATAATGGACCGAGCATTCCTTTGAGGAGCACTGGAAAGCCTCAATCTTTTGTCCTACATCTTAACTGTCATGTCAAGCCAGAGCCTGCTCACCTCATGCCTGCAAAGTCAAAGTCTGCTTACCTCAAACCTGCAAAGCCAGAGCTTGCTCACCACGTGCCTGCTATGACAGACCCTGCTCACCTTGTGCCTGGCAAGCCAGAGCCTGCTGGTCTAGTATGTGAAAAGCCAGAGCTTGCTCACCTCATGCCTGTCAAGCCAGCGCCCGCTCACCCTGTGCCTGCCAAGCCAGAGCCTGCTTAACTTGAGCCTGCCAAGCCAGAGCCAGCTCACCTTGTGCCTGCCAAGCCAGACCCTGCTAATCTCATGCCTACCAAGCCAGACCCTGCTCACCTCATACCCACCAAGCCAGAGCCAGCTTACCTTGTGCCTGCCAAGCCATACCCTGCTAATCTCATGCCTACCAAGCCAGACCCTGTTCACCTTATGCCTACCAAGCCAGAGCCTGTTCACCTCGTGGCTGCCATGCCAGAGCCTGTTTACCTCATGCCTGCCATGCCAGAACCTGCTCAGCTCATGCCTACCAAGCCAGAGCCTGCTTACCTCATGTCTGCCAAGCCAGAGGCTGTTCACCTCGTACCTGCAAAGCCAGAAACTGTTCACCTCATGTCTGCTACACCAGAGCCTCCTCACCTCATGACTGCAAAGCCAGAGCCCACTCACCTCGTACCTGGGGGTAAGGTACACTCAGATGAAATACCTTTTTTTTCAGGCATGTTCATATTCAAAGACATTTAATTAAAAATTCTGTATAAAATCTATGTGTAGCTGTATGTTCCATAGTGCACATCTTTAAATAAGGAGAATAAAGTGTTTATGAGGTAATAATCAGAAAAGTTATATATAACAAGAAATGGCTAAGCTCTTTACTTTTAAGACTTGTGTTAAAAAGCTGTTGTTACCTTTGACAGGGACAGGCATTTCCACCCACAAAGCTACCTTCCTCTGTTGTTACAAATAGTGGCGGCACTTGGGCTCTGAAATCTGCTCCAAAGAAAGATGACTTCATCACAGATCTACCTTCCCTGTAAAATATCTAGCCCCTGAAAAAATTTCTAGATAAGATGAACACACTTCTTAGTGTCTTCCATACTGATGGCATCAATCTTATGAGCCTCTGTGACTTTAAACTTCCCGCCTTTTGCCTCTCATGAACTTCATCTTGACCTTCAACAGTTCTCTTCCCATAAACAGTGGAGAAAATGTCCTGAATTTTGTATGTAAAATCAGCTGCCAGAACCTCTCCTTAACCCACCAAAACCCACTCTATGCCCCCGTCCTTGCTTTTTGCATGCCACTGACATCTATCATCTTCTGTCTGATCAACCTAGAAAGACTTTTTGTCCTGCTACTTGGATGCCAGTGCAACATCTGGCAACACTGAGATCAGCAATGAGAATATGGAAGAAATCACATCTTGGCACAGATCCCACCTCTTACAATGCTCTCTTGCCCAAGTTCTTTTCGGATGTGTCTGCTGCCAAGACCGGCTTCAACAAGGAGAAACTTAAAGCTTTTGCATAAGACCCTTGCAAGCTCTACAACATCTTTTTATCGCTACTCAACTCCCCAGCTCCCCCTGCCCCATTCTCTCTGTCAGCAGAAGACTTTGCTTTCTTCTATGATAAGAAGGTTAAGGAATCTGCAAGACCTTCACCATTTCTCTGACTAATCGTACACTGCTCACCCAGGACTCATGTTCTCCTTCACTATGACAATTTTTTTAACTCAGCATTAGCAGAGATTCAACAAGTCATTTTGTCCTGTAATCCTACCACCTGCCCCCTGGATTCAATCTGTGCTACAATGTTTCACACCATCTATTCTGATCTTTTGCCCTTCATCACTACAATCAACAATAGCTCATTATCATCTGGTCATGTTCCAGCACCCTTTTAAGGTGCAAGGGTTAATCCTATCCTAAATAATCCTGCTTTGGACCACTCAGACATCAACAACTACAGATCACTATCACTGCTCGCTTCTTTCAAAATTACTTAAACACACTCTCTATAATCAACTCTCTCTCCAACTCTCATACTACTGGTGTACTACTTTGGTATTTGGTCATCCTCTTTTATCCATCTATACCCACACAATTGATAAAGAAAAGTCTGTTCCTCTACCATTGTTATGCTGATGACATTCAACATGTCTTTTCCTTTCCTCCCTCCTACACCAGAGTTTCTGTCCGGATCTCAGCATGCCTGGCACACATGTCATTGTGGATGGCAGCTCATCAACTGAAACTTATCAACAGAAAAATCACAATGGACAACTTGCTGCTTGCAACCTTGGGAACCTGGGGAGTGCTGCTTGCAATCATGGAAAATCAACTATTCTTTAGCTCAAATGTTGCCAACTTGACTGGATCCTGATGTTTTTTCTTTACAGGTGGATTCGACCATTGTTTTCTCAGGCCATTTAGTTGCTTGTGCAGTATCTTGTAATTTCTAAACCAAACTATTGCAACTTGTTTCTGACTGGTTCAAGCAATTTGTCCTCTGCAGATTCAGAACGCAGCTTGTTTTCAACTTCTTAATTTTTTTTAGCCACCTACTGCACTGCACCTGCACCTACTGCACTACTGCACTCCATCCACTGGCTTCTAGTAGTTGCATTGCCTTCAAACCCCCAAACAGAGCAGTGCACTTTTATTCTAAAGCACTCATCACTTTTCGCATTGCTTTTAGGCTCCCTCAAATCCACAAGCACCTCTTGACTGGTCTCACCATCCCCTATGCTGCGAGGTAGGTTTACCTTAAGACTTTTTTCTGTTCTGGCACCAAGATGGTGAAATGAACTTTCCATTAATGTCAGAACAGCTAAGCCACTGGCTGATTTCAACAGACCCACCGTTTTCTCAAATGTATGACACTGAATATATGACATTTGAATTTTTTTTTCCTATGTTGTTCTTTATCTACGCTGCTCTTTTTAACAGTTTTTGTGGGTTGTTACACTTTGTTGTACTTAGCTGTTCAATGATAAAGCTCAAAGCACTTTTGTACTTCACTCTGGAGATGGGCATCTGCTAAATGATGAAAATGTAAAAAGCTAAAATTTAGTATTATCACTGCCTGTTACATATTAATAACAGTGGAGACAAAACACTCAAGGAGTGTTTTTGAGGAGACTCAGGAAGTCTCCTAATAAACCCTGATATCAACAATAGCACATTGATAAAATTGGTTTAATCTATATTCTGTTTTATCCCTATATTTGTGCTCTCTACACCCTCTCACATAAGCACCAAGCAGGCTTTGATCTTCAGATTTTACACTCAACACCTCACTGCAGCGTTATAGATTCTTTAGTGTTGGCATCATCCGTTATGGGCACCCAGTACGCACAGCCAATGACTAATGAAGCAATATCAATATCTTTGCGTCTGGGCCTTGACATGCATATAATAACCTCAGTCAGCAAGTTTACATCTGCAGCTTTTATCCACAGTCCCCTGAGACCGTATGAGGAAATCTGAAGAATTGATACAGGCCTACGGATGAGCCTAAGAACTGGTTTGGCACATATTTGGGAGTTAAGTCCATGCAAATGAACTTGAATTAATCTGGACATTACTAGTCGAATCACGCTGTATAATAAAAAAGCATTTAGAACACAATCACTCCCATGGGAAATGATGCACATATCCGATAAAAGGGATGTCTGTTGTAAATCATTAGATGATGTGATACAATTTGCAAAATGTGTACTCTCAATTGTAACATAGTGAATTTAGGAAAATATATCGTTATGAATTAGGCTTTAAAATTGGTAATCCTCCGTTACAGTCTTGATGTAGTAGCATGACATCAACGCATAGTATGTTAAGGAGTATGCAAATGGAACCACAAGTGTTTTGGTGTCATCTCAGTGATAAATAGAGGGCTCTTGAAAACGATTTTTTTGATTGATGTTGAGATTTATGGGTCATGCTACCACTCATCTTCAAGGATGTCTGATTCGCGGGACTACTGCACACAGGGGAGGGCATCGATGCTGGAAAGTGCCTATACCTGTGATCTTGTGCTGCATCGTGAGTCCTTTAGAAACTCAGACTTTATAGAATTTACAGAAGAGCTCACTGCTTCAAGTGTGGCTAGTCAAGAGCTGAGCATTTGTCTGCTTTGATCCCTGTTAAAGTGCCCCTTTAAAGCCATGAGACTGATGTTTGTCCTTTGAGATGACAGATCGGAATTGCAGGGTCTGATAGACAAGCATCTCTCAAATTATAAAAAGCAAACCCACAACAATATCAACATAAGTAATCAAGGCCTGCCTCCTGTGTTTCAAAATTGCTTCCATATGTGAGGAGCCTTGCCATGAAAAATGCACACAATGACAAAAAGGCAGTGCTATCAAATAGCTTTTTGATGGGAAAGCTGTACTCAGAAGAGAGAATAAGAGCGAGAAAAAGGGAGAAAATTAGGTGGGACTGGTAAATAAAATGTCAGTGTTAGACAGGAAAGAGAGAGGGTTTTGTGAATTTTTAGCTTACAGACCAGTGTTACTATTCCGAATTCTGGATAATATATTTATATACAGTGCTACTTTGAGTTATGAGTGTCCAACTAACGAGTTTTTCAAGATACGAGCCGAACCCTCTGCCGATATTTTGCTTTAAGTTGCGAGCTAAAATTCGGGTTACGAGCCAGCTTCAGATACCCCGCCGCTAGTTGGCGTAGCGAGCGCCACAGTGAACCTTAAAATCCACCCAGCATCCTGTGTCTTACTCGATAGCTAGTCAGACATGCGCGTTAGTTGAACTGTTTATTGGGTTTGAATGTGGTAATTTTGTGTCAGCACTCATTCTGTGTGTGTGTGGGTAAATGCATTTTTTCACTCGGGGCTTGCCGTAGTTTGGTGAGAGTCGTCTTTCTTCTGGCGTCTTTCTTCTAGAGTACATAATATAGAGAATTTTTTTAATAATAATAAAAAAAAAAAAAACAAGTATTTTTTTATTCCCCTATTAAATCATTACACAGGACAAAGGATGAAAAAGATAAATCCCCCCCCAAAAATCCAAAGCACATATCTCTCATATGTGCAGCCATCCATACCATCTCTGATGTTCTCTTATAATAATGCTTTCTTATCATCTGTTTTTTTCTGTGGAGGTGGAAATAGCATATCTCTGGTAAGGTCAATGCTGTTCTCTGGTGAGATCTTTCCACCTGCACTCAATATCAATGTTATAGTCATTAAAGAACACACTTGCCTACATCAGAGCATTTCTACCTTGAAGAAACTCCATTACAACCCCAGAGGAACCGTGTGTCTTTTTTTAAGACATTGAGTGATTCTCCAGCTGTTAAGGGATTCCGTGTATGTGTGTAAGCATGAAGAGAGTAGCAGAGGAGGGTATCCTTTGAGTGATATGTGTGGAGGAATGTGTGCTGTTTTTAATTTCACTGAAGTGTATTCTACCAAAGATATACTGTAGCATGTGGAGCCAAACTATAACTTATACAGTACATGTTTGTGTTCTTTAGCAATACCACTGCGGCATCCATTTAACACATACAGAAACACACACTAGTTATACTGATCACTCTCTGTAAAGAAACACACACTCCAACGCATACATACTACCAGTATGCAGATACAAACACACACACACACACACACCGGTCATACACATTACTCTATGTAAATAAACACAAGCTCCACAAGTACACACAACCAGTATGCATACACACACACACGCTGACCAAATTGGCACTCCCTGTAGGCACACTCAAACTCTGTGGTCACACACACATACACCACAACATGTAGGAACTACCAGTATGTGCACACACACACACAAACACACACACACACACCCACCCCCACCCCCACACAGGTCATATTGGTCATTATCTATATAAAACACGTGCTACTACCTGTATGTACATACACACACACACATACACACACACACACACACACACACACACACAATGAAAGACCAGGTTGTCAAAATTTTATATCTTCTTTTCCATGTCAAACCACAAAGGCATTCATAAGGCTAAGAAGTTTTTTTGCTTAAAGATAGCCTTTAAAGGAAGCACTAATAATAAAACAGGACACACACCACTGCAGGGCATCTTTTGTATGAGATGTGCCATTGCGCTGCAGGTCGCAGAAGCTGTTAGACTGCTGACATGAGCATCCGCTGCCTGATGCACAATCTCAGGTTCAAATGGAAGCTTAACCTGCACTGGCGACTGAGGTACTGTACATCAGAAGAGAAAAAAAAGCACAGTGTCACTGAGAACCAGTGTGTTTTGCGAAGGGCAGAATATAGACTGAAGCATAAAATCCCTGAGCTCAGTGTTAAAGTGGCAATGGGATAGGGCAGATAACACAAATTAAAGCTATGAACTAAATCTGTGCCTGCAAAATCAGCCCTTGCTGCGTTTTAATATCAATCCAAATAAAAATATGTTTAAAAAAGAATGTGTCATACTTTGAGAGTTCTCTATAAGTGGTGGCCTGGTGGTTAGGATGTTGGACTGATACCAGAAAGACCGGGGTTTGATTCCCAGCACCACCAAGCCCCCACTGTGAGCCCCTAAGCAAAGCCCTTAACCCTCAATTGCTCAGTTGCTTTGGATAAGGGCTTCTGCCAAATGCTGTAAATCTAAATGTATTTGTATAAACACATGTGTTGATGGGGAAATGGTGGCTAAGTGGTTAAGGTGTTGGACGAATACCGGGGATTCCCAGCACCACCAAGCCACCACTGTTGGTCTCTGAGCAAGAGAATTTACAAATTCACAAAATGTTCACTGAGACCAGGTACTAATGTCATGTGAGGAGGTCTGGAAGTGCACTCAGGGTTTGAGTACAAGTTGTTCACCATCACCATTTATGCTCTTGAGTTTCAACAGCCATTAGAAGTGGTTTGAATTAGAATGTCATTTCAACCAAGTCACAAAGCCTGTGTGAGTGAGGAGGCGGCTGTATTTATCACTGAAGGTGTAATAGAGAATACATGAAGAGAGCCAGAAATAACAGCATGTAGGTGAGAAAGACATTAAAGTGGCAGACCCATCAGAATGTAGTCCATGCCCTGCACAGTCTGTCAACAACCATTAACCAAAGAGGACCACCACTGACTTACATGATATACTGTATGTGTGGTGCTGTTAAATATAATAAATATATCAGGATCAGCAGATATTATATATCTAGGTCCACATTGTAAATGTAATAATAGAGACTGAGACAATAAATGGTAAGTCTTTCTTAGCCAATTTCATGTGTTAGTTTCTTCCTAAAGCAACACTTTCAGTATTATTTAATAGTAATCCTCTCAAACCTAAATAATAAGATTTTTAAAGACAGTGATTTTACTGCTAATAATATACTTATAATCAATAGCGTACCTTTGGGTTTAAGTCAAGGCCTTCAGTAAGCAACTGTAAACCACATAGACACATCTTACACAACCCTGCTACAGCAAATAATGCACATATGACTGACTGTTTTTTACATGTTGCTCGGATCCTTAGTGTTTAAGAGCTGCCTTGGTGAATCTGTCAAAGCCAGAATCATTCAGTGTCCCTTCAAGCAGTTTCAAGGTGTTTTAAGCAGTTCAGCAGTTCCACAGTGGTCACTCTTCATTGATAGGGGAGAGCGAAAAGTTTGATTCATCGATGCATCGTAATTTTTTATCCAACGATTCCTGAATCGATACTCAAAAGTCCAGAATCGATTCTAAATTCAAATAAAATGGTGACGGTGCGGGCCTGCGCATCTGCATGCAAGACAAATGATAATTGTAACCAAGCGATCGTCGCAGGTTTAGCTAAACACTTGAATTAAGTCAAGAACGATAGCAGTCCAAAATGTACTGAACTGTTTATTAGATACAGACATGTATTCAAAACTTTTTCTTCTGTCTGACACTACTGCGCACATGCACTCTCACCAAATTACGGCAAGCCCTGTAGGAAAAAAATGCATTTACCCACACACATAGAATGAATGCTGACACAAAATTACCACGTCTAAACAATTTAGTCAGTTACTTAAGCACTGACTGGCGTATGTACGTATGCTGGAGAATTTGCTTAATTTAAACAAAAACAGACCTTAACAGCAAATCTAAAATCGACTTGTGGAAACACTTTGCAAAGTGGAAGTGAATTAAAAATAAAAGATGTAAACATGTATTTTACACAGCAAAAGAACTGTAAAAAAAATGTAGATTAAGAATCGATTTTGGAATCATGACTCTCAGAATTTGAATCGGATCTGATTGTAAAGTTCCTAAAGATTCCCACCCCTATTTATTGATGGAAGTGAGAGGGAGGGCTCAGAAAAAGGGGTATTTCAAAAGAAATAAATTAATTGTGTACCTACAACGTGCACTAATAAGGGAGGTATATTGTACTATGTGCCTAATGTAGCTTTTTTGTGTGGAAATTGCAGTAAGGCGGACTTTCTGTGGGTTTGAAAAAGTAATTATTGGCTTTGTGGGGCATCAGTGTGATTGACATGCTGGGCCGCAGGGTCTTAAAGCCCACTGTATGAATTCTTTCCTCCTTAATGTCCCCGTGACCCAGTCAGACCTCCACAGACATGTCAAAACCCTGTTCAAGTTCAAGAAAAAATATTGTCTATTTCTTTGCTCCATTAGGAGCACTTGAACACTCTACTCACTCTCCACTGAGGCGTGCTATAGAGAGACAGTTTCAGGACACAGAGTAAAATTGTGACTTCAGAACTAAAGAAAAGTACGCTTGAGCTTTACAGATGGGTTTGAGTAACAAGCGTGCGGTTAATGG
Source organism: Bagarius yarrelli (assembly GCA_005784505.1). Taxonomy (NCBI): domain Eukaryota; kingdom Metazoa; phylum Chordata; class Actinopteri; order Siluriformes; family Sisoridae; genus Bagarius; species Bagarius yarrelli. Next base: position 1,611,714 of record VCAZ01000023.1, read on the forward strand.
TTGATGCAGTTCTTTATAAAAAAGACAGCCTGCCACATGTTGCTTACGCTACAATGGGTTCTGACACTAACACTGTCAGAGACTGTACTGGTGTTGATAAAGTCCATAGAAGAACTTTATGGCAATGAAAATCTCAGCTGTACTGTTGCAGAAATCTCTCAGACATCATGGTGACAAGTAAACATTTGCTTAGAGTAAAATAGATGTTAAACAGCTGCAAATTTCGGGGTCTGTTTTTGAACAAACATGTTTTGTAGCGAGTGGAACAGATAAACAGGCTTTTGCGTAATACACAAAGAATCGCTTCCAGATGTGAAGACCCATGCTACAAACAACACGCAGTCAAAGTGGAAGACAAACAAATAGAGAGATTTTAACAGAAACTAGCTCACTGTAGAGATAAAAAACAAAGAAAATAAAAGTAGGATGCGAAGAATACGGTATTAGCATATAGAAAGAGCGTTTGCCAGGACTGCCACACAGTGTGTATGTCTTTTGGGAAAAGAGCTCAGCTTGACTGTACTGATGAAACCTGGTTTGGGAGCTTCTGTGAGCTTTATATAGAAATCCAGTGTTTGCTTTAATTCGCCACCTGAAGTCGTTTACCCTAGAGATTGAATAGCACACACACCCTATTAAATCCTCACACTGAGAAAAAAATGAAAAATCGGGGAAACAAGCAGATCTCCAAGGAAGTGGATTATAGCAAAACACCTTTCTGTATTAGCTTTAAGTTCTAAGTCTTAGTCAGTGCCAACTACAGAGATAATGTTGACGTTATACTTTGATTCTGTAATTAAAAAAAGTTAATAAGTTAGTTGATTGGGTAAATGCTGGTGTGATATTCTAATTCCACCCTAAACCTTTGTGTAAAATACACTTGATTGGGTGGAAAAGTATACATTTCTAGTCACTCATTTAAAACTCATGCATGATAACTTCATAAATGGCGAAAGTAGTGGCTTAGTAGTTAACATGTTAGATTGATACCAGACTGATACCAGAAAAACTGGGGTTTGATTCCCAGCACCACAAAGCCACCACTGCGGGGCCCCTGAGCAAGGCCTTTAACCACCAATTACTCAGTTGTATAAAAGAGATAAATGTAAGTCGCTCTGAATAAGGCCATAAGCCAAATGCAAATATAAATATCACTTTATCTGTAACAACTCCATCTTTTCACCACCAGAGGTCATCTGTCACATCCGGTTCAGCTAGCTACTTAAACTAGCCGCTAAGACTTACACATTGCGAAGTATTGTTCTACCATGAGACATACCAAGCGTTTGAATCGGCTAACTGCTCTTTCTGGTTTTTGATCCCTGCCTGTATTATGCCTTCTTGCCCAGTGTTTTGGATTTGTTTGTATGGTTTCTATTGGATTTTTGTGTACTGACTCATGCCTGTTGTTTGACCGCTGCCCTACATTGTTTAATAAAGCTTTTACCTGCATGATGGATCCTTCTAAGACCTCGGCGTTACATTATCTCAACTAAACAAAGTCATTTAAGTTTATTACTTGTAGGACTTTATTTCACATGTTTCAGACAATTTTGATGATTAAATCTACAATAAATAAAAATTAAATAACACCTTTGACCCGAGGACCATCATCATTCCTATAAAGAAGGGTTGTGTTTATCTATAGCACAAATTCATATTGCACAAATTCTTCATATTCTCTTGCTGCTGCCATGGACACCTGTAGCAGTAATAGTGTTGTTTTCTCTCTAGAGAGAGGGAAGTGAATTTCCCTGCCTAACTGTGCACACATGATAGACATTTTGTTTTTATCTTTTAATATCACATTCTAATTATTTTTGTTTCAGGTGAATTAAAGATGAGCAAAATAACAACTACATCCACCATGCTGGTTTTAATTGCCTGTCTTTGTTCGCTCTGGTTTTAATAAATGAGCCGAACTAAATTAAAAATGCGCAAGGAGATGTTATCCTAACAGCAGACAGCCGCTGTGCTCCTCTCTCCCAGTGGCGTAGGCAGAGTGAAGGGAAAGGGGCTGTAAAACATGGTAATATTTATTTATCCCTGTAATACTGAGTGACATTGTGAGAGATCATTCTTAGTACCCATCATTAGCATTACAGCCAGTTTCTGCTTTACACTGCAGCTTCAGATTGATAATTTTGCCAATAAAGCTGCAACAACAATTTGTTGTTGTAGCATTACAAAAAAACCCTGTATGTTTAAATCCTGAACGGTGTTAGAAATGTCAGAAGCTTCTTCCATGATAGCTTGATTTTTCATATTTTTATTCAGGCACAAAAGACAGTTGAACATCAGGTGGAAAGGAAAAGGTGAAACATGCTACACTGTTCTCCAAAGCAAATGAAACCAAAATCCATTACGCCAAAGGTCTGCTTCACCGCGAATCCAGATAGGAGCCAAACAGCTATTTAGATGCAGGTTAAAAAGTGATGTAGCTCTATCTGATGCCAATGGTTTGTCTAAATGCTAATTTACCTTCAAATCTCATCAGTATTTTTTAAGGGCTAATGGTATACACTGGTATAAGCTGTCTTATCTCTCAGTGTAAATGCACAGATTTGAAAGGAAAAGCAGGGCCTTTTCCCCTGAGGTGAAACTGATGTTAGAGTTAAATATAAATAATAATATCTAATATTGCATATTATATTTGATTTTAAGTTAAATGTTTTGGTAATGAAATTTGAGAATATGTGTAATATGTGTCAACAGGAACACAATTGTCACACGGTTGGGGGGGGGTGTTTCATAATATGCTTAAACGTCCTTTATGGTATAATTGCATATGTACAGGATTGTATAACCATTAAGCTTGGCATTTTGTATAGTGACAGAATAATGAACCCTCTAATGGTTCTATATTTATCCCTTATTCCTAATGTTTTACATGCATATTATTCTTTAATTATTATCACCCAGTGGGTCAGCCGCTTGTTTCGGGGTGTGTGTATATATGTTAACCACATAACTGTATAGCTTATGGCAACTCTTTGCTTGAGACTGACAGAAACATGACTAGTTGGGGTGTAACCATGACAACAAGCATAAAAGACAGATTAGACACTGCTAACTGAAAAAGAGATGCCCAAGTGACATGTATTTACATGCAGAAGAAATTCTCTTTCTTTCTCTCTCTCTCTCTCTCTCTCTCTCTCTTTCTATATATATTTATAGAAAGAGAGAGAGAGATAGAGATGTGTATATATATATGTGTAGACAAAGGTAGAGAGTCAGAGAAAAAGAGAGAGGAACATGTTGAAATGTTTTATTTTAATTGTAAAAAGTACAGCGCAAAATAATTGGTTATGATACTGCCATCGTCTTAACCGCTTATATAAACGATAAGTAAACTAATGAGAATGAGTAACTAATGAGGTTAGAAAGAATTTAATACTTCTTTTCTCGGTTTCATGCACAGCTTTATGGCACAATAACTCTCATGTAATAAATACTTCTGTAATAAATGTAATATGATAAGTAATGCTAACTAGAGCTCACTTGAGATAACACAGTAACTTGACAGATTATATCGAGTAAGAGTTTAATGACACTATATACAACCGGACATACAATATTAAAGCAAACCATCCCAGCACATGACATCTAATGTTTAACAATGTTGTTATGGTAATCACATGGTTCATGTGATATTGGGTCCCGTTTTTATTTATTACTAATAACTGGTCAATCACATTGATATGGGATATTAGATGTGAATATCTCTTATTCTTCCTGTTCTCTTTGTACCTGTAGTGTTTTTTTAAGGGGTGTTGTTTTTCTTCTTTAGCCAGCTTGCTAGAGTGATTAGCGTACGTGCTTCTTCTTCTTCATCTAGATAAGCAGAATAGGTAGATACGTTGGGATTTTCTTTACTTCCTCCTTCTACTTCTTCTCCTTCATCTTCTTCATCATCTTTTCCTTCTGCATTTAAACCTTTTCATTTAGAACAGAATACTGTATATAGTTTTGTGCAAAACTATACATTATTGAAATGTTGGATCTGATTGGTCAGCTGTTATTGATTAACTGTCATAGCGTTTTTGACAGAGGTTACATTTGAAGGGGGATAGCATCTTCTAACACAACTGAATTTGTTGTAAAATTCATTAAAAATTCACAGATCTTACAACAAAAATTACACCATAATTATTACAACTTTTTTTTTTAGGTCTTTTGTCATTCAAGCTCATGAACCGCAGCCGTTATATTTAAGTCTGTCAGCCTGTAGCCTTCTGTGCTGCTTATACTTAGCATGTGATTGATGAAGCTCTGTTTTGGGTGGATGTTTGTCTATAGGATGTCTGTGCTTGCTTTCCTCTCTCAACACATTAACCTGTTAAAAGCTTAAAGGGTCGAAAGGTTTCTTAGTCTGCACTTATACATCACCTCTCTTCCTCATAGTGGAATAAATAGAGTTAAATCGGAACAGAGGTCAGAGAGAGTTAGAGTAGGTAAGAGTCAAAGCGCTTCCTTCATTTCCTGCCATCCCGTCCGTGTGCTGAGGAGGGACTGAAGCGGAGTTACAGCCATGAGATCAGCACATTGCTCATTGTCCTACACAAAAGCATATCCAACAAAGAGATGAATTCAATCAAAATCTCAGATGGAAGAAAATAGTTTTTTTTGGTGCTTCTTTGCATTATAGGAAAGATTCCTTCAGATAATAGCTTAGTTCTGTGTTTCATTATGAATTTGTAAAGAGTTGTATGAACATGTTAATATCTGACGGTCTGTGCTGCAATCTGGGAAGACAGGAGAGTCCAGAGAGTCCAACTGACACATTTCTCAGATGGCCAGAACAAACACACACACACACACTTAGCTGATATCCATGATGCTGTGGAAAAATGGCTTCCTGACTTTGCTATGTGACTATATGACTCGTGTCTGTGCATTGCACATGGTGAGAAAGATAGCAGTGAGCGCTGAATAAATTCTCACAATGCCGGATGAAACTTTAGCAGTCCATATTCTTGGGCATAAATCTCAGTATATGACAAGGCTAGAAAAAAGTAAATAAGACTTTCCTGTGGAGCAATCTTGTGCAGATGGGAAGCGCTGCATGAGCCAGGTAATGTAATGGAACCTTTCGGTTTCACAGCTAAAAAAAAAAATGTCCGCCTTCCACCGAGAGTATTCGAGTTGTTAACCTTCTGTATAAGCCAGATGATCTCATCTAATTTTTAATGCACAAATCCATTTGGCCTTCAAAAGAAAAAAGGAGTAGAAGTGATTTCACTTTTCGTCCACAGCATGGAGCGATTGCTGAATGACTGCACAATGCAATAATCATAAAATAAAACATGGTCAAACAGAAATATTTCACACCTGCTGGCTCTCTCTTATTACAAGAAGTGCACGCAGTGTGAAATAGAGTCCATTCTGAGCGTTTCCTCTCAGCACAGAAGATGGATGAAAGCAATTAAAGCCACTTTAAAAAACAACACACAGGACTTTAGTCTTTCACCGTATGACATCATGGGTAAGTAGAGATCAGTGGACTGATGCAATACTGATGCTTTAAACAGTTTGTAATGTGTTTATTGTTGTGTTGATGTATATCCTGTAGTGTTTACACAGTATGGTTGAGGCAACACTGTAGCTGTAAAATCTGTAAGAAGTGTTAAACTATGTGAAGTTTTATAGTGAGCAGATATATAAACAAAAGCTACACCTGATCCTTAACCATAAACTTTAACATTAAACAAAGGCACCATTTTGGTTTCTTTTAGTTATTTTTAAAGAAAAAGAATAAAGTGTTATTTTAGAACTCATACAGTGGTTTGTTTTATGGGGACCAACAAATTTCTTTATAAATTATTCTGGTAACACAACTTACAGTTCATAGATATCTATTTACTTATACCTGTATTAATACATACTTAACTACTTCACTGAGGGGAGACGTATTTGAACCCAAGTGCAGTTTATTTACAACGTGAACTATTTACAAAACACTAGACAAATAACTTTAACAGAACTAGATACAAACATAAACTATACTTAATTAGACTGAACAACAACAACAGGAACAAAAGCATAAGCAGAATCTCTCCACAGAGGTAGAGAACAAGAATCCACAAAAGACAGGGGCAAACACAAGGACTATAAATACACAAGGAACTCATTAACTAGACAAGACACACCTGAACACAATCACAAACACAGGACTTAACAACCAATGAGAACAAGACACAAGGACAAAGAAAATACACATGCCAGGAAGACAAAACAGGAAGTAAACAAAACAATAACATGACTAAAGCATAGCTAAGCAAACACAAACCAACACAGAACATAAAACAAGAACCTTACAACCTTAAAGTAATGAGAATTCAATGCATTTATAAATCACAAACTAAAAAAAGCTAACTTTAAAAGTGCAGTAGGACATCTATTTTTAGTCCTAGACAGAGCATGTTAGATTTCATTACATCGTTTATTAAGTTAATTATTATTAACTATAAACAATGCATTCAATATGGTTGGTATTTGCCAAAGGGGTTAAGTTAGGCACTTCATTATTTCATGATTACGAAATGCCTCAAGTCATCATTAGTTTATATATAAGTAGAAATGAATTCACGTACTAGTGCATCATTATTCCTCCACTGTTGTTGTAAAGTGTCATCTATATTAATCAGTGGTAGGCATTAGGAAATGTAAAAAAATTGAATCTGGGTCTCTGGAGCGCAACTGCACATTTAGCTGCCGGTGCAGTGGTGTAGTGGGTTAAGGCACCAGCAGCCACATGTGCAGTTGCACTTTGGTGACCTGGGTTCAATTCCAGCTTGGGTCCAACCCCCTTTTTCTCAATCTCCCCCATTTCATTACCCTGTCCTATCAATAAAGGCAAAAAATTGGGAAAAATGTTATCTTGGCTATTTGGGTATCATTTCCAATCGTGTAATGTCCTTAAAATTGCCTATAATTAGTTTTGTTAAGGTTAAACTGGACTATACTTCATCAAAATGGTCTTGAGCATCACTATAGATAGCGCTAGCCTTTTGTTGAAAGATGTCACATCTGATTTGTAACAAGTATTAGCAACAGAATTATCAGCCAATCAAATTTTGACATTCAGTGACAGCATGTCCTCTGGGTCTAGCAACGTGCCCAGTGCTTCTCCCAGAGTTTGTCGAGAATTTTCAACGTATAAAAATTAAAATCAATAAAAAACAAATTAACAGCGCCAGAGTCGCTGGCACCGCTACACCAAATCTTGTTGTCGATCTACTGAAAACACATTTTCAAGGCACCCTTTTACAAACAAAAGAGTAATAATTGAAAAAGCAAGACCGACACCCAAACTGGATTCATTAACAAAAAGTTTTTGTGTGCTATTTTATAGATTGAACTATGTGTCCTATGAGTGGATGGATTTGCCAGGCTTCACCAACACAGCTCACCAAGGTTTTAAGTGCAATATACTGTCAGCTGTGCATAATATGCACATTATATAGCTGTGTTAGCTGTAATAGGGATGTGTAAGATGTGTGGATGTGGTTTATAGTTTCTTACAGGAGGCTAAAACCCCACGGTTTGCCACTCATACTAATACACTTGTAGAGACATTTGACTTTTATCAAAGATATAAAAACAAAAACAACATACACATTCTCTCTCTCTCTCTCTCTCTCTCTCTCTCTCTCCCTCTCTCTCTCTCTTGCTCTCTCTCTCTCTCTCACTTTCTCTATCTCTCTTTCTTGCTCTCTCTTTCTCTCTCTCTATCCCTCATGCTCTCTTTGTCTCTCTCTCTTTGTCTCTCTTTCTCTATCTTGCTTTCTTGCTCTCTCTCTCTCTCTCTCTCTCTCTCTCTCTCTCTTTTTCTTGCTCTTTCTCTAGATAACATTACCATCTAGTGGTTATACAAGAAAAACAAAAAAAATAGGTCCATTTTCATTTAGTATATCAAATCAATATCAAGTGCTAATGTACTCAAATAACCCCACCATTCTAATTTAAAATGAAATCATTTTTATTCTCTTAACAAAAAAAACCCCACACACTATAAAATCGCTTTTGTATTATGTTTGTTTATTCGTTTCTGATTTATTTAAAAAGCCTTTCATTTTTGGTTTTCGCAATGTTTAGCCAAAATAAACATATGGTCTCGCATTTATTTATTACAGAGCGAGTGACAGACACTAGGTGTGTGTGTCACTCTGGGGGCGAGAGTGGTTCCTGCTGATGCTACACAGATTGATTTACACAGGCAGAAGGCAGTAAATCGCCAGCCAAGGAAGAGAACCTGCCAACCTGCAGACTGCTCTGTCTGTTAATTTATTAGAACCCTGTAAGAGTGAGACGCTGCAGTGCGTAGTGCGCATTACAACCTCTTCTGAGTGCAGGATTCAGTTTGAGTGTGGTCGAAAAAATTATAATACATGACAAATTTCATGCAATACACCATTAGCCTATAGATTAACAGGAAGTGGCATGATTTTATTGCTAAGCAGAAATAGCAAGAGTTTAAGTCAGGTTTTACCAAACAAGTCCACAAATATTATAATACAACTATATAAGCAACATAAAACGCCTTAGATTTTTGTGTAATTTCTTAATAATGGTAATAGATTTCAATATAGTGACTTTTGTACTTAAATATTATATAACACAGCCTACATTTACACTTTTAATCAATAATATAATGAGTACAACGATGGGTCTGTGATTAATGCAAAAGGGGGAAATGGTAGCTTGGTGGTTGAGGTTTTGGATTGTTGATCAGAAGATTGTGGGTTTAATTCCCAGAACCACCAAGCTTAAACCGTTGGGCCCCTGAGCAAGGTCCTTAAATTGCTTTGGATTAGGACATCTGCCAAATGCTGTAAATGTATTTAAAAGGATTTTATATCTCACAGCACCTCAGTACAGGTTCACAAGGGACAAATGGAATAAAGTTAAATAAGCAATTGATAAAAAAAACACATTTTCCTAATTAGTCTGAAACGGCACGTCGCTCAACTTATGATGGGTCACATTCAATGTGTAGCAAAATGTGATTTCAGTCGACCCAGCCAAGGTGAATTAGGACTAACTAGATAAACTGGACCAGGTTCGGTAGCACACAGCAGATATTAAGCCATACACATCCACCACAGTTTCTTAACGATGCCTAAATCTCAGCCAAAACACAGGAATATATGTGTTCTATATGATTCCGAAAAAAATATTCTATTTATGCACAATGGGGAGTTTGAAATGTTTCCTTGTATTTAAATAGAAGCAATTATGCTCCATTGAGATAAGAAAAACAAAGCAAAAAGAAAGCGAGCGCTATTCAGCTGACATTATCAGAGGGCTGCTAACGGGGATGGGGGTAACGACTATTCCGAAGGCCCTCACACTTTGAGGGCCCCCAGAGATAGACTTTATATTCTTTCATAGGTCCCGAAATTGCTAGCGGTTCCCCTGGACACTGGGGAAAGTGGTGGCTTATGGTTAGAGACTACCAAACCGAAGATTGTAGGTTTGATTCCCAGCTCCTCCAAGCTACCATCATTGGGCCCCTGAGCAAGGCCCTTAACCCCCAACTGCTCAGTTGTATAAAAGAGATAAATGTAAGTTGCTCTGGATAAGGACGTCTGCCAAATGCTGTAAAGGACACTGAATTTACTATCCATAATAATTAAAGAAATAAAATTTCTAAGATTTCTGGGCTCTATGTTTTTGATCTATTTGGATTTTTGTTTAAAAAATGCACGTTATGTTCCTTCTCAGCACAGTAAAAAAAAAGTTAAAGCCATATTTCAATATTCAGGTACTGTTTTTAGGTAAAGTACACTATTTAACATAATTTCTGTTCCGGGGTAGTGCTGTTTTCAAACTGCTTTTGTTTGAGAAGTATAGAACATGGCTTGACATCACATTTGTATCCAGAACATATATATTTTGAAATGCGTACCCATTTTTACTAAAAATCGGTAAAAGGCATCTTTTCATTCACATAGGGAAGAATAAATGAGCACTTTATGCAAATTAATAGACACAAATTTTCCCTTTATAACAAAAATATAAAAAGCAATTAAAAAAAAAAATCTGAGAAAGTTATGAAATATAGGTATATCCTATAAATGAGCTTTTACACCATTTTTGAGTGGTTTGGACAAAAATAAGAAGTAACACTCACTGCCCTGCTTCATGTGAAGTCTTAAATGGTGGCATGATTTTTTCAGTGTATCAGTTAATCCTGTAATCTAAAATGAATGAGAGGTCATAAAAAAATATAAGACCTCAGAGCCCCAGGACTAAAACCGAGAGGAAATTGATTTTACCTGGCATTAACAGCTCACGGGTCACAGCTTCAGCAGTAATAAGTTCAACCACAGACCATATCAGGGTATCAAAACCATCTGCAGGGAAAAATGATGGAAGAAACCACATGAATAACTCGATAAATGATTTATGACAAAAAAGTCATTTTTCTCTTCTAATATCTCTTAAAGTTCATGGTTACAATTTAATTTCTAGGAGTCTTATTGGTATGGCTGCTAAATCAATCTCCACAGACAAACTGTATTTTGGCATAAACAGACATTATAGATTCTTTAAAATAAATATATATATATTCTCTCTAAAAACAAAAATTGATTCACCAAATATTGTGATAATAGATAATAATAGATCAATAAAGAATATATATATATATATATATATATATATATATATATATATATATATATATATATACATAAATATGTTAGATTTTATTAGTGTGATATTGTAGATATTGTGGTCAAGGAATAATGTTGTTCTAGCTGATGATTTAAATAAGAGTGCGGAATTTTGGATTGACCTGCATAAACTCAACTGTGACCTGCTACAAACAACCCCAAAATCATAAACTTAAACTTAAATAGCAATTCTGCCCTCTAGTGTAAAAGTAAGCTGCTTGCACTTCCTATACACACATCCATGGATTTAATAACAATGGTTGAATTAAATTGCATATTCGTTGATTTTCAGTTGGAAAAGCAATCTGACTTAAATATTATTTTATAGTTAAAATAGAAAACGAAGTAAAAAGAAACTGATTATTATCTATAAATATGCATCGATTCTTTCTTTTTTTGATTATTCAGGTCATAATTTATTTATAATAAATAAAATAAAACAACTTTCTTAATGGCAACATTGCTTGCATGCAAATATGTCGGTATAAAGAATCCTGTGGGGTTTAAAAACATTAATTTTTACTCAGTTTGGTCTGTCCTTATCTGACACATATTGGCTGTGAAAACTGAAGGCGTGAACTCATTATTCTGTGAAGTAAATGGTGGCCCTGCTGTCTAATCAGCGGTTAGTATGGAAAACAACGTAAAAAGCGGCTTTTTGGTAGATTTCACGTATTTGACAAGTTAGACTTGTCATATAAATTTAAGGTGTTGTTTATAACACAGCTTCAGGTTATATTTACATTTACAACGTGTAGCCCCTGATCTCCATTAGGACGTGGTGTGTTATGATTGGATAGCACTAAAAAACTGATCTTAACACCACTGAACACCTTTGGGATAGCCTGGAACACCGACTGCACCACAGACATTCTTACCTGATGTTAGTGTCTGATTTCACTAATAGTATTGTAACTGAAAAAACCCAACTCTCACATTCGAGCTACACATTGTAGTGAAAAGTTTTTAAAGAATAGTGGACCTCAATTTAACAGCAAAATGGAAAGTAAATCTGGAATAAGATGTTTAAAAAGATATGATTCTGATGTCAGATGACCACAAACTTTGCCAATATAGTGTACATATATATATATATATATATATATATATATATATATATATATATATATATATATATATATATAAAGAGTCTGTAAATTCATATATTTAACTTCTTGTATATCCTCTATTTATATATCTGTTCATATGTTTATACTGCTCTGCTACTTTGCACTTTTGTTTAGATGCTAACTGAATTTTGTTGCCTTGTAAAATATGTGCAATGACAAAGTTAAATCTAATCTAATCTAATCTAATCTGTAAAACAAGGTAAAAAAAGAGAATGGTAAGCGTCAATCAATAATACTGTTAAAAAAGGTAAATGTGTAAAAATACGACAAGTTTTATTTATATAAAAAGTTTATTTAAAAGATATTTTGTCCACAGTAGTTAAGACTGGCACCTAAATTACAAAAAAAAAAATAAAAAAGTGTACACCCAAAAATGCATTGTATTAAAAGGGATAAATAACAAATTCCAAACTTCAAAATGTGTATGTCATCATAAATGCAGTGCTTCCTTAATGGAAGCAGAGGAGACTGAATCAAACCAACCAATTCAAAACAGGGTCAATACAACATTATTAAAATGCCTACGAGGCACAGAGACTTTCATCGTAACACAGTGCTTGATTTTTTTCTAATGACTGGTCTCTTTGAAATGAATGTAGGCCATTAACATCAATTACAACATTACTAAAATGATTGTTTCTCTGAACATATAGCAACAAAAATGTAAAGTCACACAGTCTTTGGTCTTGGCTGATTTAGCTGGTGGTAAAAAATTTAACCAAAAAAAAAAAAAAAAACAGGACAGAATATAGAAGAACTCCACATCTCTTCAGGAATAAAAGGAATCTGTCCAGACTGAAAGAGTTTATCTAATAGGAGCAAATGCATCTCTATTACGAGAGGAACTAGAGGAGGATGAGTACAGCCCGTCCAGGTTAGTGTGAGAACAGTGAGGTGTATCAGGACTGAGTGTGCAGTGTGGAGGCAGCAGGACAGGGGAGAAAATAGGGCACTGAGGCATAATACAGTAACGACGGCCTTTAGGGAGCACTCCTCTCAAATACTGCAGATAATGAACATTATTTTGACTGGCTTTGGGCATCTGCTAGCAGGTCGGGTCTGAGGCATTCGATGGGACACTGGATATTCTATAACAGAACAGAAAGAAAGAGCAAAAATGATTAAATAAAAATGTAAAACTGAACTTTAAAACAATACGCAAACAAAAAAAACCCACCATCTACAGAGTTTTTTTTTTTATCATTCTATTATTATCATTCATCTTCTATACCCACTTATTCCCTAATTCGGGGTCATAGAGATCTGCTGGAGTCTATCCCAGCCGTCTCTGAAACGGCGAAAGACAGGAGGGGTAAACCCTGGACAGTTCGCCAGTCCATCACAGGGCCACACACACACACTCACACCCACTCCTATGTGAAATTCAGAATAACCAATTAACCTAACATACATGTTGTTGGACTGTGGAAGAAACCGGAGTACCCAGAGTAAATCCACACAGGCACATGGAGAACATGCAAACTCCACACAGAAAAACCCCTGCCCAGGAATCGAACTTGGGCCTTATTTTTGTGAGGCAACGGGGCTTAAGTTGTTAGTGTTAATTCTTTAAATAAAAGTCCTTAAAACTTGGGTGATGTCCTATTTTTTGGTTTGTGTTTTTGGTTGGTGTAACTAATTTAAACACAAAATCCAGGTCTACAGTGCTAATTAAGTATTAAGGATGCCAGAAAATGCTAGCTATCCCACATAAACCTTTCATGTGCAACAACTGCCATGCTTTATCAATCATAGAAAATTATCTCATCAAATCATTTTCAAAGAGTTAGAATATAAATATGAATTATTTGTTGTTAGCGAATAGAGATTAGGTACCAGTTTGCGCAGGGCGTTCTCTCTGTAGCGGTCATAAACATCAGTGTGTACAGGCGGCTGAAGGAGGTCAACATTGACCTCAGCATCTGGTCGTCTGCAATTCTCGCATCGCCAGCCCTAAGAAGACAGAGTTTGATTATACACCAAATCGAACCTCTACTACTAAAGGATAAAATTGTTAAGAAGGTAAATATGTGAGCTAATTCTACAATACTAAACGTTGTAGAATCTCACAAGCATAAAAGTTGTGGGCAAGTAATGACTCACCTGCTGTCCACCGTAGCATGTGCAGGTGCAAATGCTGCCGAGGTACTCTTTCTGCCACTCATCCCCTACTTTGTACATTTTTCCTTCATCATAACAAGTGGCTTCATCTACAAACGCAATTTTTGAAGAATTAAAACTCCACAACTGCTACTTATAGTTCCAATTTTTTACGGTACTGGCATTTTGCATTGCTAAGGTAACAAATAAAAGGTCAGACTTTGCTTGGCACGCTAATTTCTCACCACCATCTCAATACAGCTGCTTGATAAATTATATTGGCACGATGGTGAGAAATCACTGACCGAGTTAAACCCACTTACGTGGCTCGCACTTGAACTCTCCTTTCCCGTTGCCCAGGCAGGTGCAACTCATCATGTGGCCGTTTTCAGCTTGGCGATCCCACTTTTCCCCGATCCGATAGTTATGGAAGTTATCGTGACACCACTCTGTTCGATGTGTAAGAAAAGAGCATTGGTCAGACTACATTGTGCTTCAATATACACGCAAACCTTAAAGCCCAGTGACTGAGTTAGCTTTTTTTGACTTCTTAGACCATAAATTCATCCATCAAACATAAACTCAGTCATAAGATTTATAAATCCATGACTTTGGCATTCATACATTGTTGGAGTAGTAAGCTGGTCTCAGAGTTCTGCATCATCTGGTTAGAGGTTGACAATACAAATCTGAGACAAAAGTCACCTCTTTATTGACCATCATGTTTAGGAATAGATACAAACATGATGTAAGATATAGCATGGGCAAATAAACCTTTATTTTTGTTTATATGGTTTAGATATGGTTAAGTTTATTTCTTTCTGTCTGTTAAAATATTGCATTAAAGTGGTTTAATGGACAGAAATTGATACGGCTTAACCATAGCTGCCAATGCCAGTGTGAGGTGTAACGTTTATCATCACTCACTGGATGAATCACATCTGAAATGGCCACTGCCAAGGCCAAGACACCTGCACCAGAGTTTAAAGCCAGTCTCTGACATGCGCTCCCACTCAGCGCCCACCTCGTGGTAGGTGGCAGTGAAGGTGTCATAGCACACATCCCTGTCTATGGGCACTACACCAGCTCCTGGTTCTTGTCCTGGAACTAAAAAAATAAGCATATTTACATTAAGAAATGATCAGAAATTGAGTGATTATATTTGTTGACTAAGAAGACAGGTTTTTACCATTGTTGCCCACAGTCACAACATCTTCTAGAACTTTCTCCTTGTTCTCTCCATCGACAGACTCTACAACAATTTTATAGGAGGCACCAGAAGTAAGACCAATCAAAGTAGCGCTAGTAGATGTGCCAGGAAGATTCATCTGAAAAAGCCAAACACACAAGATATATTTTGCAGCCACATAAACTAAAATTAAGAAAGTCTAACAGATGTTAATGTAGCATATTTAATTAGAACTTTTGTATGTTGTATGTTTTTTATTTTACATGTTTAAGAATTCTGTTCTTTTTAGTCACTATATATGTAATTTATGCCTACCTGGAAGCTTTGCTCATCAATCTCTGTAAGAGGACTGCAGGACACCACAAATTCTGAGGCATGTGGCACTCCTGGCCATGTGATGGTGGTCTGTGTCTGGGCTTCTTGGGGCAGCTCTGTCTCATTAAAAGGGTTCTCAAAGGAGATTCCAGGCAATGTGCCCTCACTCACCCTCACCACTGGCACTCTGTGGCCATCTGGACCTGGCAGAGGAATGTAGACCAGTGGCTCACCGCGGTGTGGAGCCAGAGGCTGATGCTGCTCACGGTTGGCCAGACCCAGACTTTGGTACTCTGTGTACTCGTGTTGACCCTGCTGCCCAAACGTGTTATGTCGGTTTGGGCCCACCAGTTGGACATGATTGCTGTTCAAGTTCTCTTCATTAGGAACATCCAGTATGCCAGGCCTGGGCCTGTGTGACACTGGAAGCTGAGGGGAAAATTCTTCCACTTCTAGCAAAATAAAGAGACAGGAGTGAGCTTGAAGGTGCTGTAACATGTTATATCCTGCAGAGGGCCTTATAATACTAACAATAATGTATTGCTACAAAGAGACTTTAAGAATGTTATACTGTAAAGAAACCAACATATTTAAGAATAAGCATTGTCTTAGCAATGTGTACTTTGAATATTTCTGTCCTATCATTTGAAAAGTAGAATTTAAAATATATCAATGCTTGCTGAATATTATTCAATTAAAAAAAACAATAAATTCTTACGGGTTCTGGCTTTTCCCACAAGTGCAGTGCTTCTTTGTGCATTGTTTAGAGCAACTATTTTAATGATGTATTCAGTGTTTGGTTTTAAACCTGTAGGCAAAATAACATACAGCCTTTTAGTTTAGAAGTGACACAACATTAGACAGATAAATAAATAGATGGATAGACAGACAGACAGACAGACAGACAAATACCGGAAATAGTGGCAGATGTTCGGCCAGCAAGCGGTCTTGGAATAAGTTCTCTTGGGATGCCTTCAACTTCCTCGTAGGTGACGTAATATCCTGTAATTATGCTTTTTGGTGGTTCCCAGGAGAAGGAGATGGTGGTGGGAGTCAAGGAGGTAAAGCGGATATTTGCTGGTGGGCTAATTACTGGTTTAGCTGAGGATAGACAAACAAAAATTTTCAAGATCTAAAAAAATTCACCACTTACAAACTTATGGGAGTTTGCATTTTTAAAAAAATGGTTACCTGTGGTGGCTGCGATAGTGAATGGCTCACTGCGTGCATTTCCATTGAGAGTATAAATATTGATCTTGTAGGAGGTACCTGGCTGTAGGCCTGTATTTAAAATAAGGGTTTAATGCTTTGATAACTGAATAAGAAAATCTTTTGATTAGACACACAAACCAATAGGCTACAGTTGATAATAAATTAGTTAGACTTATTTAAGTACCATTGATGGTGTATGTGCGAGAGTCGGGTGGGATGGTCTTCAGAATAGGGTTGTGACCTCCGACAGTGGGCGTAGCCTCCACTAGGAAACCAGAAATGGCATCAGTCTTGGAGCGCCAGGTCAGTGTAACAGAGGTATCCTTCAAGTTGGAGATCCGAACACGACGAGGGGGGCTTATGTCTGCAAAAACAACATGGTTAGAGCCATATACATCCAGAGGTTTTTGGGTTAAAAAAGGGTCTAAAAAGGGTTATTGCTTACTGTCAGGAGTTATGATGTCTCCCTTGACTGGACGGCTGGTAAGAGAATTCTTTACAGCATAAAGCTCCACTTCATACTCTGTGGCAGGCTAGAAAGAAAAAACAGACAGAAAACAAATCATTCTGTAGATAACATTAAGTAACATACACACCCTGGTGCACTATGCAATTTTTTTCTTATACCATGTTTGAAATCATGTCTCACTCCCTAACTCTACAAACTGCAGTCTGTAGGCCTCCGTCTTTGATGTACCCACAGGCCTAAATAACACAGAAAGCAGTGTGTATGTGGTTTGCCTACATGAGCACATTACTGGGCCCAATCCAAGTGCAGGCCACAATCACTGCAAGTACCAAGGCTTCCATTACAATTTGGGTCAATGCTGTGGATTCTTCAAAACTTATGAAACCAAATTTTCGCAAAAAAAAAAAAATAACTACCCGCTAAAGTACAAAGCGGTATCATTTTGTTGCACGTCACTATATTTCAACACAAACTGCAAGCACAAATATTGTTTAAATGCAAGTATTTACATGATATCTAACTTTCCAAAAGATTACACAGTTGCCATTTTCAGATAGTTACCATGAGTCCAGTGGCATGGTACTGGGTGGAGTCAGGTGCAATGTTGACCTCTTTTGTAGGCCCATTCTTGTTCTTGGGTGTAATGGCAACACGGTAGCCAGTGAGCTGGACATTAGGTCCTGAATACCAGGACACGATAAAAGAGGTGGAGCCAACCTGAGAGAACTGGAGATTTGTAGGGCCAGGAATAGCTACAAGGAGAAAGTATCCATAACATTAAGAATATTCTATTTGCTTATTGGGACCACAGTTATGCATACATATTTGACAGCAGAAATATAAAATGTGTGTACCTGTGGTCTGGGTGCCAACCAATGGAGGACTGGGAGTGCGGTCATGAAGGGCAATGACTTTAACAGTGTACTCAGTGCCAGGTCGGAGCCCATGCAGCACTGCAGATTCGTCTGCACCATTTGGAGCAGGAAACAGCTCTCTCTCACCCTCTTCTGGGCTGGAGTACAACACTCTGTATGAGGTTACCTCTCCGTCTGGACTCTCCCAGGAAATCCGCAAAGACGCTGAGTCCACTTCAGTGAATGCCAAGTCCTTTGGTTTGTCCACAGCTAAAAGAAATCAGTCATTAATACATTACATACATTTCAATATACTGCCATGTTATGATTAATTATTTGTTATTTATACCGTATATATTCAGTTGCATAGACTTACTGGTAATTACAGTCTCCACCAGCGGAGGACTCTCTCCATCCTGTCCCAAAGCATAGACGCTGACTGTGTACTCTGCTGTGGGCATCAGTCCTGAGAATGTCATCTCTGTTTGGTCTTCAAAATAACAAAACAACTTAAATTAAAGACGTTATTTTTATTATTAAAATAATAAATAATAGATCACAGAATCTGCAAAACGATTAAGGCTTAATTTGTATTCAAATAACAAACAGCAACTTGAGTAAAGATTTAAGACTTTATTTAATGCTTAATCTTTAGCAAAACTATATGTTACCTGGAGCAACCACTTCAGAGAAAGAAGGTCCGCTGCCATTTCGAGGGGTTCCAGTGATGCGATATCCAGAGACGGGACCGGCTGCCGGTGTCCAGCGTACAGTGATGGTGCTGTCCTTTACATCAGTTACCTCCATCTCAGATGGCGATTCAATATCTGTAGAAACACAAACCACATCATTTTGTTATTCTTCATTCTTTTTCTGTCTGTCACATCACTACAAGCTTCCGTGCCTTCATGTAATCATTATGCTCTTCTACCACATTAGAACACTCCCCACATCATACAGAGGAACAAAAGTACAACGATGTACCTGTTTTGTGTGTGACATAGATAGGTGTGCTGGAGGCGGGGCTGTCTCCTCTGCCAGTCACAGCATACACAGTGACAGTGTAGTCAGTGCCCGGGCGCAGACCCTCGATAGTGGCAGTGGTCTGAGAGCCTGGGACAGTGAACTCTTTAGGAGAGCTGTGACCACCTGAGAAATACAAGATCAAGTTATAACACTAATGCAATAATGAGCTATTCTATTCATTATAAACAAATTGAGCCGCTGGCACATAACAGACTGAAGCAGAATAATAGTGAAATGATCAAAAAATAAGTAATGTTGCTGCAAATTAATCAAAAATGTCTCTATTTGCCCTTTAGGGTTCATCTACCTGACTCTCCATGTGTGATCCGGTAGTACCGTACGCTGACAGAGGGGGCATCCCAGCGAACAACGATACTGGTCGGTGTTGAAGAAGTGACCTCCAGATCGGTAGGGGCATCAGAGACTAGCAACAAGAGAGACTCCCAAGTTATATTAAATCTACTCGTATATTATGCAGCTGTGTTATTTTAGAATGTGAGCTTGTTAACATCCCAAATTCTGCTGCATACAGTTTGGGGTGTATAACTCAGCACATACCTACAGGCATATAGGTATTTCGCCAATAACATATGTACTGATATTATATGCAGCTAGTTTTGTGTGCATCAAAGACATACATGAACTAAGCATAAAAGAGGTTGTGATAATCAACAACAGTACAACAACCCTGTGATTACTTAAATAAGTTTAAGTTAAATACCTCAGCAAAGGGCTGTGAGGATTCATGAGTCAGTAAAAATAAACAATAGCTTACTGGTGGCCTGGGTTCCAGTAAGAGGCTGACTCTCGCGGTTCCCGCTTACAGCAAAGATGTTGACACTATACTCAGTCTCTGGGCTTAGTCCCATCAGTGTAAAATGGCTTCTGGAAGGTGGCAGCCTCTCCTCTTTAGAACGTCCTCCACTGGTCATCTGATAGTGAATACGGTAGCCAGAGATGCTGGCTTTAGGCGGCAGCCAGTGTATAGTGAAGGAGTTTGTGCCGATGTCAGAGAAAACCAGTTTAACAGGGGAATCCAGAACTGTTATAATAAAAAGACATTCAAATCAGATATTGTGGTCCATTATACAGAAATTTGTACAGGACAAAAAAATAAAACAGACATAATTTTATTAATAAATGAGAGACGATTTAACTCACTGGTTCTCTGAGTACTGATCGCAGGTGAGCTCTGCCTGTCTTCATAAACACAGAACACACTCACCATGTATTCAGTGTTGGGTATAAGATCTACAGATGAACAAGCGGACATAAAAGCACATGATTAGTGATCCCGCAGAGCCTTAAACCAACGCCACTGAATTTGGAATAAATGTTTTACGTACGGCGAAGGACGACCCTGTTGACATTTCCATCCACAACACGTTCAGTGTTGTCATTATCATCATCAACTGGGTGATAGTGGATGATGTAGCGGTCAATCTCATTAGGTTTGGGAACAACAGGGGCAGTCCAGCTTACGGTCATGTTGTCACCGTTGATATCACTAAACTTTAGGCCGGTTGGAGCTGGTACAGCTGAGGAAAAGAAAAGAGGTTAAAAAATTAGGTACCCACAGTGCTCTGTGCTCTTGGAACGTAGCCGACAGTCTGTCTAGACGCATTACATCTTTTAAAAGTTAAGGAGCTCAAGCCACTAACGACAAAAGGGGTCAGAAAATCAGCACCAGCTTGAGAGGGAGTGAGGATTTAAAAACCTTCAAACAGACTGCTGCCACATGGGTCTTACAAACTTTATATAGAGATTGAATGAGACAGAGCAAAAGTGAGAACTGAAGTCAAAACACAGATGCTTGCCTGCTCTTTAATAACACGCTATTCTCTGGACCCTGGCAAAAAAAAAAATCTGGCAACCACATGAAGCCAACACAAATAGTACACATGTACAGGATGTTTAACATGTGAAAATCTATCCTATGGGACGTTCACATATCGTGTCTTCTGTGTCCTGGAGTTATTTGAAGTGTAGACTCTTGCCAAGTGCGCTTTAATACAGAGCAATTTTTTTTCCAGATGAAAACATCTAAACTTTTCAGAAAGCCACCTCGAGTCACGTGACAAACACCAACCAATCAGCTGTCTTACTTTTTAAACCACAGAAACATCATCAGCAAAATGGAGGAGCAGCTCAGTAATGCGTTTATTTTTTTTTGTAAACTAATTTTGTAGTGTTACAGGTAGAAAATCCATTGAGGAATTTTCCTTGTTGGAATAAAGAGCACAGCTGATGATTAAAACGATATACGCTTTTGGAGTGGAAGCGATCAAGCACTTTATTATTTCATAAGTGCAGATAAAATGTTTGTAAGTGCACACTCACCTGTTTGCTGTGTGATGGTGGTGGGCACGCTCTCGCCATTCTCAGTTACGGTGATGATGCTTATGTCATAGTCGATACCAGGTTCCAAGCCATACACAGTGTAGGTGTCTCTGGTTGACTCCACAAAGTCCTCGAAAATGGGCACACTGTCACCCGCAGCCACCACCGTGATACGGTAACCAGTAATGGCAGTGGAGTTAATCGGACTCCATGTAAGGCCAATAGTGGAGTCAGTGATATTGACAAAGTGGAGGTCTGTTAGCTGGGGCACGTCTATGAGGTTAATTAAAGCAGGAACGGGATGCCAGAAGATGGAAAAAATTGCACAAAACAGAAGGCAAGAGTACAGAGTTAAATCAAACAAAGTCCTCATGGTTCAACATGTGCATAGAAACCTTGTGAACCATGGTAGAATAAAATATTAAGTGATTACACACTGAATATACTGTTCATTACAGAAACGCTTCCCATACATGTTAAGCTACATGTAATATTGGGGTCACATGCTATCCAAAAAGTGTTGTTTGTTTATTTTGACAACACTTTGTGCATAGCTATTGTGTTAATAAAGTTTTGTTAACGGGGCACACCACTTAAACCTGATTAACTTATTAAAAGTTATCAAATTTCAAGGTCAAACCAAGGTCCATTTTACTTAGTACACTCAACTGGGAACTGAGTATGTGATTTAGTTAGACAAAACCTAACAAAGTCGTTCTGTTCATACAATTGGCATTATAATCTGGAGGTAGATTACAATAATTACACACCTGGAGTGATTGTGCTGGAGATAGGCACGCTCTCCATGTTGTCCTTCACTGTAACTACACTGACGTTGTATTCCACTCCAGGGCTTAGGTTGTCCAGAGTGCATGAGGTCTGTCCTGCCCGCACAAACTCCTCTACGGAGTTACCCTGCTGACCGTTAGTGGGACTGCAAGTCACTCTGTAGCCTGTGATATCTATAGAACAAGAATGAACAAATTAAATGTTTGTGTGTTTTACAGACAATATATAAAACCTCACTGTTGATCCTTCTCTGGCTATGACTGGTTAATGCCGTCTTCAAAGCTACACCACAGCTTGATATTGCCGATCTTAGAAATATAATCAGGTAGATGCCACCGCGGTTTATGGCTAAGATTATAAAGAAATAAATGCACAATAATTCTAAGAAATAGTATTTAATTTACACAAAGTAAAACAACGCCTTCTTTACCCTTTCTAGTTTAAATTTTTCAGCATGATGTTTATTTCTGGACTGGCATCAAGGAGGGGGCAATTGTGCCCCCCAAAAAAGGTTGTTGTGCCCCTTACACAATTTTTAATTTTTTTTTAAATATGAAGAATAATAAAAAACTAATAAAACATTGAACGTTTTACAAAATGAGATACTACAGTTAATGTGTCTATTTTTTTAAAGATGTTTTTAGCCTTTATTGATAGGACAGAGGGATGAAATGGTGTAGATAGAGAGGAGGGAAAGGACTGGAAAGGACCCAAGCTGAATTTGAACCCGGGTTGCCAAAGCGCAACAACTTGTGCATGTGGTTGCCGACGCCTTAAACCACTACACCATGGCGCAGCCTGTATCATTTTCTTTTCCCATGCAAATAAAACAGTTTTTCTGATTGGTTGCGTTGCGTCCCATGTGTCATTACGTCGTATTTTGATGTATATGTTGTTTTGCCTTTTTTTAAAGGTAAGTTATGTGTTTATTAAAATTCAGTAAGAATAAGTGTGACTCTCGGCTATTCTAATGTTATCCCAGCATATAAATGTCAGTCTGTTTTGTTTTGGTTGGGATGTGATGGTGGTCATATTGATTAGTTTGTGATTTTCTTGTTCGCTATACAGGAAATGAGCTAACAGTCTTTACTGGTTGTATGAGTGTGCACTTGCATTGTATTGCTTGTTTTTATGAATTTTTTGACCCCCCTGTTAGTAATGGTCTTGTGCCAACTCTGGTTTTCTTGACTATAACTTATAAGCATGAATAAAGATGTAAAAAGTTTCGAGTGCTGACCTGGGGTTTTGGCTTCATTCCATTGGACTGTTAGCTCTCCAGTGTTTGGGTTGGTCTCCAAGTTGAGATCAGTGGGTGGGGATAGAGCTGAAAACAGAGATAATCAGTAAGATATGACTGCATCAGAGTCATGGGAAATAGCTTTACTTCAGCTGCTTTCAATATGCTGCAACACTTTCTCACAGTAAACAAAAGCTGAACAGGTTTTTTGTGGTCTTACGTGTGACAACACGGCGTGTGATGGGGTTGCCTTGCCCGTGGCCATTGATGACCGGCTGCACGCTGTAGGTGTACTCTACCCCAGGGGTCAGGCCTGAGATGTAAATGCTTCCTGATTCAGAGGTCACTTCCCTGGGGGCTTCTCCACCCTGGCTGGGCCTCACAGTTAGCTGAAGATAAAAAGTTCGGTGTTGGAAAGGAAGAATGGCTAAATATCTATGCACTTGACAGCAAAATGAGTTTTTGTCTGCATGTTTACAAATATTTAATGGAAAGTGGCAGCGCAGTGGGTAAAGTGAGGGACTGGTAATTGAAAGATTGGTTTGATTCCCAGCACCACCACCCCTGCTGGGCCCCTAAACCCCCAATCGCTAACTTGTCTAAAAGAGATAAATGTAAATTGCTATGGATAATGGTGTCTGCTAAATGCTGTAAATGTAAACTTAAGCTGGACAGCATCGAACACCAGATCCATTTAACACTACATTTGGGTCATTAAGTACAATCATGCATCTTTATAAAACCTTTTAAACCATCAGTAAACTTGTAAAATTTTATCTGTAAGATTGGATAAGATTTGCTTCTGACTATTTTTTAATTAATTAACTACAATTCTGGCAAACTGCTACCCCCATGCAGTTGTTTTTTTTAGCAGTTATCAGGTTAGTATGTACTTTTTATATGTGCATGGTTAGGTGAAAAATATGGGCGGCAGATGGTACCTTATATCCAATACTGGGAACGGGATTCCAGGAAATAACAATAGAGGTGTCTGTGACATCAGCCGTAAAACGAGGAGCATTTTTCATTGGCAAGGCTACCAGGCAGACAGAGAGAAGACATGTCAAGGTCTAAAAGAAATTCTCCCACATAATTACTAGTGATCAGAGGTGTTTATTCTGAAACTTACAGGTGCTGAAGGTCACTGTGGCTCCCTCACTGAGCACTTTGCCGTTCTCAGAATGCAGTGTGGCTGTGTATGATGTGTCTGGCTGAAGGTTCAAAAGTGTGTATTGTGTCAGGCGTCCTGGAAGGCGCAGCTGTTTAGGACTCGAGCCCTCTACAGTCAAGAAGAGTCTGTAACCGGTGACCTGAGCTCTGGGAGCTGACCAGATGATCAGAGCACTGTCCTCAGTCACATTGGACAAGTGGACGTTTTTGGGCGTGTCTGGCTCTATTTAGAAAAGCAAGAAACATGACATATGACTAATACTAGTGCTTTACTAAGCACAGGACAATATTTTAAATGCACTATCAGTTCTGGGGTACAGATTTATAGTACCATGTAGTAAATTTCCTGTCTTGGACATAAACGGTTTATTCCATTGTATTTCTTTTTTTACAAATGAATGCTAAAACAAAAGTGCTTAAGGTTTTGGAATGCATATACGTTTTATAATTATTATCTATGTGTGAAAACTTCATTACACAACGACACCTAGTGATCCCATCAAGCGCAAGTGGCATAAATCAGTTTCAGCACCAAACTTTACACTCCTTTGTCTGTATGTGTCAAAACCAGCACCGTGTTAGCTTTTTTGTCTACAAGGGTAATAGCAGCAATAAATCCACTTTGCTATTCTGCTATTTTGCAAGTACTTACTAGTGGCCTGCTCTCCCACCAGCGGCTCGCTCTCCTCACTATCCTTGATGGCGAAGATAAAGAAACGGTAAAGGGTTCCAGGCTTCAGTGGGGTGATTTCTGCATAGGTATTGTGCATGATGGGTAATGCCATCTGTTCCTCAAGAAGTCCATCAGCACCGACCTGTCCTAGTGACACACGGTACTCAGAAACATCAGGAGAAGCGGTCCAGATGATGGTAATCTTCGAGTCAGACACCTCAAAGAACTGCAGGTCAGTTGGAGATGGGATCTCTTCTGTTAGATAAACACATTATCTTAGAATTAAAAACTCTAAAGGACAAGGTAAACATGCTCCTTTGGTGTATTTTTTCCAGCAGAAAGAAACAGGATTTTTTAAAGGTTTTTCAAAGCACATCTAGATCTTTTAAACATTTAGAGAATTATGCGTAATTTTAGCCTACATTACACATCATCCAAACAAGGTTTAAACTTGTTTTAAACTGTAATTTTCATCCACTGAGACAAGAAAAGCTGTATTTACCAGCCTATAAAACTCTTCCTTTAGACAACCCATTGGTGTACAGGTTGCTCAAGGAAAAAGAAAATAGTCTGGCAATAGAGAGACCACAGTTGGTTTGTTTTAGTCCAGCTTAATATTTGACCAGACCTCCATTGCCACATGACAGTATTTTAAAGAAAGGTTCTTGGAGTGAGAGAAGCACATAAGCAAACTTAGCTTTAACATTAATCTAACATGAGAATTTGTTCTTAATGCAAAACAACATCTAAACTAAGGTTTATATCAAAATCTATATAAATTATTTGTGACATCAAAAGAATTTCAGAGAAATCCTTGTTTTTTTCAATTTCAATTCAAAGTATAGCAAAGAGTTTCTATAGAAATAAAGTTTCTTGCTTGGAACATTATGTAAAATCTTGTCAACTAATGAACAGTCCTGTTATTCATGTCATACTTTTCTTCTCTTAAATCTCAGTTTTCATCTATTATTGTCGGTATACCTAGCTCTGGTTCTCCGGCAGTGTTGACCTGCACGAACACAGGCTCACTCTCCAGATTCTCTTCTACAGCATAGATGCTGATGTTATATAGTTGGCCAGGTCGAAGGTCACTAAGAGTCACAGAGGTCTCTGTGTCGGGTAGGTTCAGCTCAGTGCTGCCAGAGCTCCCTTCAACAGATGGAGTGTAAACCACACGATAGCCTATGGGCATAGAATTAATGTCAGCACATTTTCTCCCCTTAGCATGGAGTACATTAATGAGGGTTTACAATAAAGACCAACAGACCTGTGATAGGAGCCAGAGGTTTAGACCATCTGACTGTGATAGAAGTCTCGTCTACATCCCCCACTTCGTGACCTGTAGGAGCATCAGGAGCTATAGAGGGAAAAGAAACATTTTAAGATTTGAGGTTCTACAGCATGTCTACATCTTTTATGAAGTTGGACCATTTTTGTATACCTGTAGTTTGTTATTTACCTGTAGTCTGGGAGGTGGTTAGGATCAGATTAGAGTCTCCCTCATCAGTTAGTTCATACACATTAACAGTGTATTTTCTGCCAGGTAAGAGTTCATTTAGATTCACAGAAGTAGCTGTTCGTGGAAGATCTGTAAACATAATACCAGCACATCGGAAACAGTGTTTTATTATATAATTTACAACACAACATCCCAAGGGCTTGAAATCCACTTTCTGATTTTTCACAGGGTATTTATTGTAGGAGGTACTTATTGTACTGTACTTAGTTGTGGGAAGTGGTAGCTCATGGTTAAGTTGTTGGACTACCAACCCGAGCATTGTGGGTTTAATTCCCAACTCCACCAAGTTACCACTTCTAGGCCCCCTCAATTGCTTAGTTGTATAAATGAGATAAATGTAAGTCGCTCTGGATACGGGTGTCTGCCAAATGCTGTTAATGTATTTCATTGTCTAATTTTATTTCTGCAGTTTGCAGTGCTATATATGTAATTTAACAAAGCTTCACTAAAAAACAAAAGCTTTTAATAATGCATTACCGTATAAAAACATACATAACGAAAAAACTATACAAATTCCAGGTCATCCTGCTTTCTGAACTTATATTTAATTTAAGTAGCTATATTTATTTGAGCAATTTTGCTGGTGTTCGGTAATCCTGCTTATCATGATGTAAGGCTGAAGAGCATTACCATTACCATATATCCATGTTTTCTTAAATTGAACTTTCAAGGATATTTAGTACAACTCAACTTCTTAATCTTTGAAAAAAGTGCTTTCAGTCTTTAAGTGAGGCTGTGGTAGCTCAGTGGTTAAGGAATGTTGTAACATCAAATCCCAGGACCATCAAGCTTCCACTGCTGGGTCATTAAGCAAGGCCCATATTCCTCAACTACTTTGAGGTAAAATTAGAAGAAACATACATTTCTCTACACAAGAGAAATCTGTCAAATGCCATAAATTCCATAAAAGCCAAATTAATATGCAAAATTCATAGAACAATTTACTGACCCAAAACCATGGGTTGCCCTTGCTGTCCTCCCTCCTCTGTGAGCTCATACTCCACTCTAAAACCAGACACAGTGTCAGAGGCAGACACCCAGGAGATGACAAAGCTGCTGGATGTGATCTCAGTCACAGACTCTGATGTGTCCACCACTGGAGGTGGAGGAGTTGTGTCTCCTTCAGCTGTAGCCACTGGGAGGAATACAGGCACATATAAGGGAGAGTATGAGATCTGAGAGATTTGTAAAAATTTCTTTTAATGTTTAACAAAACAAGATACTCACAAGAGCCATAGTTGGTTGTGAAGTCAAAGCGAGTGATCTCTCTGCGACCGAGTCTTAAAATGCTGATTAGCTGACCCTCATAGGTGATACCTGGCTTTAATCCAGCAATGGTGTACGAAGTAAGATGGCCTGGAAGGGTAACCTCCCTCCATGGATTACGAGTGTTTTTCTATTGAACAAAATATGTCTATTCAGCGTGCAGTATCTCAATAAAAGATATATTATAATGATTATACTATTTAACCCTTCAGAAATAAGGTTTAGACAATTTCAAATAAATAAATTACTGACCTCTCTCCACTTTAGGACATACTGGACAATATGAGCAGAAGGAGCGGCGTTCCACTGGATTGGGTGTGAATTGGGCTGGTTGCCAGCTTCTGTAATAATCACCTGTACTGGACGAGTTCCACCTAACAAAGAAGACAAGACTTTAGTTTTCTTTTCGCCTTTGAAGATCGCTTGAGATATACAGATCAGAAATTTATATCCAAAGTGAACATAAATATTTGTGTGTCTGTATATATATATATATATGAGATATATTGTATATGTACAAAAAGACACTAATGTTTGGAAATAAAACACACAAAGGACATGAACCACAGGTCACAACACGCTTGTGTATTTCTGCTACATGGGAACTTTGACACAGCTTTGCAAGATTCTTTTCTGAGGTTTTAGCGCTAACACATGGTTGATGCTGGTGTAATGCTACTAAAAAGCTCTTTTATATTTACTCAAGCAAAAAAGCTAAAAATAAAGACACAACCGTCTTCATTTAAAGAGATAGTTATTTACCTATGCTGAAATTTTGTTTCCATTACCCAAAGTCTGTCAGATGAAGTAATTTCCTGATGCCGTTTAATCCTGCTACACGTGGCATCATTGCTTCATTGGAGTTTGAAGAATCTGGTCTCCATTTTGCCCAATTACTGCTTTAAAAGTCCAATAACTAGCTGTTGTGTATACAGCAACATTTAAAGCACCTTCTGTGCAATGTTCCATCAGCAGGCTGGTCTGTCTTGTTCCAGTATTCTCACAGCTGTATGTCATTACGCAGAGCGATTGTTTTTAGGTCCTCAGCACTTAAAGCTCTCTACTGACCCCATCCACACCACACAGCAAGGAAACATTCCTGTCTTAATTAAATGTCATTTTTGTGGTCATGTATATTTTCAAGTGTGTGTCCACTCTCTTTACATTATAGACATATGTGTCTAGTAAAAGAGTAAAAGTAAAAGAGTAAAAGTTGCCATGTTGCAACTATTTCTGGTGTAAAATTTTAGATAGCTGACAACAGGGAACGACTTTCGCAGATGATGTACTGTTGTTACCAGCAGATAAATGTAAATTAGTTCTGACACTTTCTCAACAAAAACGTGGCAGACATTTCCTAAAGGCTGTAGCACTGCCAGGCAAACAAAGAATGAAAGAGCAATAGGGGGGTGAGTGAAAAGGTGATTGCATGGCTGTCTTTCTCCATCTACCAACTTCAAAGCCATGAAACAAACTACAGCGCAAAGCGTTGGCTTCAAACAACACCGTTAATAAAGACAAACATTTGTTCACGTCAGCGCAATTGCTCTAACTAACACATGCTGAAGATTTCTCAAACACCTGAAAAAGGAAATAAGCAGCAGTGTAGTCTGTCAACATCTGGAGCTCGTTGACTCTCAATTCAACCTCAGCCCAAGCTCAAAGGATCACTCACAGCACTGCTCAGCATGACCCATGTCTATGTGTGTAGTTACAGATGCTATGTTGAGTATCTTTTATAGAGATTAGCTTGACTCACCAAGGAAAGAGTGCTGGGGCTCACAGCTCACCTCTCCAAGCCCATTGCCATTGCAGTAACACTTATAACGCAGTCCATGGATGACTTTGTCCCATGACTCTCCGATCTGATAGAAAACTTTGGTGTCTGGCTCCTGGCACTGATCTGTAAAAGGATTGATGTTGAGCCATTTCCCAATTATTGAGATAACCATTTAGAAAGTGTTAGCAAATTTTGTGTATATCTAAAGTTGAAGTCTAACAAATAAAAGAATAATTTACAAATGCAATGTGATTTTCTTGCTTTATTTTTCTTATATTAACAATAACTGAATTTTTTTCTTAACAAAACATATAGTGGAGTAGTTTTTATATAACATCAACAAAGCAACAATCTACCCTTTCCCATGTAATATGTGTAATGAGATATACTAAAACTGATTGATGTTATTATAATAACACCAGCTTATTATTTTATTCATCTTCTATTCCCTAATTTGGGGTCACAAGGATTTGCTGAACTCTATCTCAGCCATCTCTAAAAGGGCGAAAGGCAGGAGAGGTACACCCTGGACAGGTTGCCACTCCTGCCATTTATTTGTTTATTCTAAATTTTACGATTTTACGATTTTATTTTGCTTGTTCTAGGTTACTGCGGTAAACTCACCAATTGCATCGCACTTCCAGCGTCCACGGCCTTGTCCAAAACAGGTGCAGTTCATCATGTAACCCTCATCATGACGTTTAGTGAAAGTTTGATTCACCTCATAAGTCAGGCCATCCACAATGCACTGATCTGATAGAGACATGAGCATTAGTAGCACACTGATATTCAATTAATTCATATTTAGTTTAAACTGGCTGGATTCATCGAAGAACACTTTCTGTAAAATTCACAACACTTACAATTCTACACTTTTACTTTTCCGGGAAGACCTCACCTTTAAGCTGTGAGTAGGCGATGCAGCTCCACTCCCCTCGTCCATTACCTACACAAGTGCAGCGCATCATGTGACCCAAAACATCATGGCGTTTATCCCACTGATCTCCCACACGGTACATTACTCCCTCGCTTGTGGTGCAAACCTCCTCATGGGCTAAAAGGGCAAGACATCATGAGTAATTATTTTGTCCAGAAACTGCTATACAGAAACTTAACCTTTAAGTCTTGAAAGGACCTGAAAAAGGAATCATTAACAATCTTAAGCCAAAAATAACTTTTTTTTTCTAAAAAAAAATTATGCCTAAATTAACAATTACACTGAGCAAACAAATACTCAATCTAGCTTTACAAACAATCGTGATTGCTTTATAAAGCCTTGATTTAAAAAAATATGCTCACTGTTAAGAGTTAAAATTTAAGAAAATGTGGTGGTGTTGGTGGTGGGGGTGGGGGTGGGCAGGTTGGCTAAGTAAACCAAGGCTAAGAGGAGAAAGGGAGCTTAAGGAGGAGCTCACAGATCTGAAAGCAGCTGCCCTGGAGTTTAGCCAACTCTTTAATGCTTCACTAGCAGCCAGGCCCCTTCATCTGGACACCAGTTTAGCTGCAAGGCCACCACTATCCTATTCTCTCAAAGCTTCTCCAGCCTTAGAGTTTCTTTTATTTATTCTCTGGCTTAATTACTCTTAAAGTGACTTTTTGTACTCTTAATAGTGGCTTGTAAACTTGCCAGTCATTTGTAAATGCTCTCAGATGGTGCACAGTAATAGCGCGTTACAAAATTATTAAGGACTATAAAAAATAATATTTTAACTACATACAATTTCGTTTTTAGTGTTTTGTAATCAATGTTGACTAATGTCTATGCTGTACTGAGTAACGAAAAGAATTCACCTCACCCTGGAGCCTTTTATGTGTATACAAAGCACCAAACCCCTATCAATAAATCTTACTATTAGCAAAAGTCTGTGAGATCCTGCTTGGCTCCACTTAATTAGCCCTTAAAAGTTGTAAACAACCATCAAAGTCCTAATTCCCAGTCAGAGCAGTGTGTATGTAAATGTGACTAGATAGGTGTTGACTAAATCTTTGTTGCTGGTGGGACACTTATCTCTTATTTGGCCTCCTCCCATCATTAGAGATTAAGGTTTTAATTATCAGATAACACATATTATGCAATTAACCTTATCTATTCAATCTCATCAATCAAGACAAAGATTCGTTACGAGCGGCACATCCATACTCTTAGGACCAAATCAGGATTTTAGGAAAACTAAAATAGATGTATAAGATTTAAAGACATTATCCTGATCCTCACTATCTGGATACCTATACTTCCTTTAACTGTTAACTTCTAAACATTGCCAACATTGGGAAACTGGAAATAAGATTTTCTCTGCTCTTACCAGCCATTGGGCAGAAGCCAAATTGCTTCTCTCCATCAAAATTATATGTGGTGCCACACCACTTCATGCCATCCCTGCGTCCATCAGCTGTGCAGTCTGTGTAATTACGGCCATTATAAAGGAAAGGGAAGTGGCACAGTGCGCCATTGGAGTTTCCTCCTCTAGTCGTAACCAACACTGCAAAACCAGCAACAGACAACAAGATTTGTACCTGATGATTGTACCCTTAATGCTGAAATCGAACCAATAGCTGGTTCATTGCGAACATTCACCCACCATTTTTTTCCGTGCAGAAAGAGTACTGGTGATCTTTTTCAAAATCAGAAGTGGTACTGCACCAAAGCTGCCCATCAACACGCCCCTCTGAGGTACATGAGTAGAAGGTCTTGCCCATAGATACAAATGGGAAAACACATGGTTGGCCATTTGAGTTGCCACCATAAACTTGAGAATTACCCTCTATAAACAAAAAGACAATAAAAAAAACTATTTGTTAATCGTTCATCCATTTTCAAATTCAGTGCATGAGCTCCTGTTGTTTCTTTAGGGCAGAAAAATTAAGTAACAAAAACTGACCCCACTCTGTACAGCTGATGCCATTTCCCAGGCAGGTACACAACATCTGCTTGCTCCCCTGAGTCTTGACCCAGCGCATTCCCAAAGTATAGGACACACCTGAGTCTGTTACACAAGTGCCCTCAACAGGGGTTATGGGAAGGGGCACTGCTTGGAACACAGCCGGCTGCACGTTGGTGATCACGCGAGAACCAGATCCTACAATAGCCAAGAAAAGAAGATTGGCACATGTGATTGGGTGCAATTATTTTGCCTTGCTGTCTCAGCTGAGTAAAAGTTACAGTTTGAGATATTATACTGCAGGTTTCATGGCTTTGTATATTCAAACACAACTGTATATGTTGATTGCACACAAAATAATCAATTCATTTCAGAAAGCTGGCTTAGTCTTACCAAGGCCAGTGGTGTGCAGGGACGCATGCCTCTCACATTTCCACTCTCCACGGCCATTACCAGTGCACAAACACTGCAAGATGTGTCCATGAGCATCTGTCTTTGTCCAAGTATCCCCAATGCGGTAAGACATACGTATGTCCTGGTCGTTGCAGCGGTCTAGGAATACCAACAAGGTTAATGTTTTTCTTTAGCATTAATTGCTCCCTTTTTAGCTGTAATACGCTTAATTATCTTATTAAGAGGCAGTGAGAGTGGTTTAGAGCATTAGAGCAAAATTAAGGGGTGTTAAATAGTAATATAGTAATATAGTAATATAGAGGTTTTCTTACTTCTAGATGTGCAAGTGATGCGTCCACTTCCTTCCCCAAGACAGGTGCAGTCAACAATCATCCAGCCCTGGTAGGGTTTCTCCCAGGTTTCCCCTACTGTGTATGAGGTTCCAGCGGCATTATCATAACAGCGCTCCGCTAACAGGGAAAGAAAGATGATTAATATTTATCCTGCTACGCCAGCATATTTTCTAATCTGATCTTTGTGATATCTCACCAACAGGTTTGCAGGTCCATTCCCCTTTTCCGTTTCCCAAACAGACACACTCTAGCATGTAATCTCCAGTGTCATGAGGTCTCATCCAAGTGTCCCCAATCTTATATGATTGCCCTCCTTCATGGCAGCGGTCTACGAGGGCAAAAAAAAAAAACAAGTTAGGGCACTAAGACAATATGATATTGCATATGATTAAACAAAGATTTACCTACTTGCAATAGTGCAGCTGATTTTGCCTCTGCCAGAGCCAATGCATGTGCAGTCCCAGATCATCCCATCCTTTGGTCGTTCATAGGTCTCTCCCACGCGGTATGAGCGAGAATTTACTTTGTCATAACAAGTCTCCTCAGCTAAAGTAAAAATAAATCACGTCATCATTTGACATTGACTTGGTGCACAGTACAACATTCTACTGCACAACAACAACAACAACAACAACAACAACAACAACAAAAGGAAACTTACCCTCAGGCTTTGATTTACACTTAATACCAGCCACTCCATGGCAAGTACAGAGAAGTACAGTTCCCAGATATGTACGTTCCCACTGCTCTCCAACTCCATAAAACTGACCATACTCAACACAACCATCTGGATGGAGAAATATAGCAGAAATAAAGCCAGAAAACCTTTTACATTTGTTAACCACACACAGACAGGAAACAAAGCCACCCTGTTCCTCCATATCAAGTCTCATCTTTCACCAGTCTGTTTATTAATAATTTTTTCGAGTCACTTTACCAGCAGTGCCCCTGACTACCTAACTACCGTTTAGCTTTTTCAACTAAAAGTCAAGTCTATGTTTGAGTGACCCTTTTGACTCTTTCTCTCTTTCTTAACGAGGCACGTTCGACTGCATAGCAATTTACAGCAGTTAATAGCAGCTTAAAAACGGAAGTTGAGACATCAAAGTCTGTATAGAACTGAATCTTAATTAAAAGATAGTTGTTGCTTGTTACAGCATGTTTCCAGTGATTAAAGTTTTTGATTTTCACTGCTGGCAGCCCTTTCACAAGCTGTCAGTTTCTCTAATAAATATACTATCTAAAGTAATGGACTATAAGGTAGGGGTTAAAACAAAAGCTGGTTCTGTGCATTAAAAACAACTAACTTTAGTTCCTTCAATTCATCATAAGACATTTTTAGCAAGACATTTTTATTAGGTTATATTTTCTGGACAAATAAAAAACCTGAACACATCCCACCCTTACCAAAGTTCTGAAATACATGCACACAATTTACAGAAATATCTGGAATTCATATAGCTCTTATGTAGCAAATGAATAAATAAATAAATAAATAAATAAATAATAACCCATTACGCATAAGGTATAAGGGCATGTGTAAATAGTTCCAATCAAAGCAAAACATTTATTCTAAAAACACCAGGAGTCAAACACCGGTCTAATCAAAACCAGCTAATCAATCAGACAGCTAATCTACAGCACGACTAACCTTGAGAAGATGATCCGGAGCGCTCCTGCGCCTGCCTTCTGCTTTTCCGTGCGCTTTTGGGCATGCAGAGCACAGCGCCGGAAAACAGTAACACCACCAGCGCCGTGGCCACACAGCCACCAGACATATTCACGGTATAAGTGGAAAAACACCAGCAAAAAAAACCCAAAACCTTCTCTGATGTAGATGAGACTTGAGAGAGGTAGAGAGCTGCTGCAGCTGTCTCCAAAATGCTGCTCAAGTATCCCGCTCCTCCTACTGGCGCACCTCTGCACACAACTTTCAGCTGAGAGCGGTTTTATTTGCGCTCCACATTCCACGGGAGGAGCCAAAACACACACGCACGCACACTTTAGGGTGGATGACAACGAGTCATGCTTTTAAGTAACATCTCCAAAAAAAGTAGGTTTATAAGCAGTTTAACTGATTTAAGCACAGCAGTTAACAACAGTGTAAAAGATGAATCACATTAATTAAAAAAAAAAGGTGGTGAAATTCTCCCAGGGGCAAATTAAGGATTATTTTGGTGTAGCAAACAGGAACTGGGCCATCAAAGGTTATAAAGGCCAGGATCTAGAATTTTCCTTGCAAAAATGAATTACTACATAATACTCAAAAGGTTTGGTCAAAATACTTACAGCACTTTAGTGATCATTGAAATAATGTGCCTTATTGGTTAGCACTCTTCGATTCCCGGACAGGAGAGTTCCTGTGTGAAGTTTACATGTTCGCCCTGTGCTTGCGTGGGTTTACTCCGGGTTCTCCGGTTTCCTCCCACAGTCCAAAACCATGTATGTTAGATTGATTAATATTTCTAAATTGCCCATAGGAGTGAGTGTGAATGTGGCGGCCCTGTGATGGACTGGCGACCTGTCCAGGGTGTACCCCTCCTGCCTTTCACTCTTTCAGAGACGACTGGGATAGACTCCAGCAGATTCCTGTGACCCCGAATTAGGGAATAAGCGGGGCGGGTATAGAAGATGAATGAATGAATAATTTGTATGAAAAAAGTAATAAATCTTTTTTGAATGTCAGTGTCGTTGAGGTCAGAATGGCAATTTGATTGTTAAAATTTCAAAGATGGTAACTAGCACTGGTCTGTCTCTGGGCATGCAAGTACTCCTAAGCTGAACTGATTTATTATTAAAATAATATATAAAACGTTGTAACTGAGCCTCATCTTGATGGATTTCCTTTTTTATGGCATTGTAATGCTAAACCTATTCATGATATTTTGATAGTGCTGTCTAAGTTTTACTATACAACAGTCGGACATGCTAAGGCTGGTGCCAGCTACACTGTTCTAACATTACACCGCTAGCGGGTAAAAAGTAATAAGAAAAGATTGATTTGACATGAGTGTTAAAACATCATACATTTCAAATTAAATATAAATAAAAGAAAGAGTGGAAAGAAAAAAACAAGTATTTTTAGAAACGCTTACAGTCCAAGGAAACTGCAAAAAATTTATAATACATTATACTTTGGGTTATCCTAACAGATGTTTAGGTCCATTATCCTTTCCCACATACGATATATCAAGTCTTACAAAAAACATTAAAGCAAAATCACATTTAGATAAATTACACCTAAACTGCAATCAAGCTAAAGTCCTGCAGGGAATTTCGACCGAACAATGCTCACATTATGTCTCCTAAGGCAAAATTAATATAAAAAGTTAAAAAAAAAGCAGCCATGCCAAATAGGCTGCAATTATTATAAGTGTCATGCATTTCGCAATAGTTAAAAAGTCGCTCCTTAGAAGAGCAGTCAGATTCTTGAAATTGTAGAAGTTGTAGCCTTAAGCGAGATTTATTCTGTATAGAAAGCTTTTATGAGAGACTGAGAACATGGACGTGTGTTAGACTGCTCCCTGATGATGAGGCCTCCCTTCCTGACACTCATCTGAAACTAATTAGGTAAAGCAAGACATGGAATTGCATCTGGAAGTGGCTAGATAAAGTCAATCTGACATAATTATTACTCTTTTAGAGGGACTCGAAAGATAGAGAGAAAAAAAGAGAGAAAAACTTTTGCAGAAATCAGATTAACCATCCCCAGGTGACAAGTTTGGCCGAAGTAGCGGTAAAGATTATTGTGTGCATTAAAACTTAATCATATAATAGTTTTTTATTTTAATTGCTTTCTTGTAGTTTAGGAGAAAGAGAATTAAAGCACCACAGAGCGTCTCAGCTGGGTGCAGCTTGGCTGAGTGCTTCTGTGTCTGCGTCTGTCTCTTATCTCTAAGTTTATCTCCAGGGCAGCCAATAGGGGCCACTCCTGATATCAGCACCCTTTCATTTAAAAACTGAGCCACTCTGTCTTTTAATGAACATGACTCTGTTCAGTCATTCACCTTGTATTTCATTAAAAAATGACATGGAAAGTTTTACCACTTACAATCAAACACACATCATGGCCCACGCTAACCCTAGACACAGTACACATGATGACATCACATTGATCTTTCTACAACATGTGATTCAGAAAGCTGTCTCAGGACCAGCTGTTGATTTTGAGTCAGATTTCTCTCTACAACCCCCTCCCCTCCCCCCTTTTCACCTTTTCTAAGGGGTGTGTTAATCCATTTAGGTGCTAATACACAAAAGTCCTATTTTATTGCTTCGTTGTTGGTTCCTCAGGGTAATTTTTTTTTTAAAAAAAAGCTTGGCTATATTTACAATTAATACCTTCTCAAATAAACCCAAAATTTGCTCTTGTTTCCAAACAAAATAATTAACTCATTGGTTAATTTACCCATTCTGTCATCTCATACTCATGGCTCTCCCTTCAAGACACAATGATTCATGTGTATCTTAGTGGTTTTTCAGTATGTTATTTTCTTGCCACAGTCTATGTTCTTTTAATGAATCAGTGTTGCATTACTTAAATCAGAGTTGTTTATCCACAGCACTTGGTAAGAGCTAAGACATCCGGTTCTCAGTCATCACTTTTCGCCTAAATCACCAAAGGAAGTGGGTGGCATTAACACTCATTATCACTTTTCCCGTAGGGGGACATTCGGTGGTAGAGGACTAGAAATGGAAGAAGTATGCTCAGTATGGTCTACTTAGTCAAAAAAAGTTAAAGCCAAAACCTTGAGTGATTCCTGGAACTAAAAAAATAATCTGGTCTTTGTGGCAAAGCACGCCATATGAAGTCTGGTGCTTAAACTTTACTATGAGTCACTATGATAGAGATACTTGCTTTTGTTGTTTTTTTCCATGCACAGCAGTCTTAGAGTAGTGAAAGATATACAGTAAATGAACCACAATTGTTATTTTGCTATCCAGCTTAAAAGAAAACTACGAGTAAAGTGGTATTTGATGTATACATATAAATCTATATAATCTTATAAAAGCAGCACAATGCAAAGAAGTAAGTGACTTGGCTAGAGTCTGTAGAAATCTCTCCACTATTTAAGACCATGACATCATCATCCCAGAGGAGAGGGGAGGGGTGCAGCTGCAACCCCCATCAGTTTCAAACCAGACCGTACTGAAAATCAAAACTCAGCACGAATTCATCCTGCAGTCGTCTGACCTGGAATTCAACCTTAGTCCACTGTCGCCACACTGGTTCTTTTTCTGCTTTAGTTTTATATATTTTATATAAATATATATATATATATATATATATATATATAGAACCAAAACACACCACCCCCAAGCTATATATATATATATATATATATCGATATATATATATATATATATATATATATATATATTATAATTTCCAAAATTCTTTAATCTAGTAATGAATCCATGGAGTTGAGAAGGGTTTGAATGGTATGCTTGAATTGAGGAAATACTTTCAGAATAGCAGGAAGAGGTTTGGTTCTAATAAAACTTCTTTTACTAAACCAGAAATAAAAAATGAATTAATTAGATAATTTAAGTAAATATTTTTTACATTTACAGCATTTGGTTGTCACTCTTATATCCAGAGCGACTTACTCTATCTAATCTCTTTCATACATCAATTGGGGGTTAGGGGCCTTGCTCAGGGCACAGCAGTGGCAAATTGATAGGACTGGAAACCAAACCCTGATCTTCCAATTAGCGGTCCAACACCTTAACCACTGAGCTACCACTGAGCTACCACTTTCCCCCCTGGGCTGACTAAATTACATAACGTTTTAGCTATTTTAACTTGTTCTTAGACAACATTCTTATTAATAAAAATGTGAATACCACTACTGGAGTACTAACACTAACCGAACATCATGTCCAGCATTCTGAAAGCTCTGGATCTACCAGATCCCTGAACACAATAAAGCAGTTACTTATGTTGTGTATGGGTTTTTGTTAACCAATACAGTCTTGTTGTTGTAGCTGCAAATACATTATTAAAAGTGTTGGTTGCGGGTGGATGTGTGGACCACATGCAAAACTTGGGCACATGCAAAGCGTTAGTGTAATGTTTGAAAATTAAAGCCAGCTCTCTTTGTGATTCTAATTACACAGACCCTTTACATTTTTTTTTGCATAATGAAGATTCTCCTGAGATTATAACACTGTTAAGACAGGATTTTGGATTAAATTAGTGTAAACATCACTTCTGAAATTTGGTTAAATGCAGAATTTCTTTGTATGTATAACTGTATAGATGGAAGGAAGCAGGGGAAAAGGGGCAAAGAGAGGGAATATCTGCACAGCTGTCTCTTTCCTAGTCAATCCAGAAGTGGATGAAACTCTTATCTTCAAACATCTTTATAAATACATTGCTAGAAATGTTAGTTTATATTAAAAGTCAATCACAAATAACTTTATTAATATCAATTAAGGCCACATAAAATCTATCTGTGTGCAAAAGTAAAGTTTCTAACTTCATCAGTATGTTAATCCATTCTTCCTTCATTCCCCTTTGGCAGTGCTATAAATTATTCTTGAGAATTACTATTTCCATGTGATGACTGCTTCAAATGGGGGAGGATGGTATCCATAGTTACACCAAAACACATGGAGAGAATTCCTAAGATGTGAGTGTATAGCAGCCAGCATGAAAGTGTTGAGTCACAGAAGTCGATTTTTATTTGTGGTTCTATTTGTCATTAGAAGGAAACCCTGAGTTATCATGCACCTCTCTAATGCAAAAATGCATAGAAACCACAGAGTGACGATTTGCACCTATGTATTTTTACAATCTAGTCTACAGAACATTGCTGTCTGTGTACAAGTGTACAAAATAATTGGAACAGTCCACAATCAGAAGAAATATATAATTTAGAAAAGAAGGAGCTATATTTGGTATTCATATGGTGTTCATATTCCTCATATTGAAGTGATGTGCATGTCTAAACCCTGACATCGGAGTTTTGCCAAAATCAATATATCAGTGGTGTGGACAAACTAAAAAAGTGTGTTTTGCAACAGTGGAAATGTGTGCTAAGGACAGGGAGTGGGCGGAGGCTTAAATGCAGTCCAAATGCAGGCTAAGTTAATCCAGCCGGTCCCCTCCTGAGGTGATAAGGGAAGCGATTATCAGTGTGGATAGAGGGGCTCTCACTGCTGATCTCTATCTCTGTAATGCTCAAAACACCCACCCACCCCACATCCGCTTCATAGAGCTGTACGGATGGTAGCTCCTCTCTCTTTTCCATTAGTTAAATGTTATTACCAGATATCCTCAGTGACTCACCTATAAAGTTAGTGAAAGGCTGTGTAATGAGAAAAGTACACAAAAAAAACAAAATGAAAAATCCAGAATGGACAAAATCTGATGTTAATCTGAATGTATTCATTTTGCACTGGACTACTAGCTATTTTTTCCTAGTTTTTAAATTTAGATCAAATTTCTTCAGGGTAAGAAAAGAGATACTTGTCTAACCCTAACCAAAGATAATTGAATTTTGTGTTCATCTAATTATATTATATACCGAAGCTAAAACGTATGAGCACATAACCCCAGTCCTAGTTTCACTACGCTGA
Source organism: Bagarius yarrelli (assembly GCA_005784505.1). Classification (NCBI taxonomy): domain Eukaryota; kingdom Metazoa; phylum Chordata; class Actinopteri; order Siluriformes; family Sisoridae; genus Bagarius; species Bagarius yarrelli. The sequence goes on from VCAZ01000023.1 coordinate 1,652,671, forward strand.
CTCTCTGTCCGCTCCAGGATTGATTTAAAAAAGTTTATTGTTTGTTTTTTAAATAGATTGTCACCTGCTTATTTATCAGACCTTTTACATGTCCACACTCCTGTTAAAGTGGTGGCTCAAATGGTTAAGGCGCTGAGTTGTTGATCTGAAGACCCGGATTCAAGCCCCACCACCGCCAGCCTGAGTTGTTGATCTGAAGACCAAGAGGACAAGGATTCAAGCTCCAGCACTGCCAACCAGCCACTGTTGGGTACTTAAGCAGGACCTTTAACCCTTCCTGCTATAGGTGTATCCTAGCTGACCCTTTTTGTCATTTGAGATGTACTTAATATATCAATATCAATATATCTCTGCTGTATAAGTGAAAAGTAAAAATCCCTGCACTTATTTATACAGCTCTTATTGTTGAATACCTTAAAATTGAATACAATAGCCTGAAATTCTAAAAGTGGAATAAGTACATGTCTGTTTCTTTACAAACAAAAAGGCTTCTCTGTGGTGAAAGTCTTTTTGTTTGCTGGCGTCTCTCTGGAGATTTTTTCAATTTAAAGGGTTTTTTTTTTTTGGAGAGAACTTTAAATACATGCTGCTTGTTTCTTTTCTCTAATGACTGGATGACTAAAAGACATGTGAGCTGAATGAGAATACAAACCACATACACCAAGTTCTCATAAAAATTTAAGTGTAGATGCATCACAATCATAAAAAACAAATACGACATGCAAGCATAATATCATTTAAAATGTATGTTGCCTTTGGGTCCCATTTGAAACGTTTTTGTCTTATAATTATGGTTTGATTTTTATGTTAAGTTGCTTGAAGTTAACCCATAATTGTAATTACTTTTTTTATCATTCTTTATATAACAGTTTATTTGGGAGAACAAACAGTTGAATTGTTAAAAGGTTGATGGGAAGTTAATATAAGGGTTTAATTTCCTTTTTAAAATGAGTATATTTGCTTTTTTGAAAAATACTACAAGTAATTTTTTGCTGGAAATCATCAGAAATCGCCGTAGACTGAAGAGTAAGAAGTATAGTAGTACAGGAGAGTATAGTACGAGCAGTTTTTTAATTTGTTCTGACAATAATGGAAAGTTAATTTCTCAACATAGGCTTACACTTAGAGCTCAGACCAGACAAGAAGTGTTTTAGAATTTTTAAAAATAACAATAAATATTAAAACTAGCATTATTGAACAAAAAAAATCCAATATTATTTTATATGCTCTGTAAATAAAAACCACTCCAGCAGCCGCAAAACAGGAGATAATTAGAGCAGAATAAAATGTACTATTTTAACCACTCCATTGTCTTTATGCCACTGCTTTTCTATGAGCAAACTATGAGCAAATACTTAGCTTTTCCAGAATGTCTATGGTTTATGCAGCCACACCAGTGTGCACTATCGTGACCAAGCAAAAAGGAAAACATAGAAATATATTTTTGTTCCCACCCTGCTTCTAAAAATTCACACAGGTCCATTTTTTTTCCATCAATGCTGACCCCTCTCAGCAGCACAACATGAACAGACAAACTGCCTCATATATGTTCGGGCAGTATAGTTTTTATAAACACTATAAGAGACAAATGCTTGTTTGTAACAAGTGGAATGCAAGTGCACTTCCCAGTGTATGAATGAATTGTCAGTGAGTTACTTGGCAGTGGCTTTATTATAATCAAAATGATTCTGGGGGGAAACGGCAAACCCGTAGCCAGATTTCTTCCACTGTCTTTGTGTGAGAGCTTTAGAACCAGATCCAACATGTCTTTTTACTCATGTGTCTGCATAGTAGGCCCTATAAAAACACATTCCTCTTTAATATGGAACCATCACTTGATATCACATATATATATATATATATATAGAGAGAGAGAGAGAGAGAGAGAAAGGTGGGACTGGAAAGGACCCAAGCCAGAATCAAACCTGGGTTGAAACTGCACATGTGGGTGCTGGCGCCCTAACCCACTACACCACGGCGCCGGCCAAAAATTTTTATATTTTGCATCATGCTGTGTGTATACGTTTTATCACCAAACACTTGAAGGAAACCAATCGGGGCTTAAATTGTAATTTGCAAGGTAAGGAACACTAGCCTTTCATGTGTTATTTAGTCTTTTATTATTCACATAATGTCTAATAGTTGTGGAAAGCTGTGGTCCAGTGTAAACCCTTTATAAAACACAGTTTATGTTCGAAACTCTTCATGTATACTTATATATACAGAACAAAATAATAACCAGTTCGAATTTGTATTAGTATTCGAGTATACAAGAAAAGATGTGGTGCGGTTTATAGCATGTATTTCCACAGTATGTCCAGTAATATCTTATACTGGAAAAGAGAACAAAAAAAGATTTCCATAGAAGCCAGTTCATTTACAGGTCAAAAACATATATCAGTGACTTGCAACATTTTAAATATTTGTTATAATTTGAGCACTAAAAATACTTAATGGGTAATAACTGCCCCTTAAATAACCCAAAACAGATCAAATGACCTCCTGTGATGCCATCATGCTGTGAAATAAGGTACCATAGAGGGTTTGATGAAGAAGATGAAGAAGACTGTGTCTCTGCATTCCTGCCACCTCACACTAATCCACTAAAGACTGTAATCTAAACATTAAAGCAGCCATTCCGTTCACGTAGCCCACCTCTTTGACAATGCTCACTATTGTTGAAAAGGAATCTTACTGAAAGATATAATTCTCTAAAATACCTTAGAATTATTGTTGCTGCTATGCGAGACACTTTTTGTTTAAATCATTATTTCAGCAAAATGTTTAAACACTCACGGGCCATGAATCAGATATATAGGTTTTAACCTTCTTCAGTCTGCAGTCTCCGAATGGAGAAAACGTGTTTATGCTTTTCATATAGTCACATAATCCACATCTTAAATAACCAGATGTGCAAATATGCAGGTTCATTTCTGTAATGAAAAGTGTCACGATTATTTACTACATTTACTACAAGATGTAACTTTTGGGAGTAAAGTTATTTAAAAAAAAGAGAATACCCAGTTTAGCTTTTGGGTAAATATGTAAGTTGTCTTGTGCTAGTGTATATAATAATATTGTCTTGTAATAATATGATGTATAACTAAACTGCACATTAATGAAGATCACTGTTATGTATTTATTTGTTTATTAGCACAGCGTTAGAAAGGAAAAAAGCTTCACTGCACCATGGCACAACTTCTACAAAGCTCTGAAACTGTAATGAAAGAATAACACCATTTATTTAACAGATATTTCTTTAGTTGGTATTTTAATGATGGTTATTAAGAGTATCAATGCAGATTTCTTTGTTTGTGTTTAGTCAGAATCTATTTACTGCGAAGGCTATGGCATAAGACTTACATTATTTTTATCCGAATATAATTATTTAGTATGCCTTCATACCAGTGGATATGTAAGAATCTTTTTTGGTGTCACAACCATCAGGATAGGACCGTCATTATGTGATAAAGATGAACAGTAAGAGACTTATATAGTCTTTAAATTGGAACAAACTGCACCAGCAATAATATAGTGTAATAAATACATTTTGACAGAAATTTAGTATAATTGGCTACTGTTTAATATAGAGAAAGTTCTAATTTTATTTTTCACAAACATTATTATACACAGTAAAACATACAGTAAAATTTTCTTTAAAACTCTGAAAAAGGGATTAAAAAAATAGAATATTAATAAAAACTAAATAAATAAGTAAATACAATATACAGAAATATACCGTGTGTATTGATCAGTGGATAAAGCGACTGGGATGTGCCATTATACTGTATAAGGTCAAGCGTTTGTGGACACCACACCAGCACAACCATATGTGTGTCCTCTCTAAACTGTTGCCACAAAGTTGGAAGCACACAGTAATTTGTTTGTTAAAGCATTACATCATCCCTTCACTGAAACTAGCAGGCCACACACGCTGTTCCAGCATGACAATGCCCCTGACATTGTCATCCCTTGGTTTTGTACAGAACCCTGCCCTCAACCCAAACTTTTAATACAGTATAAACTGGAATGCCGACTGTTCCTCAGACCTCCTCAACCAACATTAGCGTCTGAACTTACTGATATTATTTTAGCTGATAATAATCACCACAGCTAAAATAATCACATCATCTAAACATCTAAAAGAAAGCCTATCCAAAAGTGTGGAGGCTATTATAGCAGTAAGAGTGGAATTAGATCTGGAAAAAAACACAAATGGATGAGATGATCCCGAGGTGTCCCAGTGCTTTTTTCCAAACAGCGTAGCTTTGCAACCTACAATCATACGTTTTCGGTTAGGAACTTCACTGTTACTTTCACTGCAACTATTTAGGTATATATTTTGTATAAGCTGTGTAGCCTTAAACAAGAAATCTTGTCTAAGTTAATTTAGTTAATATTCTGTATGTCAATGAATTGAATGTTAACAGGTTTTAATATTTATAGCAAAAACCTCAAAACATGCATATATCATGCAGCTGAATCGAGTAAATGAGCTGCAGTCTGTTACTTGCATGGTATGGTCTTGATGTCTTAATATAACGCAGTAGACTTGTTCTTGTTCTTACATGCATATCTTTTCTGTGGTTAGTAATCATAAGAGGAAGCACTTTCTGAATCCCATCCCCTTGGCATTTTTGGCACATCCATGTTCACCACCCTTTTAGACAAAGTTGCCTCCATGACTGCTTCTGTCGTGCTTGAGAGCAATAAGAAATCTCTGGAGGACGGACTCATCAAAGGCAGCAGGGATTTCCCGTCCCACTTTATCTGCTGGACCAATTCCTGTAGTTAGACACAAACCCAGCTGATTTACAGTCGAATATCTGTCTGATCATTGCTGGCCCATAGAGTAAACCTTGAACTTAAGAAAGGACCCATTTAAATCAGATTTATATGCTGTTCATTTATACGTAAAATGATACTGATAGTGTTTTTTATGGTTGTAGTTTGGAATGAATTTCAAAGTAGAAAATCACAGAATTAGTTCCTTAGTTTAGACTATTACCTGCTTTTCTGATCAAAGAAACCTGTAAATATAATCATATTAATAAATTGGTAAGTGATATTCTGCTGAAATTGCTGCTTTATGTGCTAACTATCATATAACTTTACAGCTTATTAGGAAATTCTCGAACACTTTTAGCTGTTTTAAGCCCACCAAGCATGCTCCTTCCAGTCAGCGGAGTTCCCCAGCATCTAAAGTATTATAGTGGAGGAGGGGATATCTGAGGGCAGCGGCTAAACAAAACATTTGCACACTACCCCTATATCCTGTGCAGGAAGCCCCATGCAATGTAAAAGATATAATTGAGCTTATCTAAAAAACACACCACATCAGAGAAACTTAACTGAATATTATCACGGAATGAAAAAAGTGACTTTTTAAATATTATTTTTCATGCTTTCCATTTCTTTTCATGTTCTTTATTCTCCGTCCTCATGTTTTTATTCCCCACTTGCTGTGCAGAGAGGAAAAGCGTCAGCATTCTGATGTGACAAATTAGCGTCTGGATGCTTTCTCAAAGCCAACATGTTGATACACTGGCATTTAGGAGTCCCACATGGACACTCTAGTCAAAGGAGCCTTTGTGAGAGTAACGCTATACATTAAGCGTTATTAATGTGTCATCTAATACAAGCTCAAGCTTAGTGCCTCAGGGAACTTTCTCAGTTAGTGCATGTTTTTTTGTTTTTAGTTGACGGCAGATGAGGAAGTGTGTGTCGTACAGTTTACAGTGTAATGTAAATTATATATTTTTATTCATTATTAATATGACCTTTATTTTGCCACATATACTTTTTACAGCAGAGTGAAATTTGTTTCTTCGCATATCCCATCTTAGTAAGTTGGGGTCAAAGCGCACGGTCAGCTATAATACAGCGCCCTGCGATTTTGTTCAAGGACCCAACAGTGGCTGGCTGGCTGGCTGGCTGGGGGTGGTGGTGGCTGGACGTCAGATCAACAACTTAGTGCCTTAACCATTGGAGCCACCACTGCCCCTGGTGCATTGATTGACACATCGAATACTTCTACAATATCTAAGACAATATACTTTTCTGTACCAAGTAATAATAAAGCAATTTCCTTATAATGTAAAAAAATATATAAATCTATGACTGTTATGTGTAAAAATCTTAAAATATATATTTTTTTAATCCAACTTTGAAATACAATAAAAGTAAAATCAGCTTACAAATAGTTAAATATTTAACAATCTTTTGTTAAATAAGACATTAAACACATCTCTAAATGTACACTAAATACAGATTGAAAGTTCAATTTGCAAATACCCCAGCACATAATAAGAAAAAGCCTTGAAAAAATGTCTTAAATAAATATTTACTGATGTCCCAAACTGCCCTTTAAATGTCTATTTAAAGTAATTTAAGGACATATTCATGAACCATGGAGACAGAAGAAAGGTTAATACACTGCAAACTACAACCAAAGTTAAATATGAATCATCCCTTGGGATAAAGAAGCAGGAAGCTCTCAAGACGTAAACCTTGTGACTTTTCCACAGTTTAACAAATTTCAACATTATTTATGAAATCAGGTGAATCACACAGAATAAAACACCCACACACACGGTCACACTAATGTATAGCCAAGTTTTAAATGAAGTTGCACATAGTGATGTGAAGAGTGTAGGCCTAAGCTTTGACCCCTGCGGTCAATGATGACGTGATGATAAAGTCTGCCTAAAACTACATGAGTAAGTTACTTTTGTGCCTCCAATCTGAGAAACTCTCCAGGGTGTGTTTGACCTCTGGTCTTCTAAAAGATGTTTCAAACATGTGGTTAGCACTGTTGCCTCACAGCAAGAAGGCTCGGGTTCGATTCCCAGACAGGGTTCTTTTTATGTGGAGTTAGCATGTTCTTCCCATGCTTGGGTTTACTCCGGGTTCTCAGGTTTCCTTCAAAAACATGTATGTTAGATTGATTGGTGTTTCTAAATTGCCCATAGTAGTAATTGTGAGTGTGTGTAGCCCTGTGATGGACTGCTGATCTGTCCAGGATGTCCCCCTCCTGCCTTTCGCACCTTTTAGAGACAGCTGGGATAGACTCCAGCAGATCCCTGTGACCCCAAATTAGGGAATAAGTGGATAAATGAATGTATACTTAGTGAAAGGAAAAAGAGCTTTGTCTTAATACTTTTAATGTATGAGGGAAACAACAAAACTTGACTCCATATTTGACCTTTGACATCTATATGTTGAAAGCATAAGTCACAACTAATGCATCAACAGATGTGTGTTTTCTACATGAGCTGATTCACCTTAAAAGGGAACTGAGGAACTCAAACGCATTTTTTGCATTGTCCAATTTACTGAAAAATAATGCCTTATTAGTCACGCTACCAGACGGAGCTTTACGTCAGACATGCTTTACTTCAGTACTTTATTCTTTTACAGTTTGGGGGTTGAAATTAAGGAGTTGCTGACAGTCTTAAAGCAGGCAGAAAATAGCAGGGATCAGTATGTAGACATGTAGTGCAGAGGCAGAGAACAGCATGCAAATCGTCCTTACCAGACCACCTCAATGCCAACCCCCACAGTGAACAGAAGGTATGCTGATTAATGTACACCACACACACAGACAGAAAGAGAGAGAAAAAGCCATTATTAATGGACCCTATAGGTGATATGCATTTTCTAAAGTCATTTTTAACCCACAAGGTCATAAAATCACATATAAATATAAGACTGGCCGTCTGAGAGAAAATTTGCTGCTTATGCTATCCCATGTGTACATGTCGCAGCCACAGCAACAAATCATCGTCTTTGTTATTTCGGATAAGAGCCTATTCCCCAGTGCACTGCCAGCCTGTGTGTGTGTTTGTGTGTGTATATGCACATTTATATATCTGTGTTATATATGTAGACATTCCAGGTATTACCCTGCTTCATTACTGCTGTACTTCCACACAAGGATGACAAAATGTGTGTTTAAAGATGAAAGACAAGGCTGATAATTTTTTTAGTTTTATACTACAATTTGCCTTTGCAGAAAGAAAATCAGCAGTCGGAATCCTGCATTAATATTAAAATAGATGCATGCGAGCCTGATTAATGGCACAGACGGAGTCACTAATGGATTACACATAAACTGCGTGATAAATGAAATAAAGTCAGGGCTGGTTTCTTTCGGAGATAGATGGAAAAGTGGAAAAGCAAAGACTGAGAAACAGAAAGTTACAATATGTGTAATAAAAAGTATGTTATTCCAACCAGGCTGCATAATTTATTCCGACTGGGACCCTAATCTGACTATGGAAGTTTCCCATGATCACATTTGGATGTGAAAGAGAAAAAGAGAAACAGAGAGAGAGAGAGAGAGAGAGAGAGAGAGAGAGAGAGAGAGAGAGAGAGAGAGAGAGAGAGAGATTGTAAAAAAACACTCTGGGCATGTATTGCTTTGTTTAGTTATGGATATTCTGCGCTCTCAGGCAAAAGAATCCCATCAAAAGACAGATATTTGGCCATCCGTGGTGCCTTCTTTTTGTGCAAAGCTCTCAGTGTGTCTGCGTGAGTCAGTCAGCCGTACCGTAAATAATGGTTTCTTCAGGCTCATATTCCATTGCCTCAGAAGGGGAGGGGGAAATGAAACCGATCACAATAGGGTTGGCTTTGTGTCAAATCAAGTCTTAAAGTGTATGTAAAATTTCACAGAAGTTGCGAAAATTGAAAGTTTTATACTTTCCATTCTGTTGGAATGCTTATGTGTTTCCAAAAAGACAAGAATGGGCAACAATGGAATAGTTTTTTATGAAACGGACACAGACCAAAAAAAAAAAATTCTTATTAGCGAAATAATATTAAAGAAAAAGAAGCAAGAAATTGTGCTTTATTGTACACATATTAGTGACAAATATTTTAAAAGGATGTTAGATTTTGAGTCAGCGAGAGGCCCATTTTTGCGATAGTGATAATAGATCACTTGCTTATCAACTTAAGTTATAGTTCTATAACTATAACTATAATATTCTGGAACTTTCATTTCATACTGCATTTGTTTGCATCCATCTATTTGTTTAATATTAACGGCTTTGTGTTTGCCTGCCAGTGTGTGTGTCTTCTTTTATATCACCCAACAATTGACAGCACCTTTGAAAAGAGACACTAAAAGACAGCAAATTAACGTCAAGTACTTCCAGAGGACAGAACTGACAGGAACAACAAATCTATACTTTCCTATTAATAGTTGTAAAATATAAAAACTGTTTGACTCAATTCATATTTACAGCATTTGGCAGATAGCCTCATCTAAAGCATCTTATTTATCTCTTTTATACATCTGAGCAATTAGGGGTTAAGAGCCATGCTCAGGGGCCCAACAGTGGCAAACCGGTGGTGCTGGAAATTTAACACAGATCTTTCGATTAGCAGTCCAACACATTTACATTTACAGCATTTGGCAGATGCGCTTATCCAGAGTGACTTACATTTATCTCATTTATAGCAAATGAGCAATTGGGGGTGAAGGGCCTTGCTCAGGAGTGGTGGCTTGGTGGAGCTGGGAATCGAACCCACAATCTTCAGATTGGTAATCCAACACCTTAACCATGAGCCACCACGTCCCCAACACCTTAACTTAACTACCCCTAGGGTTTAATGATATAAAACATATAACATTTAAGCAGTTAAAGTGTAGGTCTCAAATCAATGCAGGTGAATGCACAAACAAACCGACAGGACAAATGGATGGATGCACATTTCAAAAACCTGTTGATTCCACCAGCTGCTGGAAATCACATATAATAAACATAAAAACAAATAAACTGCAAGCATATGAAACAGCACATATAATAAAATTAATTTGCTATTATGACTTCAGTATTTTAAATTTTGGCTCCAGTATCTAACACATGCAGGCAACTCAGTAACCTTAAATCAGACGCTCTGACAAAGCTAATTAGTACAGTGTGTATCTACATACCGAAGGTATTACTAACCAAACAGTGTCATCTGTTTAAATAAGGCAGTAGAATAATTAATCTCTATGTTGATCCCCACAGTTATCAGCTGAAACTGTCTGACTGATCCAAGGACAGTTGATGGATTTCTACAATAATATATTATAATATATACTGGCTATATAATGCAAATACTACAACTATTACACCATAATAACTGCCTTAACTACCACTTGTAGATTATAACTAAACTTGTTTTTTAGGAAACAGGGATTTTTCCAACAAATAGGGAGATCCCTATTTATCAATAATTTTCCTTTCCTTTGCTTTTGCTGAAATTTTTTTTTAAGAGATGTATTTCTTAATTTTACAAAGCTGCTCTCGGGTTACAGTAAGATTTCTGCCACACACACACCCACACATACAGCCCTATTGACAAACTGCTCTATATACACATATGTATTTTTTTCATAATGATCAGATGTTTGCTCAAATGTATTCCTGATATAAATAAATAAATAAATAAATGCATACATAAATAAATAAATGAAGTTATCTGAAATGATTTTTAAGAGATACTTTTTATTTTACAAAGCTGCTCTCGGGTTACAGTAAGATTTCAAAAATTCTTTTGTTTTGTAACATTGGAAGCTGTTAAGAGTGCATAGTTGGATATTTTTTTTTGAGGTTACAACTGTTATATTGACTTATTTAGATTCTGCTCTGAATTAACAGTTGTAACTTAAACGGTGGTATCCTTGGTTATAGGATGAAAAACATCCGTAACCTAAGTATGATCTTTGGGGAAAAAGCACTGACCACAAGGGTCATGACTGTATGAATCTCATACCCATGCAGTGTATGAGGTTCTTCTTTTTCCCCTCCCCTTCTGCTCTGCCTGGCTATTACAACCAGCACAGCTGCCTGAGCAACAAGGGTGTGTTCATTTTTTCCTTCACAGACAAACACACATGCACAGCAGGCGTATGGTTGAGCTTAGTGCTTCAGCATATTTGTGCATTTCACAGTAATATGTATTTATAGTCTGAATAAAACTGAGCTGTGGCTTGTGGTGTAGCTGAAAAACACAGTGCGGAGCATCTGAAAAGAAGGACAACTTTCTACTGCTTTATTCTGACTGGCACATGTTACATCTGCTTCCATTAATATCACAAAGTGTCAACAAACTGCAGCCATGGAGATGTGAAAAGACAGACGTGTGATACGCAAACCTCTGATGTCATCACGACTAAATTTAAGAGCCCTTTCTGCTGTGGTCAGCATTAATGTGTATAGAGGAAGGAAGTTTTCTGTAATGGATACAGCAAGGGTGAGCTTACTGTGTGAAATGAATGACGGTGTCAAACCCTTGGTCATACCGTATACCGTAAAGTGTTCAAAATATATTCGAGTAAAATAAATAAACTGAGGAATGTCGAGTTTTTGTCGAGTTTTCGAAAAGGGGCCAAGTTATGTTTTGATAGCCTTAGGAAGATGATGGTAAAGTGTGAGTCATAGTCTGGTACGGCAAATGTTTGAGATAGCGGTCTTTATGAAGTAAATCCAGGTGTGTGTGTCACAGCCCTTACCTGTTTAATGGAGGCTGTGACACATGTGGCTGGATTTACTTCTGTCTGCCTTGACAGGTAACCATTATAGATACACGACAGCTTAAAATCTAAACACACTTTTACATACATTAAAGCAAAAAAAAGCTTGATGTTTTAACTCTTTTGTAAACAGAGAATAGCACTGATCTTGGTTTTTGGTTGTAGTCTTGACTCTAAAGGCGAAGGGGGCATATCTTTGCTGTATGCTGATATTAATATACTGTACATGTTCAGTAAGCAGGCACTTTAATGTAAATTGATGAATCGTCATATAAAAATAATTGATTATAGGGATTACACACGTGCCTCAGGCCAGCGGTTATAAATACTTCCCTTGTAGAACCAGGATTACATACGTAACCTGAAGAAGTTCTCTTTATATATTTATATATTGCTACATATGCCACTACTGAGCTGCCAGTGATCCAGACCCTATCACCACTCTGGACCTGTCTGACCCTTCTATGTGACCTGCCTCCGGTTGATGATCGTAACATCACCATGATGACTGAGGATGCTTCCACATAGCCATGAAGACGCTCCAGCTGTTTTCTGAGGACTTATGACTTTATTTGTCTACACACACACACAGTGTGACTGCATAATTACGGCTACCTGTTTTCACCTGAATGAGGATGGGTTCTGTGTTGAGTCTGACTCCTTTCAAGGTTTCTTCCTATTCCGTCTCAGGGAGTTCTTCCTTGCTATCGTCGGCCTCGGCTTGGTCATTAGGGACAATCGGACAAACTGATACTGGTTTCATTCGCATTTTATAATTTCTTTGGTTGTGTACAGCTGCTTTGTGACAATGACCATTGTAAAAAGCGCTATACAAATAAAATTAAACTGAGCTAAATTGAATTTACATGTTGAGATTTATGGTTCTCTCATAACCACCTACCATTTCTATTCACTGTGGTTACTCAGTAATCCATAGTAGTTATTAAAACACACACTTTAAATGAATAACAGAAAAGGAAACAGAAGGTTTGATGGTGAAGTAATTCGAACAAATGACCCTAAATCTTTCAGTGGCATAAAGCTGGCTAATGAATACAGTATGTCTGTAAGATTAGCTCTTACATATTAACACGCTTTACAGCAATCATTTACTCCCACCAGGACATTGTTTAATCTTTGCATTTGTTAAATATCCATTTGTTTTATCAATGAAGTCATTTGTGTAGACCATCTGTGCTATGTATGCTGTCCATGGGCAGGACAGTCAGACATTAGATTGTATAACAAATTCTTCGAGATTATTTATAATTTAACAGATTAAGGAGTTTTGAAAGTACTGTAAAATGTTTTAAAATAGTATAAAATAATTGTTTTAAGCTCTTGTTCTGAAATATCTGGAGCTTAGGTCCACTTTGGCCTTGGTCCATGCTGCTTTTTATATATTCGCAAAGAATTCTGTCTGGACTTCAGCATGACAAAGCTATGACCTCATAAAGAAAACAATCAGCAAACAGAAACAGATTTTAGATGTTTGCAGCATCTTTTTATTTATCCTTTTCTGACTTACTCATGTAGGATATAAATTATTGTGTCCGTTATCTAGCAAGCTTCAGATGCACTGCTTAGTTGCTGGAATTTAAAAAGATTTTGCCCCCTTTTTCTCTTGCGATAAACACAAGCTGGGGTAGCTTATCTGTTTTAAAGGATAAGAGATGGCAACCTGTGCTCTTAACTAACCATCTATGCCTCGTTAGTGCTCTAATGATTAGTGATGTCATGCTGTTGATTATCCACCAAAATTGGAGCTATAGTCAAAATAACACTTTTAAATAATTATAAAGCCTTAAGGCTAAAGTCTTTAATTTTATCTGCAAGAGGTCAGATTAGGTAACGGTGTAGGTTTTCATTCCAACCCCTATACCCCCTGCTAGTGGTCGGTATTTTTTTGCCTGTAATCAACCTTTTTGTGTGTAGCCCTTGACTGAATTAAACACAACTGTGCCTTATTTTATGAATATGTTGATCTGTCATTCATTTTCTGGTTCGATTTCCAGTGAGGGGTCTTTCTGTGTGGAGTGTGCATGATCTCCCTGTGCTTGCTTGGATTTACTCTGGGTACTCTGGTTTTCTTCCACAGTCCTAAAACATGTATGTCAGGTTTATTGGTAATTCTAAATTGCCCATAGGAGTGGGTGTGAGTGTGTGTGTGGCCCTGCGATGGACTGGCGACCTGTCCAGGGTTTACCCCTCCTGCCTTTCACTCTTTCAGAGACGGCTGGGATAGACTCCAGCAGATCCCTGTAACCCCGAATTAGGGAAAAAGTGGGTACAGAAGATGAATAAATGAATGATTGATCCTTGAAAGCATTTTCATTGGCTCATTTAATGTCTGTCAATCTGTCTGTTCTGGGACCCCAACCTGGAATAATAACAATGCCTATTAGATCACAATGTGCGAGTGCTTTAACATACTATATATGTACTGTAACACAGGGTGTTTCCAAAAAGGGTTTGATTTTTAGAGCCTGTAATTATGCAACGCAAATTAAAAGGATGAAGTACAACTATAACTATAATAGCTTTGTTTTTAAGGCACTTCTTCTATGTGTTTTTTTCTGAATTATCATTGTGAGATATAGTTTAAGATTTAACAAACATTACAATATTTACAGCAACTGAAGAAAGCTACTATAAACTACTGTACAGTGTAAAAAAATACATGCTAGACTAACACTTTCCATCAAGGAGATGTCTTTATGGGCAAATCGATTGTATCTTAATCCAATCACATATTTACAATAGTTTCAGTTGATGAAATGCCAACCTGAAATCTGCACTGGTGATCCAAAATTCTCTTAACATTGAAGCAAAGCAGACCACTGAAATGGTCATATATTACTGTCAGTTACACCCTTAAGGCCAAACACAACAACCCTTTACCTATTTTAGTGTCCTGAAATCCTAAACCTTTGCTCATGAATATGGGCCATGAAGAAGAAAAAGAAGGAATTAAACTTGGAAATAAATAATTTTACAGCTTACTCTTTAATCCTTCACATGATGTCCAGGAAGTTTTACTGCTTTGTAAACATAGCACACTCACATTGATTTAGTTAAGTGTTTTTTTAGAAGGAAATCTCTTTAAATTTAATTTAAAGCCCTGAGCGAACAGCTTACAGAGTTACGGTGTCTGAGCTCATTTTACACTTAATGCTAAACTAAAAGGGCTGAGATAGTCTGGGTTTTTTATCTGATCTGGATGAGCACCAGATAACTCTGGTCTTTCCTTAGTCAGCATATCAGTGATAGATCCACTATGACTGTGTCTCATCTAGGGTTTACCCTTACGTCTGTGTTGTACAGACAGCTTTCAAATCCACCATGAGCTAAAACAGCATAATGCACTTACCAAAGAAAGATGAACAAATATAGAAAATATATATTACTTTTATATGTCATAATTGCCTATTAGACTGTAGGAATCTCCTGCCTATTAGAACACACTGTCTAACCAAAGTGCAAATTTTATTCTAAACCTTAAATATTCATTCATCCATTCATTGTCTATACCTACTAATTCCTAATTAGGGGGATCTGCTGGAGTCTATCCCAGCTGTCACTGGGTAGAAGTCAGGGGTACACCCTGGACAGGTCGCCAGTCCATCACAAGACCACATACAGACTAACAACCACACACACTCACACCTATGGGCAATCTAGAATCACTGATCAACCTAACATACATGTGGGTTAGGGTTAGGGTTGTAGGACTGTGAAAGGATACTGGAGGAAACCTACACAAGCACAGGGAGAACATACAAACTTTACACAAAAAGACCCATAACAGGGATACAAACCTGAGATATATTTGACTAATTTCTTTACATAAAGAAAACATAAAAAAACAGAACATTAAAAAAACAAACTAAACTATAAATGCAAAAGTATGCATTCAAAAATATTATTACAATTTGCTAATATTAGTGAGGAGCTTTTAAATTTTATTAAAATTCCCTTACAGTTCTGGAAGTTATGTGCTTATTATTTTCATTCACGCAATCCCAATTATAGTCTAGACTTTATCCAGATCCGCACCCGTCTCGTTATATGTAGTAGATTTAAAAAAAAAACTGTTATGGATGTATAATAGACACAGGACAGGCATCAGTAATCCTGCTGGATTAGATGTAGATCAGACTTTTTGAAAAATATCTGTGCAACCACAATGAATGTGCAAAATGTAAATTATACTGTTTTTAACAGAAGGTGTTTTTTTTCACCCGAGACTAACAGGAACTGGTAATGGAATGAATGAAACTGTTAACGGAAAAATCTAAGCAAAATAAAAATGCATAAGGCCAGAGTTCACTAAAACTACCACTACTACCAAATGCTAATACTCCATAACATATTTATGGATTTCATACTTTAAACCTTTAAGATAATAACGATATTTCCGTTACTAGTAGCTTTCATAGCACAAACAAACACACAAACGCTCAGGGTTGCCTCTGATGACAGATTACACATTTTTTTTTTAGCTTGGATTGCTTTCTGTTTTAGCTATTTGAGACTTACCAGGATTGATCAACTGAATATTACCTTAAATGCATGTATGCGTGTTTAGATCATTTTAAAAAGTCATGAGATGACAGATTACACAGTGTTTACCATAAATACAGCTGTCATACAACTATTTTTTCTGCTTCTTGCCATATACAACATGTCAGACAGGGCAGATAAGATATGATATACGTTATTGTCCCCTCAGGGTTTTTTTTTTTCTTGTATCATGATAACAACATACAATTATATGTCTGAGGGTCGACAGTAAACTTTCCAAAAAAGTCCTTCAGCCTGACATATGTGATTCTTTATAGATGATATATTTACTATAGCAATTGGACAGGTTTAGTGTAATCTTGGTCTGCTTGGTGACTTAGATTTTCTCATTTCCAGTAGTCCCTAGTATACTGGGCTAAGATGCACCTAAGAAGCTTTGACCTATGACATTAGATGTGTCAACATTAGATATGTCAACAGCATTGTTATTTTTTTATCTTTAAATAGACATGCTATAAATCCATGCTTTTAGTCTTATTTTATTACATTTATTAGTATCTAAATGAGAAGTGGTAGCACAGTGGTTAAGGTGTTGGACTGCTAATTGGATGATCATGGTTTGATTTCCAGCACAACCAAATTGCTGGGCCCCTGAGCAAGGCCCTTAACCTTCAATTGCTCAGCTGTATAGAAGAAATAATTATAAGTCTCTCTGGAAAATATAAGTCGCTCTGCCAAATGCCATAAATGTTAATGTAAAGATTGAAATTGACCATCTAAATGATGCAGTGTTTAACTTAAACACCTTTTTGCAGACTCTGCAATGATGCAGATATGGACAAACCACAATAGTTTAAGATCTAAACCCTCATTCAAAGGCAAAAATCCGACTTTGCAGACAGACCAGACAGCTTGATGCCTACTGATAAGCATAATAAAAAAAAACGAAAACAGTCTGAGAGGTTTTCTAGGTGAATTGCACCTTGGTGACAGATACGGTGCAGCTGTAGCAATTGGTTTAGGTGTAGAGGCTGTTCAGATTGGAGGATTGATTACAGCTTCTTTTGTCTTTTCTAACTAGAGATAAACTCAAGCTGTAACACTTCTTTATGAGTTTTATATCCGTTTCAGTATAAAATACCACAGGGGCCTGAATAAATAAAAAAAAAGTTGTTCTAAAGAAAGTAAGAAAGGATAAAAAAATAGTCGGGAACTTAGTTTTCCTCAGCAGCATCTAACCTACTTTAGTATGACCAAAACCGTGTGCAGTAATAATGCATTACAGCTTCTCCCAGTACTGCACAGATGAGGTGAAGGATGACGACCCGCATTTCCAAAAGATGACGTCAACCTCGCACACTTGTGCTCATTCTCCATCAGTCAAAGGCATATATTTCCAACAGCGTCTGAAAGGTAGTGACAATCCAGCCAGCCCATTTTCTCCAAACACACTCATATTGCACACACTCTCTCTTTCTCTCTCTCTCTCTCTCTCTCTCTCTTTCTCTCTTTTTTTCTCTCTTTCTCTTTAAGCATAATGAGAACAAGATGCAGGTTTTTGCCTTCAACAGAAAGAGGAGAGCCAAGCTCACAGAGCCTGCAAGTGACTAAACTTCTTCCCCCCATTTTTCCCCTTTCTTTTTTTCCTTTTGCACATCTGTTTCTAGCTTCTTGGAGAAGGCCTTGGAGAGAACCGTATGTAGGTCAGTGCGTGCAACTAAAATCCTGGCCATGCTCATATATCCAGAAAGTAACCATTAAGGAGACAAAAAGTACAAAACACACCTCTGTATTAAAGATTTAACTTAGTTTAGGTCTTCTATTACTAAGTGACATTTTTAGAACTAATTAAAAGATACAAAAGCCATATAAGCTGAAAAAGTAGGAAAATACTGACACCTGGTGGTAACAATGACAAACTATGACAATTGCGCTCAGTTATATACATAAATTAATTAAAGCTAAATTTTAGTAAATCCATTAACAATATTCTGTAATTGAGTTTTTCTTATACTGTAAAGCAGCTCAGAAACTTTTGACCTTGAACCATTTTGGCCAGTGTTTCATGAACACCGATCTACCATTCTATAAATGTATGAATGTAAATTTACTTTTACATTTACAGCATTTATCCATATCTCTTTATACAACTGAGCAATTAAGGGTTTAACAGTGGTGGCTTGGTGGAGCTGGAAATCGAACCCACAACTGTCAGGTAGGAAGTTCAACACCTTAACCATGAGCCACCACATATGTGAGTGCATATCATATACACAATCAGTGGTTTAATTTTATTTTATGGTACATATGTTAGCAGTTAAAATTTATTGACATTTAATTTAGTGATGATTATTATTCGTTGCTATGCAGGTACATACCGTAAGAAATAGAAAAATAGAAAAAAGAAGGTTCTCTGTTGAGCAACAATTCTTAATCTCAATGTTATTCTCACCGTTTGGTTCTGGACTATTTTTCCTCAGTAAATCTAACTAAGTCTTCTGTCTCATTTTATCTGCCATAAAAAGGAAAAAAAACAAGTTTACAAAATATGACTAATTTCCCTTAATGGGAGATTTTTAGCTCTTCTGAATTCATAAATTGAGTTTTTATTACAGCACAAAGGATTCAAAAATGTTTTTATATGCTCTTTATGACATATTAGGTCAAACTCCTGGCTTTTGGTGTGTTGAGAACTAAGTGTTTCCATGGAGTGGTAAAACTCATATTCACACCCCATGAAAAACAAAAAATGTTTATTTTTAATTTTATTTTGCTTGCCTTTTTTCAGATTTTACTGGTTTTTTTTTTTTTTTTTTAAAGTAAGTAGTCTAACTTTAATAGACATTAAAGATTATTTGGTGCAGTGGGTGACACTGCTTCCTGACAGATTAAAGATCCCCGGTTCAGTACTGAGCTTAAGTCACTATATTCCCAGAAACATGTTGGTGGACTTCTAAATTGCCCCATGTGCGGTAAATGTATGTGCATATGTTTGTGTACATACATTGTGCCCTGTAATGGGCTGGTATTACATTTAGAGTGCATTCATGCTTGAAGCCTAATGTTCCTGGCAAAGGTTTCATATCCCTGGCCAAAATAAAGCAGTTACTGAAGAAAAAGAAAGAAAGATTTTTTTCCCCATAATATAAGGATATTGTCTATATTTTGTGGTAGTTGGTGGCAGTTGGTGTCCCTGTGGAAATAAGTGTAACCAAGCGCTCGTCACAGGTTCGCCTAAACACTCGAATTTGACCAAGTAAATGAACAAATAATAAACAAAACATCAAATGCTTCGCGCACACAATAAACCTCGCTACACAGGCTGGACTTGGTGTTGCGCATGTTGCTCGTTTGGGTGAGACGTGTGGCTTTTTTTTTTTCACCGGAGTTCAATAGCTGTTGCGGTATTGACGTCCGAGCAGAAGCTGCTACAAACTGCCACCACACAAATTAATTTCACAAATTACGGACATACCAAAAAAAAAGTTTGTGGCAAAATAATTTGCACAGTTTTTAAATGTTGTTAATTACCAGATATAATTCATAAAAATAAAAGTTTTATTTTATAAAGTTCAAGTTAATTTCAAGATGAATTATGTGCATTTGCATTTTGTGTTTTTCAGTTAAATAAGAGACTATTTTTTCCTGTATTTTATTATTGAGGATTTTAAAAAAAATCTCGTCTAGTCTCGTTTATCGTGAACCTAGTCCCATGTCTCATGTTGTCTCGTCACACACCTAATATATATTATATTATATTATATTATATTATATTATATTATATTATATTATATGTAAATATAACAATACATGGTTCTGTCTGTGATTGCAATAATTGTTAAACATATAAGTGACCATGTTGAAGAAGAATCTGCCGCTGGGCTGTCTGCCGCTGAGGAAGAGTCTGGACTCCTCACACACTGTGTAAATCAGCTTTCTAAAGCAGACTTTTCCATCACTCATTACTCATACATTACACACTTATACTCATTTTATTCAGTGCTAAAGCCAGTCTATCTTTCACTGGTAACCCAATGTGTAACAGCGTCAAAAGCCCATTCTTACACAATCAGACACATTTAGTGAAAAAAGCTAATTTTCTCCTAATTTGCAACATATGTTTTGGATTGCAATACAAAGCGCTTATAGAAAATAAGAAAGAATGATTACACAAAATTTACAATGGTACCGAGTGCCAGGAATGTTGTGGCATTAGTAAAGCAAACACCGGGGGATGTGGCTGGGATGGATGCCTGTTAAAATAGACTTTCCCAGAACTTGTAGGATCTTTCAGTGCACACATCTCCTGCAGAGCATACCTCAGTGGGTGGCTATCAAAGTTCTCCTACTTCTAACTGTGTCCTTACAGAAGACACTCAATTTTATTAATTTGGGCATTTAAGGCATGTGCTGTATAGCTACACTGCAGCACTAATGGGTTAACTTTAAAATCTATGTATTTATTCATATTTTTTTACCCGCTTATTCATTGATTCAGGGTTACAGGGATCTGCTGGAGTCTATCCCAACATTCTCTAAAAGGGCGAGAGGCAGAAGGGGTACATCCTGGACAGGTCGCCAGTCTATTACAGGGCCACACACACACTGACACTCACTCCTATGGGCAATTTAGAATCACCATCAACCTAATATACATGTTTTGTGACTGTGGGAGGAAACCGGAGAACCCGGAGTAAACCCACGCAAGCACAGGGAGAACATGCAAACTCCACACAGGAAGGCCCCTGCCTGGAAATCGAACCGGGCCTACGTGCTGTGAGTCCTAACCACTTAATCCACCGTGCTGCCCCAAAATCTATTTGAGCAATAATAAAAATAAAGAAAAGTTCTATGAATGAAAGGCTTGAACTTCACTTTAAATATTTAAGCAATAGTACAAATGGAGTATATAGGCAAAAGTTTTGGGACATCCAAACATAAAATCAGAAGATTCTCCTCCATATTTGTTCATGAGGCCAGAATGACCTGAATGTTTAGTGAGATCAGGCACTATTATTGGGTTAAAAAGCCTATGAAGGAGTCAAAATTCCAGCCTGGGGAGGAGTCAAAACTCCAGTTTACACATGTTTGTGATTGTCCGGTGTTTCAATATTTTTGTCCATATAGAGTATATACATGGTATACATGGCTAGTTATTCACTTACTTACTGAGATTTTATAGCTGACCACATCGTCATTGAGAAACAACCACAACTGCGGCTGTAAGTGTGAGGTTAGAAAGAATGTACTCTGCTTTATGAGCCTAGTAAACACAGTGACTTTTGAGACAAACAGACATGCCATGAGTTTAGTCAAGCTTGAATGTGTGTAATGGCACTATGTTCAGAAAACAAAGCTACAGTTTTTATCAAGAATTTATTAGGGATGTGATGTATGAAAAAATACAAACATTACAAAACACAGGTATATCAAAAAAAAGCTAGAAATGGTTCAAAATCATTGATGCTGAGACTCCAGGCTGGACACCAGAGCTATGCTAGGCATGTAGGGATTGATCCCCTGGGTGTGCTCTTGATCTGTTCCACTTTCACATACCAGATGGCCTCCAGACTGACTCCTGGAGTTTTTCCTGTGTATAGGCAGAGAGACATTTTTAAAACAGAGAACACATTGTATTCTGACTGATGATTTGTTGCAAACACAGTGGGATGGTGAGTTAAATATGCATTCAGTGAGTGTGAGGCAGTGTGTGACCTGGCTGAGCATGGAGGCAGGGTGATGATGCGTGGCCGGGTCGTTAGAATCAGTTCCCCTAGGTGAGCCTCCATCATTAGGTTTTGTATAGTATTAAGCAGAATCTCTTCTATCAGATCATTAAACTCTGCACTTCTGCAGTAGAGGACATGAAAAAATGAAAATTATGAATGAAAGACAAATAAAAAATGAGAATTTTATTTGGGGGATCTTTATTGCCACCAATAATTGTTAATCCTTGGTTATTCGCACACTATACATATAACACACCCATTGACTTGGCCTTTTATTTATTACTGCTTTTGTTTATAATTACCATTGTCCATTGACATTATATATACAGTATAAAGATTGTTTCACGTACTCTTAGGGGGCCCCCTGGTGGCCAAGGGGGACTTAGCAGCCACTTTTAGTAAAGTATCGAATTTCATACGGTGTAGGTTAACGCATAATTATAAGACATATAAGACCTATAAGTTTCTTAGTCCCAGTTTGGGAAGATATATTAAAATATAGGATTTAAAGAAATAATAAATAATTAAAATAGTTAAACCAATGAGAAAGAGGTGATTTTAGGTAATTAAGTTAGAGTTGAGCCTTTGTCTCAGCCTTAGATGTCACACTTATAAACTATTCTCTATAAGTCTGATGTATATGGCACACAACACAGAAAATTATTTAGAAATTATTTAATTGTTTTTGATTGAATGGTTTCTACATGAAACCAAACAAAACAAGCTGCGATTGGTTGCTTCCCATGTCAGTCTGTGATGAACCAGACAGAGAGGGATCCATAATGCAGAGTAATGGTTTAATGAGCAGTAGGGCAAGGCAAAGACAAAATCCAAAGAGTAGGCAGTAGTCGGTACACGAAGATCAAAACCAGTAATTAAGCAAACAATCCAAACGTTAGACAAGTGCAAAGTCCGATAAATAGAAGGGTAGTCGAAAAGCCGGGAAAACAATGACGATAACAATGGCATGAACGCTAGTATGCTGTAACAAACAAACAATACTACACGCCATAGTAGGCCATGCGCTCAACTTAAATACCCCACCTATGACCTTTGACCTGGGGATGAAGAAGAGCTGTCAATACTTGGGCGACGGCGCCCTCTGGTGGCCGGATGAAGGTGTTCTTACACAGTCAGATGATTTCTTGGTCAAGAAAAGCTGTCCAGACCATGTGGAGTTAAATTTTGATGTAATGTAAATACTCTCAAATTGTACCCATATATTATTTAATACTGACTCAAGTATACTGGGAACATAGCTGAAATATCAATTACTGAACTCACTGCATATTTAACAACCAAAAAAGGCTAGGGGGAAAAAAGACATGCTTGAATGAAAGGCAAGCTTCTGTAATTTCACGGCACACTGTTGCTTTAATGAGGTGCCGTGCGTTTGCAAAGCTGTTATGAAATGCTTCAAAAGTAAAGTAGCAGGTAAAACATATAATGTCTAGTGTTTGCAAAGTAATTTAGGCAGTTATTCACTAATATGCTAAAAGAATAAAAAATACAGCTCAATAAAAAGATACTACTGCAAACATCTAAGGTACAATGGTCTTAAAATCATTTTTTTATTAAAAAAAAATGAATTAAAGATCTTAAGATTCAGTTTGGTAATGTATAATTTGTTGTAAAATGATCTTAGACCAGGTAGACCGAACACTATACAGAATAAAGTAAAAATGATTTGTATTTCTTTTTTAATTTTACTTTTATTTTTATATAACCATATCCCTTGTCAAGCTTGTTAGGTTCCACAATATATTAAAAAACAATATATGCTGGGTAAGCTGTAATTTTTTAGAAGGCGAACAGTAACAGGATAGTTCTACTACATCTTACCTGCGAATGGATTTCTGCACCTGCTCCCTGAGTTTGGGGTTTAGTTCCTGATAAAGCTGTGGTTCACTTTTACCATCAGACTGTGTTTGATTGCGTGCCACAGTGTCTGTGCTCTCCATGTGACGTGTAGATGATCTAGAGTCAGTGTTACAGACTGTGTGTCTTGAATCTGGTGTTTCAGTGGCAGTTGAGGGCAGATCAGGGGATTCAGGTCGAAGCTGAGAGAAAAAGGGCACTGACTCGGACGAGGTGTCTTTCAGTTCTTGTTGAAAAGCAGTGTCATCCAAAAGACTTCTATTAAGAGATAAATCAGGCTTTGTCAGTTTTTTCGTAAATTATTATCTAACAATAAAAAAGTGTCTGGATGAGGTGAGTGTACCTGATCAAAGAGGTAAGGGTGTGTGTGAGAATGTCTCTCTCTGGACCATGGGTGAGTGGAGGCATGGGGATTGTACAGAGGTTACTCTCAATTGACCCAGACTGAGGATTATTTGATGATACAGATCTAAAAAGACACCTGGACAGTCAAACAAGCAGCACTCATTTTTTTGTCCTTTTATTATTAACTAATGTTACTAAAAAAGTGATATATTTTGAACATGTACAGAGGAGGGTAGAATGATGTTAGAAATGAAGCTACCAGGCAGAAGGCAAAGAGGAATACCAAAAAGGAGGTAGATGGATGTGATAAACGAGGACATGAAGTTAGTGTGTGTGAGTAAAGAGGATGTAGAGAATAGGGTTAGGTGAAGACAGATGATTCGCTGTGGCGACCCCGAAAAGGAAACAGCCGAAAGGAGAAGAAGAAAAAGACTAAAAAATATTTGATATATTTGACTCCATTTTGGCCATACAGTGCAGACCTGTAGAGGTGATGCTTGCTGAACTGAGAAGGAAATTGTGCTTGGTACTCTTGCAAGGAGTGTGAGCGTGCTGTGACCCCCAGGTGGAGCAGTTTTGGGCGAGGTGGTACTGGTCGTCTCATCCCTACATCCTCCCGAGCTTTCTTTCTTGCCTTAACAGTGGGCTTTCCATCACCGTTACTGCGAATGGGTGGCAGCGCCTGAGGCATTTTGTTACATCAATTATTGATGACTGATTTCCAGCAAAATATCAAAAAATAAAACATTGTAATACACATAAATCAAAGCAGTAATGCTTAACCGTAAATTTGTGGGTTTTAGTGGAAGATTTTTGTCGGGCTGTTGTTTCTCTCTAAGTAAAAAAAGAGACAATTTTATTTCAGTTATTTAAGTAAACAATAAGGGAGAAAAACACTTTGACTATGAATCTGTTCATGTATTTGGAGCATTAATAAGGGCTGACGCAAGACCTGGGTTTGTTTATTCTGAGATTTTGCCTGAATCAGGTCTTTCTCCGTTATGGTAAACTCGTCTTTTTTTCTCTCCTCCTCCTCTTCCCATTGCTGTAGGTCTTTCTGGTAACAAGCTAAAGCTTCCTCAGGAGTGATCTGAGAAACAGGAATGACATATTTTACTAGCACTATGTTTAATTAAAAATCACAAGTGTGTACAGTATACATGTGTATGTGTTCCTGAAGGATGTTTTGAAGAGAGAGATAGTGGAGAAGATACAGAAGGAGAAAGTAAGTGTGAGAGATAGAAAGAGAGAGCAAAAGCAAAAGAGAGAGAAAGAGGAAAAGGAATAGAGAGAGAGAGAGAAAGAGAAAGTGCGAGAACTCACTTCACAGATGAGATCTTCCTGGTAAAATTTGGGGCTGCCAGAGGTGTGAATAGTGAGGATGCAGAGAACACTCTCCTCTGCAGATAGACATCCACTAACTGGATGAATCATTACTGCCTACGGAAATGCACATTAAAATAAAATCAGCAAAATAAATGTTTATATACATACATAACAGATTATAAAAGTAATGTATAGTTTAAAAACATGTGTAAGTCTATTAATAATTTAAGATGTATTTTTACATAAATAGTTTTTACTTAAAATTAATATTAAAATTAGTGTAGTATTTCACAACAGACATAGTCAGGTTTAGTAAATACATAAGGTTTTATCAGAGAGTTCCATCAGTGTAACAATTAAATCTAATCCTACATTTAGAAATGATTTTGCCAAATAGTAAAAGATAAATTAAAAACAACAGAAGACCTAGGACTGAACCTTGGGGGACATCACAACTAGCAGAGAAAGGTTGGGAATTAAAGTTTTAAACTGGGCTTAGTTGGAAAGATATGAAGTAAACCAGACAAGAGGAAGACCAGAGATGCCAATAGCAGATAGATGGTTCAACAAAATATTGTGTGATATAATAAAAGCTGCACTCAGATCAAGCAAAACAAAATTAGTTAAGGACCATTCGTTACTCTCACCAAGGCGGATTCCGTACTATGTTTACAGCGAAATTCTGTCTGAAAACATTTATATAGATTACTAAGGTAAGCATGGACCTGTGCTGCAACTACTTTTTCAAAGATTTTGGAATTAAAGAAAAGATGATAAAAGTTATCTAGATTGTAAGGATCCCGAGAGTGTCATATTAACATTGAAAGACAGCTGTTTATAATCAGATGTACGTTATGCAGTTGCCGTACAGTCCAGAGGTGTAAGACCTGAACAACCAAAAAGGTCAAGAATGTGGTCTTTAGAATGGGTTGGTCCACATAGGTCCAAAACTGTCCAGGCAGGAAATTAAAAAATCTCTTGTGAATGGGTTACAAGCACTGTCAACATGAATATTAGCCACCCAGTAGAATAATATATGTGATATAGTTCACATAGAGGTTAAGAATGCACAAAATTCATCTAACAAACTATTGCAATATTTAGGTTGTTGTTGATAATAGCTAGAACTCCAAGTGTTGGATCTTGGATGTGGAGTCTAAATTGAAGTTGTTCTGGATTAGTAAAAAATGTAGGTATCTGTAGTTTTTATTCAACACACCTGTTTGCTATCTTGCTGTTGTAATTTCCAAGAGTAGAGGACGCGCTCAGTGCGAGAGACATTGGTCAGAAACAGGATACGTGTGCTCCGAGAACAGACAGGAATGTCACCGAAAGACACTCTTTCCTCTGATAGAAACACCATCTTTACACAAATCAGGGAAAAAAAGCAAATATTCAAAAGTATAAATATAAATAAGAGCCATACAGACACAATATAATTTTTTAAATTGTGACAATGGACAGGAAAAACACAACTCATGATATATACTATGACTCAATTTGACTTTTTTTGGATAAATTTTTATCATTTTTTTATCCACATTTACCTGTCCAGGTACAGGCACTTTCTGAGTGCAGGGTACAGTAAGATGTCCATCATAAAGCTGAAGAGGTACAGGGTCTCTCTTGTCAAAGCCACAGCCCTCAAATTTCACCAGCACACTTTCTCCCTCCAGCATGTAAATAGGGATGTCCACCTAAACACATGGAAGTGAAACAGGGGTGGTTTTTCAATAAAGTTTTTTTTTCTTTTTCAGCATTTAAACATCTAATCTGTGGGTCATGTTTAATCCTGGAACTGTCTGCTTTTAGCATTATGCAACACTTCTACAGAAAATCAGAAAACTACTCAAAATAGAGGCTCTTTACTGATCATGGGTCTTTTTACACACTTAATGGAATTTAAGGCATGCACACACACACACACACACACACACACACACAAACACACATAAACACACAAACACACACACACACACACACACACACAAACACACATAAACACAGCTCTGAATGTTTCCACACTCTCTCCAGGCCTCCAGGCATTTATCTCTCCCCTACTTATCCTCATCATTGTTCACTGAAACACAGTAAAATCATTACCAAAATTTCCACCCACCTTCTCAGGTTCCACCTTAAATTTACAAACCTAGAGTCAACCACCCATGTTTTCATATAATACATACTTATTTCAAAGTCTGCAAAGTCTGATAAATTCAAAATACTTCCTACACTGTAAGTTTTAGCCTCTATGGGAGAAAAGATCCACTCCAGCATGGCCGTGCATCCAGGCTGCACGTCTCCTTCAGGGTTTAGGCACTGTAGGACAGGATGATTGAAGTTCTCCTCTTGTAGTTCCTGTAACGTTGACGTGTCCACACGATACTTCACCGGTTGAGCTCCTCCGTTATACAGCTCATACACCTAGACACACACATAAACACACACACTAAACTAAAATGACTTCATGGGAATTCATGGATTTTTATTAGAACAGATTGTTTCATGTCACCATCATGATTTTTTTTGTATATTCTAAGCTCTGAAATGAAATTAAACTCTTCATAAACATTCCATCTTGTTATGTTAAGCAATGTTTTTATCCATGATACCATGTCAGAAATCTTCTTCTCCTTTCGGCTGTTCCCTTCTAGGCGTCGCCACAGCGAATTATCTGTCTCCGCCTAACCCTATTCTCTACATCCTCTTCACTCACACACACTAACTTCATGTTCTCATTTATTGGCATCCATATACCTCCTCTTTGGGCTTCCTCTTTGCCTTCTTCCTGGTAGCTTCATTTCTAACATCCTCCTACCAATACCATGCCAGGTATAAATTAGCTAAATAACACTAGCCAGTCTCAAACAAAAACTACTAATGCTAATAAAAGCATTGCTATACCGAATATCGATTTTGTATTTTTATATAGAAATGCGTACATTTTATTATTTATAGTATGAAGGCATCGTTACTTTACAGCATTTTGTTGCATGAGCCTAAGACTTTCATACAGTACTGTATTATTTTTTTCTGTAATTTCTACTTTCTCATTTTATATAAATACTGTAAGAATAATTAGCTCACTTAACTCTAAAATGTAGTATATGCTCAATAGAAGAAATAAATAGTAATGTTATCATGTTTATTAGTCTGTGCATAATAAAAACTGTCTAATTAAACCGTAAATAGAATCAGTAATGAATTAAGGTCTGTTAATCTGTCATCTAAGTCATGATCATGAGCTGCTAATTAATGAGGGAACTCATTAAGATAAACAAGCCTTACCTGTTTTGGGGGATGAAACCCTCCGATAGGCACGGGAGCAAAAACATGTCGAGTGGATGGGAAGTGAAGGTAAGGCCTGTCACTCTCTACAGTTACACCTATAAAATTCAGCTGCAGGGATCAAATAAAACCAAGACAAAACAAATGTTCCAGTAAGTTCCATCTCTAGGTCTAGGTTTGTATCTTCTATAATTTAAACACAATAACAATAAAAAAAAACATGCATATGATTTTGAATATCAAGGCTTTTTTTTTTACCAGAATCTCTCTGCCATGGGAGAGCTTTAAAATGACTGGAAGCCGAAACGTCCCAGCAACGTCATGTCTGTAAAAGAAAAATACTGTATTTAAGTTATATATATTACCTGTCATATTTGTAGTGTGCATTTATTATCCATATATAATAATATCATTTTGTGCTAAATTTGTGCTAGTACAAATATACTAGTACATTTGGTAAAAAGTATTGTAAACTGTCAGCAATGTATATCGTAAGGGACATTCTGAGGAATACTGCACATACACTACTTCACATTGTTCTTTACACACTCCAAATGTAGAGGAAGATATTGCACATATAGAAAAATCCAAGTCTGATATTAGTTCTATCCATTAGTTAGTTCAATGTAAAAAATAAGAAATAAATAAAAGTAAAGGCCATGGAAGATAGGATAAGATGCTAAAATTGTTTGTATCGTAAAAGAATGTTATTGCACATGAAATATATATACTGCACATGGTATCTCTAATAATATAATAATATTATTATTAGATAGAGTCAATTGTGCTTCTGTTGGTGTTATCAGTGCTTTAGTCATATTTCTGATAAGAAAGAAAGTCACTCTTTCACCTATATGTGAATTGCACTGCCCTCCGCTGGCCAGGTTGCAGTTTTCCAGAGCGTGGGGACACTGAAAACACCTTGCTGTCCTGCAATTTCATTTGTAGGACCTCAGTCGGGCTTAACTCTGCACTTTCAGCCCAGAACTCCAGCTGAATCTGCTGATCCTCCGGGAACAGAAACGACCTGTTAGAGAACAGGTCAAAACATTCATTATCACAACCAACAATGCTCAGGTTTGTAAAATATAATTTGCACAACCATTTTGTAAAAATAAATAGTTATTTAAATAGGTTCCCCAAAAAGGAGTCACGCTTTATAAATATTAGGCTATGAATCAGGAAAATGTAGAAAATAAAGGTATAAAGTATAAAGTAACATTTTTAATTTTTTAAAAGTTTTTATAAGTAGGAACAGTACTAGCAGTGATGTAATAGAAATTTTTTCAGAGGGCCCAAAATTGCTAGTGATGTCTATAATCTAATAGAATTAAATGATCAGACTCAAATTATCAAACACAAAAAAGCAGGTAGAAACTAGTAGCACCTACCACTCTACAACGATATTCCCATTGTTCTCAAACATAAGCAGGACAATGGAAGGGTCGGAACCCAGAGGAGCTGCACTGAAGTTAAAATCCAACATGGCTAAAGTTAAGACAGGAGGACAGCGCTTGAAACTGCAAGACACATCAGGAACAACACTTAACACTGACTTTTCAGTACCCTAATGTTTGATTTAGTTCCTGGATAAGTTGTTACCTGTGTCTAGTAGGAGTTCTGTAGGTAAGCTCAGTTGGACCTGGCTCATCAAGCAGGTAAGTATTAAGAGCGTCAAGACAGAAGAGCTTCCACAGATACAGCTTACTTAAACCCTCCATGCTGCCACTGCTACGGGCATCTGTCACCTCCAAAGTGGGATAAACTCCTTTAGCTTCAATCTGGCACAGCAAGCAGGAGTCCCCTGCTACTGAGCCTGAGAAAGGTAGAAAAACACAATTAGCAACGTAGATCGCGAAGGGTTTAAGTAATAAGTAGAAGAAAGTAGAAAGAATTAAGTAGAAAATTGAGATTATTTTTCTTTCTTTAAGAAATTAAAAACAAAGTGTGCATATTTTAAATTAAATAAAATTACCTTGATAAATAGAGGTGCAAATTAAAAACAGTGTTGGCTTATAAACTAGAATATCCATAAAAATTGATTTAATTATTTGTTGGGTATGGAATTATAGCAAGTAATTATAAATAAAGTATTATTAAAATAACAAAAATAGAAAAGATAATTTGATGTATAAACAAGGCAAGGTTTTTTACTTACACAAAGTTGGTCACATATTTATACACTGATCACATGGTTTCATATCAAATTGTATTACAAAATATTATAGGTGTTGATGTCAAATGGCAGATCGGTAGATAAGGTGTTGGTTTCTGATCAGCAGGTCTAGGGTTCAATTCCTAGAACCACCAAATTGCCACTGTTGGGCCCCTGAACAAGGCCCCTAA
The DNA here is from genome assembly GCA_005784505.1 of Bagarius yarrelli. Classification (NCBI taxonomy): domain Eukaryota; kingdom Metazoa; phylum Chordata; class Actinopteri; order Siluriformes; family Sisoridae; genus Bagarius; species Bagarius yarrelli. The sequence goes on from VCAZ01000023.1 coordinate 1,683,637, forward strand.
ACATGTTTAGTTGTATGAATGAGATAAATCTAACTTGCACAAAATAGTAATGTCTGCAAAATGTTGTAAATGTCAAATTTTGACCTGTTGCTTTAAGAAGTATAATCATATGATATAAACTCGAGTTATACAAACAAAACTACATTTAAAAATAAAATTAAAATATATTAAAATGCATTTTGATCTATTGTTGTGTGAATTTGGTACCAGAGGCGTTAGGGTTTTTATAATAGATGGTCCAGCGATATCGGCCTCTGCGCGTCGGTCTCACAATGCAGTGAATTATCAGCTGGCATTGAGCTGGAATAGTTCCTGCCATTCTTTCCATGTTCAGGACTACAGAAGATACAGAAGAAAAGAAAAGAGTCAGTATCAGTATATATCAGTATTTATACCACACTCTTAATATTATATACCTCATTGTATATAACACACCTCTGCATTTACATTACTACTCCTGCACGTTGTGAGTCTGGCACTCTATTTTACCTTTTGTATACAGTGGTGGCCAAAATGATCAGAACACCTGGTATTTTCACCAGGTAAAAAACATAGTTTAAAGTCAGTTATTTCTGACTTTATATCTTTTGCTGAAGTAGGAAATAACAGTTTACATCTCCAAACATTCATTTTGCTATTAACTGTAACATTTACAGCATTTGGCAGATGTCCTTATCCAGAGCAACTGACATTTATCTCATTATACAACTGAGCAATTGGGGCTTAAGGGCCTTGCTTAGGGGCCCAGCAGTGGCAACTTTGAACCCCGATCTTCCAACACCTTAACCACTGCGCTATGACTTTACCCAATCCAGTGAGATTTTTGTTTGCACAAGAAGTCTGACAATAGCCAGTGCTTCACATAGAGATCTAATCTTATCATACGGTCTGTCTAGATTGACATAAAGAAACAGAACAAACCAGGACCGACTAAATTCAGAAGAACTGTGGCAACATCTCCACTGTGTGGCTACAGTACAGTTTAAAGATTTAGGCACTTGTCTAACAATGCTTTTAAAGATGATGAGGTAAAAAAAAATAACTTTAATCAATCTTCTATTGACTAAATATTGGGTGTGACCATTCATTGCATTTAAAGGTAACGGCTTTTGCGTTACCTTTTTCTAGGTGCATTTGCGCATCGGTTTTCAAGTAGCTTTGAAGGTCAGTCTCTTGAAGCATATTGGAGACATTGCTGCTTTAGAATTTTAGCTTAATGTGTTTTACAGTGGTCTATCTTACCAAGAGGGTCTTCAAGTGAGTCCTCAGGAATGCCTGGAGCACTGATGTTCTGCTGCACAGTCAGAGAAAAGCTAAAAGCACACGGACTGGTGTTCTGGATAGGAATGTCAAATGACTTATAACCTCCCACCAACACCTCACCTAGATCCAGCAATGAGCAAGTAGCCTGAAATCATAAACATTTTACAAACACACCTCTTTTTGACACTATGAATAAAATGACTGAATATAAGTATGAGAATGAGAAAGCACATGTGGAATTAAAATACACCCGTCCCATGCAAAACATAGACAACTTTTTTTTTAGTCTACACTGCATGTGGGGTCTGGTAAATATCCTGGAAAATAAAGATGTGATATAAAACTGGGCTTGGTTCTAATAAGATGATAGATGATTTAAAAATGTTTAAAAAGGGGTGTAAAATGACTGACTTTTACTTTTTTGGCATTTAACTAATGCTCTTGTTCAGAGCAACTTACTTTTATTATTATTTTTTTGTTATTTAAATAAAGAGTAAAGAGTTAATGGCCTTGCTCATGGGCCCAGCACTGCCAGTGGTGCTGGAAGTTTAACCCATGATATTCCAACAAGCTGTCCAACAATTGATCCATCGAGCTACCAATTCAGAAATAAATAAATAAATATATATATATATATATATATATATATATATATATATATATCCATATATATATATATATATATATATATATATATATTTTTTTTTTTTTTTTTTTTTTTTTTTTTTCATTATTCTATTAAAAGATTTAACAATTCTGTCTACACATATGTGTTCATATATCTGACTAAACAAAGTATTTGATTAATCTGCTAACTTCTACTGAGATGAATTTTCTTACCACTTAAGCATACATGCATACATATTGTTGGCTTCAACAAAAAACACTGATAGGAATAATTTGCCAAATAAAATGTCAAACATACTTAAGCTATTCCTGAATTAATAAAATTTTGCTTCATACACACCTGTATGGAACCTTTGGCAGAAAATCCCACAGCTTTAAGAGAGAGTCTGGACCTTCTACCCTCTGGTTTGTCAATAGGCCAGAAAATTAGACTAGGCTTCATATTGTATGTCATCTCCTCCAGTGGGGTGAAAAACCATGTGTGAATCTGGATAGCGACAATATAGCATCTGATAAATTAACGTTAACAAATGCACAGCCACATGTATAAGATTTATGTTGTTAATCACACTGTCAATCACCTGAGATTCATTGGGCTGCAGCACACCCGAGTCTGGTTGAACAGAAAGAATTTTGCCATCACAGACTCTCCAGTGAAAATGTAATGCTATTCTGCTAAAGTTTCTGATGCTTAGAGTTGCTGTAGAGCAGGTCCCTACTATTGTTGGCATAAAAAACAAGCTCCCATCACCCTCCAAAGTGATGCGAGGCTTCTCTGCCACACACACCACGTTTAGTTCCTAAACACAGAGGGAAAACGTAAACCCAAATGCTTCGTTATTAATAATTACAGTTAAGTTAAATTCTTTAATAAACCTGTGTGTGTTTGAGGCTGGCATTAAGCTCCAGGGTCAGAGGTATTTTGCTAGGGTTTTCTTCAACAGGAGTAGATCGGAAAATAAGGATCTGGTGGCTGCTTGGAGGTACTAAGCCACTAGAGGGCAGCACAGATATCCTGGGAAAGTCCTTCTTGTTTAATTTAAAGATAAGAGGAAGGTCTCCTGTGTTCTGTAGAAGAATACTCTTGAAGGAGACCTGTTTTAATGCTGGAAACAGCTGGGGAGCAGAGAAAAAGCTATTAATACGATCTCTGCGTGAATGTCAATGGTATGTAAAATTACACGAGATTTATTAAAGATTTGAATGATTTGAAACATTTGAACGATTTATTATTTCCATGATATAAATTATAGCTTCAAACATGCTGTCAAACATTTAACTGTTGGTCGACTCACCACATTAGATGGCTGCAGACAGCAGCTCGGGATAAAGTGCTCATTTCCAAGCTGAAATGAGTGAGCAGTCACCCTAACTGTCAGACACCAGGGAGGGCACACAGTTCGGTCTTCTGTCAGCCGAGGACTCCGCAAAATCTGCCAGGTTTAGAGACCCATAGAGGAGTATTATTTACTTATTGTAATTATTTATTTTATTTTATTTTATTTTATTTTATTTCCTACATTCATTCATTCATTCATTCATTCATTTAATTCATCTTCTATACCCGCTTATTCCCCAATTCGGTTTACAGGGATCTGCTGGACTCTATCCCAGCCGTCTCTGAAAGGGCGAAAGGCAGGAAAGGTACACCCTGGACAGGTCACCAGTTCATCACAGGGCCACACAAACACTTACTCCTATGGGTAATTTAAAATCACCAATCAAACTAACTTACCTTCTTGCTGTGAGACAACAGTGCTAAGCACTAAGCCACCCTTATTTTATTCATTTGATAAAATAGTAAATTACCTGATCATTGTCTCACTACTTTACCTTGTAAAGAGCGAAACACTCAAGCTGTGCTGCATGGAAGACATTGTGCTGTTTGGGTGCATATGTCACTATGAAGACAGTGGACTTTAGAGGATTCAGGTCAGAGGTAGGAGGTGTGACAGAGAAGGGTGAGTCAGGAACAGGGGTCCACAGCAGACTGAGTTTGCCTTTGGTGTGGTTGGTGAGGGTAACTGATTGAGATGATGCCTCTGAGTGAAAAAACAATTCTGGGGGCTCCACTGTGACATGGGGCAGAGGGAAACATTCAGGATCTTCACTTTCATCAGGATGCTCTCCTGCCTTATCTGCCATATTTATATGAAAATATTCTTCCATCACGCTCCTCTGGGAAAGAGAAGACCTGGACAAAGCTGATTCTTCAGATAATTCCTGAAATCAAATCATGTGCTACTTTTAAACACCCTGTGTTTCCTATCTTTTGTTGAGAAAAAAGCATGAATTAGATTGGACAATTCATCCACATGCAAACACAACCTATGGATACAAACCATTTGCAATAACAACGCTCCACTTTCATCCAGTTGCAGTTTATGATCAGCTAGCATCGCACTGATTATATCAGGAGGGTAACAGGTTAGACCACGAAGCAGGTTTTTTCTGTACACATGCAGGTGCTTGGCTTGTAAGATGTCTGGTTTAAGCTCTTCTGAGTAACAGGTGCCAATTAAGTCCAACAAAAGCGGCTCCTAAAAAAACAGAATTGTTGTAAATGCAGTTGTGGTCTATATATATGATGATGTGTTCTGAAGATATTTTAATTGTAAAAAAGGAAAAGTAAAATGTTATGAAAATGTGATTAAAATGTTAAAGTTGAGCTAATACATAAAAAAACGACCCTTCTGGTGTTAGCTTGGTTTTATGTGCCTTGAGTATCCTACCATGGCCATATCCATATAAATTTCAATGCCCCACAACACACCTTTACTCCCACAGTCATCACAGTTATCTTTATTTTGATAACTGGTTGGCAATCACAATTTAATTACAGCCACTGTTAGTTGTTACTTTGTGCACAGGGGCATTGTCATGCTGGAACAGTGTTTTGGGTCACAGGCATAAGCGAACGAAGAGGCTTAGGGCCTCTGTAGTAAAATAAAATAAATGAATATTATGTTTACATGAAGGAAGGAAACATGCACAGCCAGCATGTGACTGAATAACATTTACGTCATTGAAGTTGACTGAAGAAGCAGCGGCGCTCTTACTAATGTCACAAAAAATGACCTATTCTACTGGTGCTGAGAAAAGAAATAAGAAGAAAACCACTTTGTACTGCAAGACTTTGAATGTTTAAGTCCAAAAAAACACCTGAGCGTTCTTGTGGGTTTGCTACTGTTAATAATAACAAAAAATCATAGAAAGATAAAGACATTGGTACTAATGTAAGCAACACAGCCACAACAAATACAATAGACGTGTTAGATTTATAGTGAGCGAACAATCAAGAGGGGCCCCTGAATGAAATTATGCTTAGGGCCTCCTAAAAGAATGGGCCGGTTCTGGTCCCAGTAAAGTCACATTTTAATGTTACAGCATATAGAGAATCCAAAAACTTTGTTTGCCTCCAACTTTGTGGAAACAGTCTGGGATTGATACACTTATGGTTGTATTACTAAGATTTCCACAAACTTTTGCTATATAGTGTATTTTGATTTTTCTAATATGTGTCTCAAAAAAGGGTGTTATAGGTAAAAGAACAGTGACATAATCAGTATCAACCACAAAATCTATAATTTTGGAGAGACTAAGAGACGAAAATTTAGGAGAGACAAATAAAATCTAAACAGAAAATGAAGGGTCTATATTATTATATTGGGCCCTGTGATGGACTGGCGAACCCCCCTCCTGCCCTTTTAGAGACAGCTGGGATAGACTTCGGCAGATCCCTGTGATCCCGAATTAGGAAATAAGCGGGTATAAAAGATAAATGAATGAATGAATATTATATTGAAACCTACAATAACTCCCAGTATAAAAACTCTAGTCTGTAAATCCTGCCATATCAACATACCCTGTGCAGTATAAGGCATGCTGCTGTCTTGTGATAGGCAATGGGATGATGGGGGCAGAAGCTTAAACGCAGAGTGAGTTTTCCTTTGGCTGGCAAAGTCCCAGTTGGCTGATCAAATGTGAAAACGCTATGGTTGCCTGGGTCCACGTCAAACTGGTAATGAGCCTGGACAGTAGAGGTGTTTATGATAGAAATAATACGCTTGGCTTCTTTTCCCTCTTCCACACAACCAAAGTCCACCACAGAGGAGCTTAAAGTAACCACTGGACCTGCAAAAGTCATAAAGGTAGACACATTCTGAACTTGGATTCTCCTACCTTTCCTTTTTTATTTGATGAATGTTATCAAATAATTCCTGCAAAATATGCACAGGTACAATAGTTTTACTGATTTATCACACCTATGCATGAGCCAGTGACTTTAAGCACATCTGTGCTAATTCCCCCAGGGCAGCTTAGGTGGAAGTAGTCTACACTGGTGCTGTCCACAGTGAGCGGGGTGTAACGAACAGGCACTTTTAGTACTGAGCCCGGAGACATCTGCCCTTCCTGCACATCACACTCGAACACAGACTCCATGAGAGCAGGTGTTTTCATTCGAGTTAAAGAGAAGGTGGTCAACACCTAAAAAAAAAAAAAAAAAAAAAAAAAAAAATAGCACTATAGTTATAAAGCTCCAAACAACTGAGAACAAATAATTTATAGAAATCATGACGATAATAATAAAAAATTATCGTATAAAAAGTACAAGTATTACAGTGAGAGAAAAATCTGATTGAATTCCCTGCTGATTTTATACGTTTGTCCATAGACAGAAAAAATGTTAGAATAAACCATTAAAATTATAGACTGACCATTTTTTTGTCAGTGGGCAAATGTACAAAATCAGCAGGGGATAAAATAATGTTTTTCCTCACTGTAGCTATGAATACATATAAAAAGGTTTGCCTTCAAGTGACTCACTGAAGAAGGGTTGTAGATCTCAAAGTGTTTTTCCAAACAGCTTCCAATTGCTACACTGCCAAATTCAAGCACCCCACCTTCATTTTCTTGGCCACGTGACCCAATCTGTAGGTATGGGTATTTGGCTTTAAAAGAGGAAAAAAACACAGTATTATACAGAATATCTTTAACACTATGAACACAGTTATTTTTTACTTGATCTTCAGATTAATTATTACATATTATTTAGTATATGCTACAAATTACTTTATGCCAATAACATGACAAAGTAAATCACCAATTACTTGTCTGTAATTTTTTTTTTCATATGTCAGTTGTTTTAAATTATTCAGATAATCAAGCTAATTTTAATTTGATTATATTACACAAAGATGACCTGTGTAAATACAAAAATGTAGTTTTTAGATGATGATTTTATTTATAAATAGCAAAAGCCTTGCACAAACCTGCCTGGCCTTATTTGGAAAAAGGAATTTCCCCTAAAACTAATATTTGGTTGTACCACCCTCAGTAGAAACAATCACAATAAAATGTTTGCTATCACTAGAAATGTCTCTTTCACATCACTGTTAGAGGAAGTTTTTGATTTAATTCTGGATTTGTTTTAATTCTGCCACATTAGAGTTTTTAGGTCCAGACACTGGTTAATTATTGGGCATGTTCTCCTAATCCACCAGACCATCTAGATACCACCACAATGTTTGACCAGAGCCTAAGACATAAGCGAACTAAAGGTTTTGGGGCCCCCAAGAGTACATGAACCAGGGGACCCCCAAAAGTACATGAAATAACATTTTTTAGACTTATTTTGTTAATGAACAATCATATTTATACAAAAATGTTATATTATGTTAGAACTGATGCTGTATTAGTTTTATGCTAGTTGTAACAAATTCCAAAAACTTTTGTCTTATCAGTCCACAGATTATTTATCAAAAAGTCTTTGGGATATTTAAGACCTTTTTTTATTGCAAATGTGGGTCTTTAATTACTTTTTCATCTTTTTTTCCTTAATAAATGAATTTAATATTTATAGATTTGCATTATTACTTTCTTTATTTAACTGTGAAAGATGTGCAAAAAAATCAGGAAGGGCAAATATATTTTTACACCATTCTATATGTACAGTATGTCAAGGAAAATGCTTTACAGAAATCCTAAACCATTCGAGCATTTTTAAAAGTAGGCCATAGTGTTTAAGCTGCATTTTAGTAAACGCTAACTCACACAATCCTTCTAGTAGTATTGCACATTTATTCTCTCCTTCTTTCCCAAATGTGCAGATGGCCTCTGTCTTGTATACCAGTGCTTGTTGTGGTTTGAATGTTACAGAGACCCTGCATTGCTCTCCTGGCTCCAAAACTCCACTTAGTGGAGAGAGCTGGTATGGTGGTTCCACTATCCACTGGAAACAAGTCTGCAGCTTACTAATACACCAGAACACATAAGCCACAATGATTAGTGTTTTTTCTTTAACACAAAACTTTTTGTATCTACTATATTACATATTGCTGATGTTCACTTGCTGGTGCTGCAATGATCGTGACATACTAAGAATTGTTTCTTTGAGGAATTTGAGGTCTCTATACCTGGCATTGCGGAAGAGGAAGCTGGTGTTTGTGCTGTGTTGAACAGCACATGATGGAAGCTGCACTGAATCCGGAAGCTCCAATTCATGATGAAGCAATACTGCATGCAGGTTCACTAGAAATGTCCCCTCTTTACACTGAAACTCAATACTGTCCCTGTGCTCACACTGTAAAGGAATGGTAAATGAACAAATGTACACTGTTTCTGTACAAATAAATAGACTGCATGAGCAATTACAATCATTCTATATAATCTTTTAAACAAAATTGTCTGTACAAGAAAAATATAATACTAAACAGAAGAAAAAGTAACAAAATCTGTGTGAACAGGACCAGCTCAAGCCTTTAGGGGGCTCTAAGCAGAATTTTATTTGGGGACCACTCACTGCCACCAATATCACTAATTATTGTCAATCCTTATTTATTCACACCAATCCAACACACCAATTATTTATTTTATTTGCTGTAGCTGTGCTGTTTACATCATACCAATGTTTTTACTCTTCTGTGAATTAACACATTGCATTTTGGTATAAATACCATTGTTCATTGACATAA